>JAOSBN010000008.1:23984026-23995092 GCA_027563595.1 Erythroxylum suave | reverse complement strand
CATATATACTTACAAGAAATATTCATACAAGTTTAAAATCATCAATTCATTATATATTTACAATCATAGTATAAGGGACATTTTAGTCATTGAGACAGTTTTTCTGTTCTGTCCCCTGCAACAAAACACATTTCTGTCCTCGAGACGGAGACAATTTTTATGTTCTGTCCCCTGCAACTAAACACATTTCTGTCTCCACTTTTTGTTCTGTTCTGTCTCCAAATTTCTGTCTCATTTCGTCTCTGCACACTGGGGACGGTAACCAAACGCAACGTAAGTACCAAAATAGCCACAACAACTAACCTATATATATATAGACCATCTATGATGACCTTGGAAGAGAGTAAATGTTTACCAACCACACGCAAATTACGAGGTATTATGAGAACAGCCAGGGTAAAAATAAACGTAAACTAACTATGCATTCAATTGATAATTTATTGATCAGCAGCGAGGATTAAAATGGATTGAATGAAGAAATCAACTTGACCTTGCAGCATATAAGAATTTGGCAATAAATGGATTGAATGAAGAAATCAACTTGAACTTGCAGCATATAAGAATTTGGCAATAAAGGGAGAGCACAACCCGCCATTATATCCAAGAGGGTGCCGCTGTAGTGTACATTGCATTAATATTTACCGGTGACTATACTTTATTAAATTTAAATTTAAATCGATATCAACTATTATACGATATTTGTAACTTTATATCAAAGATCAAAAGATGACAGTTGAATTGTTATGTTTTTTCTTTTAAGTAAAGATTAAATCCCACTGACGAATCATCCGTTAGAAAGCAAGGATGGAAGCCCACGTGGCTCGTGGTGAGAAGGAGTGAAGTCACGTGACTTGAGGCACAGGCACGTGGTCTCATGTTACTTCGCAAAACTTGAACAGCATCAAGGACAACGCTACGGAGCAAAAAGGCTAGACCAGATTGAGATCACTCTCTATTCGTATTCGAGGGGCAAACAAAGACGATGGACATAGCACTATTGACACGTAACATTGACCACCGTCGGTTTGGGCTTTTGACACTCACATGCTTTGCTGACACCTGCCTCCATCTTTGTCACGTGGAAGTTGGACCCTCCAAACATGCATCAATTACCTTTAGAAAAACAGGAAACGGGAATTAAAAAAATAAATAAAAGCAGATAAAAAGCCCTAGAAAAAACTGGGAAAAACTTTCCTTTAATAAAAGAAATATAAAAATGAAACCCTCCACGCCAAGCAACGGCCCAGGTTCTAACTCTTTTTCAGGCTTTCCTTTTAGGTCAAGCAACAAAAAAAAGAAGGAAGTATCCTGGTAATGAAAAAAACTTGAAGAGAAAACAGAAACAAACTAATAATTTATTTAAAGAAGAAAAGCTGAAAATATCTTCAGAGGTAATATTAATAAAGGACCCTTAGTCGTGCAGCAGCTCTCCCCACTCCGAGGCCCCGTACTCGATACAGTGGGATATAATGATTAATTTATTAAAATTGCTTAATTACTTTATAAATTATAAAATTTTATATATAAATACTAAATATCTAATTTTATCAAATATTTTTAATAAACAATTAATTTATCAAATATTTTTAATAAATAACTAATGTTATTCATTAGTCAAATCATATGATAAAATGAGCTATCAGTTAATTACTGATGTAATCAATTATGAGATAATGCAATCAACTGATTGCTAAACATGACATGTTTAAGAAATTTGATAAAATTAGTTAATTAATATTAACTGCTTATGTATAAAATGATTTATAATGACATAATTTTAAAAAAATTATAACCACATAAATATTATATCTTAGTATTTTTTAATATTTTCATAAGATTTTAGATTTTAAATATTTATCTTTAAAAAAACTAAGTTTATAAATCTAAGTAAAAATACATAACATATAATAATAAAACAATTGATCGGTTTTTAAAATTAATTTAATATTTTTCTATAATTTATAGATTAATTAAACAATTTTAGTAAATTAATCAATATTCTTGAAATCAAAATAGATTATTTGACGTATATAATATATTGTATAATTGATTGCCATTTTACAAGCATTTCTTGTAGGAAAAGACTTTATTATAAATATACAAGATTTTTAATATTTCACTAATATATATGCATGCTAATATAATAATAATAATAATACAATTAAACAATTTTTAAAATTTTAATTTTTACCTTATAAATTTTATTTAAAATTTAAAATTAAATAAAAATTTTAGTTAAAAATTAAAATTTAAAAATTGTTTTGTCAGGCTTTTAACATATTTTTTATTTAAATTTTTAAAATAAAAAATATAAGATAAATATTTAGAATTTAAGAGTGAATATTTTGATTTTTTCCTTATTATTTTAATTTTAACTTTTTAAATAAAATTTTTAAGATAAAAAATTTTAAATTTTAAAAATTGATTAATTCATTAAAATTTGTTTAATGAATTTATAAACTAAAAAATATTAAATTAAATTTAAAAATTGATTAATTTGATTATTATTATTATTATACCAGCCGTTGCGTTGGAAGAAGAAAAAATCTTTAAATAGAACGACATAGTCCCTTAAATTAGATAGGATGATATTAAACGAAGCATCTGGAATTATCTGCGTAGCGATTGGTGCAACCGAAAAACCAAGGACCGAATTGAAATCCTCTGTACTAAAAACCGTGTGCACTCTGCCATTCTATTCTCTCTCTCTCTCTCTTATTAAATGGTTAGGATTTATGGGGTACGGGGCAGATAACTTTTTCGGTACAGAGGATTTGAATCCCCAAGGACCCCATTATACCCAAGCCATATCAACTCTATGTTTTCCACGTGGCGGAACAGCCCACATTGAGACAATCTTTTACCTTCCATTGTATGATTTCACTTTCACCAGTTCCTTGCTGCTAGACTGATGGTATGTTTAATGTGGGCGGTATTTGGTTCTCTCTGCCGCGTAATATTTTTGATGTTTTCATCTTCAATTAAAGCATTAACTGCAGAAAAATATGAAATTAAGTTAAGAAAAATAATTAATAAAGAAACAAATATGCTTAAATTTGTACACGTATATATGTCTTAATTTTTAAAAAATACCATGCTGTTCTATTTTAAAATTCTTATGATTGGAAATAGAATCTCAGCGACATCAGATGGTCTCTTTAATCCATCGCTTAACTTAGCTTCATCGCTTTTAACAAACAGTTTTAGTGATAATGATTATTATAATCTTCAAGTAAATATTTTAAAGTTGTTACTAATTTTATCATTAATCAAATTACGTTTTCAAATTTTTGGAACTGTGATTAAAAAAAACAACTACACTTCAGCATTTTAAGAGATAAACCAATTAGAATAAGATAAATTTTAATTAGACTAATTAAGTAGTAGCATTATCAGCTAAATTTGATGGAAAGAGTTCAATTGTTGTGTATACTAAAACTTTTCAACTTAATGGTAAATAAATTCCAAAACTGAAAATTAATATAGTTAACATTTTTATTAAATTTATAGTAAACGGATATTCAGGAAATTGTATTGGGCATATGATTAAGGAATTCATTTTTATAAATAATCCTCTAACAAAAACATATTTTCACTAAAAATATCGTTTAAGGTGATTGGTGAAAATTTTAAAATCATGATTTTGAAAAGGAAAAAAACCTCCCTTAGCATAAATTATTTATGACGTTTTTTAAAATTTTTATTTTGAGAAAAGCTACTTTTAGCCTAAATTATATTATGCTTTCCATTTCTTTGTATAGGTTTAGCTAGTTTACAGTTGTTATTTATGAATAGTAATAATTTTGATTTATTCATTATCAACTAATTTTTATAAAATAACTTTGGAAATTTTGCTTCTACTCAATATCACAAGTATCTTTAGTACAATTAATTGCTATTAACCTTTTATCTAAAATACTTATTCACGATAATTTTGAACAGAATAATTTTTAATAATAATTAGAGTATGTCTCAGTAAAGAAGTATGGAAAAAGAAAACAAAATGATTTTCCACTCTCAGTCATAAGTTAACTAATATGATCATCTACCTATATTCTAAATCGAAGCTTATCCTCTATAGACCAAACTTTATTTGAGCTTTTGGCTGCGTACGTATATCTGACGTCTCAAACAAGATGATGAAGTAATCAAACAATATGCATGAAATCCACCATAATGTTTATGTGATGAGAAAAATGTGGCCTGAGGGTGGAGTTTCTTACTAGATAGGATATGTTTTCAGATAAAGACAGATAATGTACATTTTAAGTAGTAATTGTTTAGAAGTTGAATGTGAAAGTAGCCATAAAACATTGAATGGGTGGGAGAAGAAGTAGCAAGAGCAAAGGCAAGTGATTAACACTAGACTCGCTCGCTAATCTTAGGTGGCAAAGGGGCAGAAGTGGAAAGAGAAAGAAGCAAAATGGCAGGGTCTCTGAAGATGAGGAGCTGTAATAGTGGTGATTGCATGTGGTGTTTGAAAATTAAGCACAGGGATTTAGCAATAGCAATGGCTTGGCAGGTAAGAGAACCAAACCAAGTAAACAACAAAACATGTTTTAAAAAGAAAAGAAGTCTGTGCACCCCGTCCGTCTCCCGAGGAAATAATTAAAAAGAAAAGCAAGCATATGAGTCGGGGCTGTAAACTTGGACGCTAATACATTTGCACACACCACCCTCAGCGACAATCTTGGCTAGATCGATTCCTAAGGGGTTGAATTTGGAACCCCACTCCCTCCCCCAATTTCTTTTCTTATTTTACACTTCTATCCATCTTCCCTTCCCATATTTACTCCGTCACTTCACTCTTTTACCCTCCCACGCTACTATCTTCTCATAGTTACAAGCCCAACTCCCTCAACCATCCATCCATTTATAATTCTCTTACATTGTTGTTCATTTCGTAAGGGCTTATAACATTAATGAACCTCCATTAATCAAATATTCTATTGCTTTTGGATATGACGCCCCTAAATCTTATAATTTAACAAATAATCGGTGAAATTCAAAGCCTATATTTTCAGCAGAATATAGTGTAGAATTTACAGAGGATAAAACTATTAAAACTGAGCCTCACCAAGTCTCGGGTAAGGAAAAGGGCATCAAGGTCACTTTGGAGCGGATTTTCTTTTAGCTCAATTAAAGATTCTTTTTATTTTATTTTTATTTTCAGCTACTCACTACTTCTTCAAACCCCTTTTTATTTATTTTCCTCGTCAAAATCCTCCATTTTAGTTTGTCCGACTGTCGCGTGTAAAACCTCACCATTGCACATTTTCCTCACTCCACTCTCTATCTTAACTCTTAACCTCATTTTCTTCCAACAAACAAAAACAAATCCGTAACAGACTATGGAAACTCCTCAATTCTATCAACATCAGACAGCCGAATTCGCAAACGAAAAGCATCATTCTTTTGAGTCTAAGCCCAGTGGCGGAGGGGGAGGAGGCGACCATTTCATCGTGGAGGACCTCTTAGACTTCTCCAATGAAGACGCCGTCGTCACCGAAGCTAGTGGTGGTGGTGGTTGTGCTGCCTTTGAGAGTACCGCGACAGACTCTTCCACTGTTACTGTTGTGGATAGCTGCAATTCCTCTACATTCTCGGGGTGCGAGCCCAGCTTTAATTGCGATATTGGGTCCCGCAATTTTACCGACGCTCACTTCTGCGGCGACCTTTCCGTCCCGGTAAGTCCCATACATCACGCATGCATGGTACAGAGACCTTCTCATAATTGTCCTATGACGCTTATAACGACAATCTACGAATATTGGTTTGATGTTCAATGCCATTAAGAATAAATTTCCGTTTTCTGAGTTCTGGCGGCAGGTTTCCAAGAAAATTTCTATATTTCGTATAACTGGAAAAAGAGAACGAAACGGTGGGTCGAGATAACGATCTAAGAAAAGAATTAGTTTCATTCATGTATTCGTATAACGCTTTTCTTGGCAATAAACACTATGTGCTGGATGACAATTTCCTGATAGTACTAGTTGGGAAACTTCATTCATGTCCACTGTTTCATTCTGGAACTTCACATGTTTGACAAACAAAACCGACATTTCATTCAAATGAACATTATCAGCGTTGTAATTTAGTTAGTGTAAAAAGGATAATTATTTAGCAATTTCATTTCTCATTATGGAATATCTTTCTGACGGGACAGTACGAGGATTTGGCTGAGCTTGAATGGTTATCCAATTTCGTGGAGGAATCATTCTCCAGCGAGGACTTGCAGAAGCTCCAGCTTATATCCGGCATGAAAGCTCGAGGAGCAGGAGATTCTTCCGAAACCCCAAGTTTCCAACCGGACTGTATCAACAGCAAAAACATCATAGGCAACGCCTCCGCTACATTGGGCAACAACAGCCCAATTTTCCATGCCGACATGTCGGTCCCCGCCAAGGCCCGTAGCAAGCGTTCGCGAGCAGCCCCATGCAACTGGGCATCCCGGCTCCTACTCCTCTCCCCAACAACCTCAGCATCGTCGGAGCAGGATAACGACGTCTTTGTGGGGCCTCCTCCTCCTCAGCAGCCTAAGACCCTGAAAACGGGGGCACCCAAAAAGCGTAGCGGTGGTGAGGGCGGCGGTGAAGGGCGGAAGTGCCTACATTGCGCCACCGACAAGACGCCTCAATGGCGGACGGGTCCCATGGGGCCAAAGACGCTGTGCAACGCCTGTGGGGTGAGATACAAATCGGGTCGGCTGGTGCCAGAGTACCGACCGGCAGCGAGTCCAACCTTTGTGCTTACAAAACACTCGAACTCGCACCGTAAGGTGCTTGAACTCCGGCGTCAAAAGGAGATGATGAGGGCCCAGCAGCAGCAGTTTCTCGAGACCAACATGATGTTCGGTGTATCCAACGCCGATGATTACTTGATTCACCAACACGTGGGACCTGATTTCAGGCAGCTCATTTAGTAGGAGCAATTTTGGCGCCCAAATTCGTTTAGTTAGTCAGTCTTTTTTTCCCTTGCCTAATTTCTTAGGGGCTAATTTTCCCCAACTTTCATTCAAAATTTTGCTCTTTTCCTCCCTTCTTTTTTCTCCTTTGCCTAAAATTGTTGCAATTTAGATCTCTTGAAACTTAAAATTTTCCGTTAATCAGGTTGCTTTTGCTTTTACCTATTCTTTCGCTTTTTCTTCCTCCCTTTTGGACTTGATCTCCATGCCAATCTGATTTCTGTTCAATGAGACTAACATCACTACTTTCAGGTCGATATAAGCCTGATAATGATGATTCTCTACACTACTTGCAGCAGTATGAGAATGGATACTTCCAGTGAAAGTCAAGACAGTTTCAGGGTTGAGAGACTTGAGGAATAATGACTTTATTCTGTTCCAATCAGAACTCAGACGGACAAGTTCCCATTTCTTGCCACATGACGAACAATCAGGAGAGCCATATGTGGCAACAAATGGGTTACCGTAAGAACTTGTCCGTCTGAGTTCTGATTGGAATAGAATAAAGTCATTATCCCTCAAGTCTCTCAACCCTGAAACTGCCTTAAGACTTTCACTGGAAGTATATATATGTGTATATATAATCAGAATCACGAGTCATTTCCAGTTTCCTCTTTGGAAAGTATTAAGCATTTCATGATTTCTCATAATTGGTAATCACCTAATGTGTCACTTGAGAGCGGTCCCATCGTTTCTCAGTCCAAGACAGGCCACGACAGGTCTGGTTTCATCGATTAATATGATGACCAGTACACTTTGAAAATTACCGCCTGCAACAGCATATATGATAATAAATAAGAATCTAGTATTACAGGTCTGGATTGTTAGTATTACGACATATTAAAATTAAATAATCTTAATCATGTCTTCGTCCACTGGAATTACGGTTAAGTCACCTGTCAACCATTATTTAGAACATTGTTCTTAATCAATTTTCCCTTAAAAAAATTATAGGTTCAACAAGTTGAAATTTATTAACTTCTATATATAATCTACATAATGACTTTATCTTATAAGCCTCTTGTCTGGAATAGGTTATTTTGCAATTGATTAGTATTGTGAAAGGTGTGAGAACTGAGGAATATACCCGAGGTGGTTCCGGGGTGGGGTTGTAATGATTCATCATTCATGGGATTAGACACAGAATTGGGCAGAAAAGCTCGGACTTTGTCAGTTAATTGTGAGGCTTTTAAGTAAAAAGAAAAAGAAATAATCTTTAGCATGTGGCAAACAAAGTGATCATTTGACAATTTCCATTTGCTGACATCTTAGCTTTCTCTACTTTGACAGCTCTCCAACTCTAAATCCCATAAACAAACCCATCTTCTTTGTTTTTTACCTTTAGTTAGAATGTCGTAACTTGAACTTATGCTTTTTACTGAAAATCATGTACAAATAAGGACAGTTGACAGTAGCCTTTCCTTCCTCCTTGTCTGTCGAGTAGTAGAGAAGCAAATAATGCGCACAGAAGATCGGAACACAAATATCAAGAACGTAAACTTGGGCTAAAAACTAGGAGCACGTGAACAGACTATTGCCTCATTATTGCTATCCACATGAATTTCAGTGTAACAAAGCCCTGGTGGTCGCCGGTGAGATTAGGCTGTTTCCAGAGAATGTTAGAAAGTGGGAAGTCAGGTTTTCCACATCGTTTGCTGCTACTTCGAATCAGATTGGAGATGTTGCATGTTTCTTTTCTTTTTCATGAATTTCCACAACTTATAATGCGTATACGTAAATAGGAGAGCAATTTATATAAACAATGTTTCTAAGATTTCCAGACTGTGTCTGTAGCTTGTGATTATCATTATGTCCCCTAACTTTTAATTAATTAATTAATTTTTAACCTCTTCAAGTTTACTGGTACCAATGCTTCTTTGATTCTCATTTCAATTCAATTATTTTTTATGACATACGTAATGATGAGTAAATTAAACAATTGTATTGGAACAGGACAATCATCCCAATACTTGTCCACTGCCTAAAATTGCAATGTTTCTGTCACATTAACGTGGTGAAGGCATATGAGATAAAACCACATCTTCATTTTATGAGTATAGTAATATAAAAAAATGAACAAAAAAATCCTCAAACAAATAATCAACAAAGTTATCAAGAAAGTTAACAAATTCGGGTAAACAAGCTTCTTCACATTTCGAGAGTATGAGATTAATTATATGCAGTCTTTCTTTTACTTTTTTACAAAGAGGCTATTTCCATAAGTCGAACTTGTAAATATGAACTAAGTCTCCTTTCTTGTTTTAAATGGAAATTGATAATACATCCTCTCACTGTACATTCTATTATTTTTCAATTAATATGAAATCATTAAAAATCAATCAAAGGAATAAGGCCATGAATTCAATTGCATGTTATGAAATTTGTTCGTCAACTTTATCCCTCTGAGCTTATTTTTATTTAACAGAGAAAAGATCTCTTCTCGAGGTTGCCATATTTTTTTTTCACATGCTGGCTGAAAGATTCTGTTATATAGGATCTGCTTTCTTTTTGAAAATAATGTACAGCTCAATAAAAAATGTATTTTCTGTTCTCAGAGACACATGTATTAGATTGGTGTGGATTCAATATATATGATCTTGGGGTTAATGGTAATTAACAGTTGACAATACTCAAGTATATACGCACGATCCCAGGCATTGGTAATCCATATGGACCTGTTCTGCTTATTTTATCCATTCAAATAAACTATAAATCTATCTTTGGGCCGGTGATATCTCCTCACACCACTGTTGTTAAAATTAAATAATTCCACGTTGTAATTATATTAAGATTTTCCACTTCTGAAGTTTACTTCTTTTAGTGAATTCTTTTTATCTTCGTCTTCTCTTGCCAGAGTATGCAATTACAATGAAGAACTGTGGTAACGAACAGAAACAACAACTCACATTTAACTAATATTAATTAGGCTTTAGCGGAAGCAAGGTTTGCGGTAGTCACATGCCTCGCGCGCTATGTCTTATGCTTGGTAAATGCATTCTTAGGACCAGTTTTCTACCGGTGTTTGAAATCATTAGAAATGAACTTCTTGTCTTTGTAATTAAGCCAAGTACCTTCTACTTTTATAGAAGACAAATTTCAACACTTTTCCTTAAATATATAATCGAGTTAACGGATGAACAAATGGTGAGAGGATATGTAATTGATCTACCCAAAACATTGAATGATTGATTATGTTTGTTTGTTAAAAGAATTCAATTCGACTAATTAATGTGGGAACCAATTTTATAGTTTAACGTGTTAAAAAATTATGCATGTGACCTTTGAACAAGTATAACATGGAGATTTTAGATGATTAAAAATCCTAGATTGAGTTCTAAGGTACTTGAAATCATACGAGTGTTTTGTAGTATTAGAATTGGAAAATTAAAGATATTATGAGTGAACATCAAAGTTGCACAGTAAAAGTATGAGGTATACTCCCGTTTGAAGAGATTGAGGTGTGATAAGCTCGAATTGCATTATAAGATAGTAAAATTTTGAACTCTAAAGTAATTAAATGGTTTGTTTGTGAATAGGATATTATGTTAGAGTCTTACAATATAATCTTAAATGATTTATTTACTTCTAAAGAGTATGATGGGAAATGACAAAGGTACAATAAATAGTTCACTAGTGGTTATGGATCTGAAATCCAAAAGCTAACGAGTCTATGTGAGGTATAAGAAATACAAAAAAAATATTACTGAGTTTTGCTTATAATTAGAAACAATGAGAAAAGAAATGTTTATTATTCAATAGTATATAAGAACAATTGTTTGGTGGAGAACCCCAAGTAAAAGTTTCGTTAGTAGTAATCTAAGTAGATATTAATCTTGATAGTGCTAAATGGATGGTTTGATATATGGTTAAGTTAGCAAGGTTATGAGTAAACTGATTGTGACATATCTCTAGAAATTTGTGATATATGCATTGAGATCCTTATCCGATAACACATCTAATTATATAGATGATTTTAACATCTACTTGATTTTGTGTTTGATCTGAAAATTGTTTAATTAAATTACCAATCTTTGTATACTCAACTATGATGCCATAAATAATGGTTTCATGTATTTTAGTATAGTTCTATGCTTACCCTCCA
>JAOSBN010000008.1:23967698-23979030 GCA_027563595.1 Erythroxylum suave | reverse complement strand
ACCACCATCGTAGTCCTGGGAATTCGTCTACTCATGGGATCAAAAGGTGGAAACTCCTTGGAAGCAAGCTCCATATGATTCAAATATGATCTTGAAACCATTTCTTCAGTTGCTTTTCACAACCAAACCTACCTAAAGGTGCAGTGATTTGTTTAAAGGCCAAGGAAGCTCTCAATGAACAAGAAGGAAAAGAAAAAACATACCTTTTGCAGATTTGTCCATATAACTTGTTTAATTAATGTCAAAAGCTTGAAATATAAATAAAAGGATAGCCTCTCTGTTATTTACTATGTTGCTAAAACAAAGAAAGAACCAGTGATTTATCACTCTGAATATCAAATGATTTATGACCCAAAATATCTTACAAACTAATAATTGCAACAATATTTGTTTGAGTGGCAGAAAACAAAATATAAGTTAAAATTTTAGTGAAATATCGAAGAAGCTATGACTAAAAGTAAATTGAAGAAGGAACAATAAAAGAGTAAAACAGTGTAGGCAGATGGGAGAAAGATGGGGAAAAGGAAGCTTAAGTTAGGTTTTGATTTGTTTTGTTTCCTTTGATATTACTTAAATTAATATCTAACATGAAAATTTAATTATAATTAGCATTTACGTAGAACTTGTTATATCAGCTCCACCAATAAAAAGTCTAATGATAGGTCATTTTTGAAAAAAAAAATTGAACATTTTATTGTCACTTTTAAAATTTGGACTATAATTACAAAATTTGAAATTCTTTTAATAATTAACCCATTAAATTATATATTGCAACCATGTATGGGCAAGTTGCATTGTCAATATTTGGTTGATCCAGTCTTGTTATTAGATATCAATCTTGATCTATAAT
Organism: Erythroxylum suave; assembly: GCA_027563595.1. Lineage (NCBI taxonomy): Eukaryota > Viridiplantae > Streptophyta > Magnoliopsida > Malpighiales > Erythroxylaceae > Erythroxylum > Erythroxylum suave. Next base: position 23,978,180 of record JAOSBN010000008.1, on the reverse strand, counting down.
TATAAATTATTTAATTAAAAATTATAGGTAAATTAAAAAGAATTTTATTTTATTTTATTTTCGTTATAAATTAGAATTGGAATTTATAATTGTTGTCAATATTTTAAGAACCTAATAAATCACACATAAAGAATACATGAAGATAAAAATCAACTCAAATTAAGTCTTAATTTTGATGTTTCAAAAACTTTAAGAATTAAACATGATATACATGATTGTGTTAAAATTAAAATGTGATTTTAATTAAGTTAGAGTTTAAGTATAATTATTAATTTAATTTTAATTGAAAAGAAAGTTAAAAGTCCTTTTCTTTAAAAGGAAAAGACATTGTGGAGTTAGCATTCCTCTCTAAGTTAAGTTTTTTTTTTCCACTATGGATATTAGTAGAGGTTAAGTACTTAAATAACTCGTGATTGATAACTCTACAAGAAAAATTTTGCAAGATTTCAATTCAACTATGTTTTAATCCTTATATTTAAGATTCATATTTTTAGGTTATTCAATTAAACATAACCATCGAAAAATTGTAACATTTTTTCCTCTATGGATATTAGTAGAGGTTAAGTACTTGAATAACTCATGATTGATAACTCTAGAAGAAAAATTTTGCAAGATTTCAATTTAACTATGTTTTAATCCTTATATTTAAGATTCATATTTTTAGGTTATTCAATTAAATAGAACCATCAAAAAATTGTAACTTTTTTTCATCATGCTTGTGATTCAAACACAATTAATTTTTTAATATTGCTATTAGAATTAAGTTTTTAACATTGCATAATTATTATTTATTTGATAAAAATTAACTATGATGTAAAAGTTGCAAGTTTTATGTTTTCTTGAAGCATTTTTTTTGTTTTTTTTGGAAATACATTAGCTTGTTTTTGGTTTATGGAAATTGTTTGTTATCTTTGGAAAATACAAATGAATGTTCCCCAAGCTTTAAGATTTTTGTAAAAACTTTTCTTGTGAAGAAGTTTCAGGAAACTTATTTGAAGATTATCTTAACTCATTGCCTTAAGGTTTTGAGTTGACATATAATGTTTTGGCTGTATATGGATTCACTTAAATCTGGTACAATTTTTTCTTAAGTCCCTTAAAACCCTTCATGGTGACCGCCATTAAAGGCAACCAAGAGCAATAACAACCATTTGTGGAAGTTAACATCGAGAGAATGGAGAGTGAAAATGTAATGAAAACATGAAGAACAAAGGAGAAAAGAAGAGCAAAGAATCTAGAAGGAGGAGAGAAGGAAGAGAAAAGCACAAGAGAGAGAAACACAATAGCTAATTCATATATTTTTCATATCCTCAAGAAAAGGTTACATTTACAACTATATAATTGATGTATAAAAATACCTAACAATTCCTCCTACTTTAGAAAACCTTGTCCACAAGATTTAACAGAGAAATTATCAAGGAGGTTTATGGAAAGGGAAAAAAAATAAATAACCACGTTTTCTTTTTAACAAAAATGAACTTCTTTTCATCACCCTTCTCTAAGTGCCCGATTACATTTTGATTGTTGTTCTCCTTTAAATATTCAAGTTGGTGATTATAAAGGTGGAGAGTGATTTTAATTTCTCTACCAAGTTGTTCTCCATTAATGTTAATGGCGAATGAATCTCTAACTTGAGACTTTTATATATGTTGCTCTTTATTGTCAGTATGAATCACCAACTTGAGATATCCATCTTTCTATCATTAGCGTTGGTATTTTCTGAAGCGCTGACTCCTTTTGATTGCATAAATTGAATGAGCATTTCTTTAATTTTTTGCATTCATTTCTCACTTCGAATAAAAGATTCTTAAATTTTTTGGATACTTTCTTCAAGCTTCTCAAACTCTTGATTCCAATCATCTTTTGTCATGTTTATGGAATTTCTTGATCGAGAATCATAAAAGCTCTAATAGCATTTGTTATGAAAATACGAAGAATAGAGGAGAAAATAAGAGAGAAGAATCTAGGAGGAGAGAAGGAAGAGAACATCACAAGAGAGAGAAATACAATAGCTAATATATATATTTTTCATACCCTCAAGAAATGGTTACAGGGTATTTTATATTACCCACTGTTGTATTTACAGTTGTGTCATTATTATATAAAAATATGTAACAGAAAGAAGACACCTAGTTGTTGAGATGCTGGCAAGAGGTAAGATGAAATTGGTGTAACGTGAGCTACTAACTAAGGCAACATATCATCTGTTCCATTTTGCTTGTTCCTATTATGTTCCAAAAGCTTTCAGTCATTCAATAAATAGGAGAGAGAAAAAATGGATGGATGAAGAACTCATAGAATTGGGTTCTAAGATTAACTCGAATAGTAAACTACATCTAACTTTCGTATTCGATAAGTTATCATCCGACTTAATTATGGAAACCCCACTGATAATTTCCACTTAAGTTAATATATTTCTAATTCTTAACCTAAGCGTTTATAGTTTCTCGTTCCATATTAAGCTTCCTCTCTCGATCCTTCGATTAATACTAAAATGATGCAAAGTTTGGTCATGTTTTTATATCCACTCAGTTCAAAAAATATAGCAAACATAAGACAACAACACAGTAACTCAATCATGCATATTTGACTAAACTAGCTACATTAATTCTCAAGAAAAAGAAATCAACCCATCAAGGAATAAACAAGATTCATCATCATCATCATATACTTAAATCCCATCTTTATTAGTATAAGATAAGTATTAAAACAATAAACCAAGTAAATAACCGAAATGAACCACCAAAAGTTAACAGAGTATGAGTCTATCAACTAACAAAGGAGTAAATCCAGTAAAACAACAAAGAAATAATGCAACAGATAGCAACAAAATAAGCAAACAAGGATTGGCTGAGGGAGTTGCAGTGGTTTCTTGCCACTCTCAAGCCTTCTGCATTGGCTCTCACCTTTTGCTTTTGGTTGATGATCACCTAGACGACTGAATGCTAACTCTGCTTTTACCTCTCTATTGTTCTTCTTCTTCTTCTATCTTCACTGCCTTCTTTCTCTCTCTTCGTTTTGTGTCCTAGAATGTCTCCAAAATGAGTCCTCCCCTGCTACCAGCCTCTCTTCATTCTATTTGTACTCTCATTTTAGGTTTAGGTTTTCGAGCCCTCAAACATGCAGTTTCAATGTAATAAGTCGGACAATTAAAGAAAGTGTTGCCATAGGTGTGCTCGGGACTACCATTGTCACACCCGTGACTTCCATAGTCATGGTGTGACACCATTTATGGATGAATTAATTAATTACATGCATGCCCCACTTTATCCTTTCATGCATAATTCTCCTAATTTTTCATGCAACATTCACAAGATAATCCAACTAACATGTATGCAATATTCGCACCATTTTCACTCAATCCGTCTCACATTTAGATCAAAATAGAAGAATTTGTAACCAAAATCAAGATATTAAGGCAAGCAAAGTTAATAGAATTGTAAACAACAATTCTCCCACACTTAAATTATGTTTGTCCTCAAGCAAAATAAAGAATAATAGACTATACAAGAATAAACAATGAAAACAACATTGTTCCCAAATAATGGTCAAATATATCACCGATCATTTCAATAAGCACAACCTGAGAACTTGAAACTCATAATACTCCGTGAATAGATTATTCTCTACATGCTTAGCCAAAATTAAAAAGTACTTCAACTCAAAGACCAATAACAAGTGTGATAGGTACTCACTCCACTCTCCATCCTCTCAAGCATTCAAAGGTGAGATATATTCACTCATCGTTCATTTCAAGTGAGGCATCTACCATAAGCTTGCTTACCAATCCAATCTCCACCATTCATATAAAATATGAACATCAATACAAAGGTCTTTATTTTGGATGTAATGGGGCTAGGCTAAGGGTAGGGGAAAAAAAAAGGAAAATCACAGTTTGAAACCACAGAATAAATTGAGCATTGAAAATAATATAGAATAATGAAATATAAAACATTCAATTCTTTTCTCTCAATAAACAAGATTAGCACTCCTCACCCCTCTCTCTCTTTCCTTTTTATTTATATCGCTCCTCTTTCTTTTCATTTTTCTTGTTACCTTCTATTCCCTCCTTTTCTTTTCTATTTATTTTCTTCTTCTTTTTTTCTTTTTTATTTATAACAATGTGATCAATTTAGAAGAGGTAAAATATAGAGGAGAGATACAAATTATTACAACTATACCCATTACTAGCTCAAAAACAATTATATCTTATGATTCCCCCACACTTGCTCAAGTAATTATTCCCTAAACCTAATCATGCCCATTTAAATGCTAAATACCTCTTTATGGTAGGTATGATCAAAAAGTTAAATAATCAAGGTTAAGGTTCATATTTTGGGTTTAAAGAAGAAATGGTTCAGGTTAAGCTAAAAGGGGGCTCACTAAAGGTAAAATTACGATGGATTTTTAAGCAGAAAGGGTATATCTTAATTGCCTTCATCATTTCATTGTTTGCGTAAGACTGCGTGATCTTGACTAGTATTTGCAAACAAGTTCTAGAGTTCTTAATCATGAAAGAATACTATCAACAAAGAAAATTTGAATTTGGTGTTAAATATTTCAAAAGGGCTCAAATTCTTACCAAATGAAAATTGTCATTTATTTATCACAACAAACTAATGTCCTTTTAATCGAAATCCATGTCAATCAGCCCCAATCAGCCTAAGCATGCAAGTATACTCATTCACTCATATTATGCATTTCTAATCCCGATAGAGTTCATTTCATGATCATGCCTCTCTAACTATTAAATGGGAAAAACAAACACATAACACACAAATAACAATATTTTTTTAATTAAACTCCCCCAACTTAAATATCACAATGTTCCTAATGTGATACAAAAAGTAAAAGAGGGATTTAAGATAAAAAATAACATGAAAAAGGACAAGCATTAAAACTAAAAGAAATTAAACTAACAAGCAGTAAAAACAATAAAAAGAACAAGGATAGAAATACGATACAAAAGTGTAGATGGTGGCTATGTTGATGTGGTGTGGAGCATGACAATATGCATGGTGTCCTGCATTGAGGAGTGAAGAACAGTTGAAGGGAAGATAAATAAAATAGATTGGGAAGTATGCCTGTGCACACAAAGCAAACAGATTAAGTAAAGTTTCACTAAAAAGGAATAACAAACAAATAATTAAAAATCAAAACAGGAATGTTAAGGGTTGCCTCCCATTTAGCGCTCTTTAATGTCTTTTAGCCAGACACGTCAACTGTTATGCTTAAGGTGAGTCGTTCAAAGTGATTGATTCCATTGTTTTCTTCTTTTCATTGGGATTTTTCTCCAAGAATTTGCCAATCTCTCCCTTAGTTGGATCGTCTAGAAATTAACAACACTTATCAATTCCTTTCACCAAGCCCAATTTCTTTTCTTCTTCTTCTTCTTCCAGTAATGCAAAATCAAGGTCTCTATAATTAAATTGATCAACAAGAGAGAATTCTTCACAAATAATAGTAGTAAGAATGTGTTTTAAATTAAAGATTGAAAATTCTACTGTTTCTCCCAAAACAGTTATGTTCAGTTTCTCGTTCTTCACACCAATCAAGGTATTGGTAGTGGCTATAAAAGGACTCCTTAGGAGTCTGGTGTGCTCCTTTCTTTGCTCTTTAACCTCCCCTATGTCTAAGACCATAAAGTCTACAGACAATCAATCTGCTAACCTTCACTGACACATCTTCCATTATTCCTTTGGATAACATGTTGACCTATCATCTAATTGTAAGAACATATTGGTAGGTCTTAACTATCCTATATCCAATTTCTTATAAATAGAGTGAGGCATAAGGTTTATACTTGCTCCAAGGTCAAGCATACCTTTAACCTCATCCTCATTACCTATTAATACTTTAATAATAAAACTCCCTGGATCTTTCATTTTTGGGGGTAATTAATATTGAAGAACTATACTCGTAACTTCTGAAACCATCACCTTCTCATTAGACTCAAACTTTCATCTTTTGGTGCTTAGTTCCTTAAAGAACTTCACATAAGCCAACATGTTCCTAATCACATCTAACTAGGGAAAATTAATGTTAACCTTAGGAAACATGTTATATAAGTATGAAAACTACTTATCTTGTTTCAATTCCTAAAGACTGCTTAGATACAAAATTGGTGGTCTATAAGGATCTATCGATTTATGCAGTTTGTGTCCTTCATTGTCCTTGGTGTCATGCTTAAGTTTTAAACTTTTTTTAATATGACTAGAAGAGTCATGCCCATTGCTTACCTCCTTCTACTCATCTTTTTCTATTTTGAGGATCTTCTCCTCTTGATTAGTAGCATCAGACAGATTAGGAAGAATCTCAATGTGATTATCAATCACCCTTCCACTTCTCAGAACAATAACTACTTGTGTTTGATAAGGTTGACTAGGCAACTTTCCCTTTTGATTGTTGTGCATTTGAGCAATGAGTTGCCCTAGTTGGATCTCAATCCTCTTCACAGACGCCTCCAAGGAATCGAATCTTCTATTTTCGTTTCTTGATTTTGAGTAGTTACTTGAATAAATGCATTCAGGATTCCCTCTAAAGAAGGCTTGCTCGATGGCTTTTGAATTAAGGATTGCCTTTGGAAATAATTTGACCTTTGAAAATTTTGTTATTATGATTGGGTACTGGTCGATTGTTGGTCTTCCATAAAACATTGGAGTGGTTTCTCTATCCAGAGTTATAGGTGTTTGAATAGTGATCATTTCGTTCCCTTGATTGAAAACTGTTAAGTGAGTTCACTTGTTCTTTTCGATCTGCAAAAGGTTTGTAAGAGTACAAACAAACATTAGCTCCATGACCATAAGTTTCACATATCCCATATACCTTTTGATTTGGAACATTTTGGGGTAGTCTCATAGTTAACATTTTTACATATCTTATTAACTCAGCTAACTGTATAGCCATTTTTTGACTCGAGCTCACTTCATAAACTTCAGCTCTTCTTCCTCTCACTCTATTTCGTTGAGAATTTTCCCCCAATATTTTGAAGATTTCATACGTTTCTTAGGCCTTCTTCTCTTCCATAGCTCCTCTTGTTGCATTGTCTACCGTATACTGACACTGTTGTGTCAATCCATCATAAAAGAATTGGTTTTGTACATGAAGTGGAAAATGATGGTGTGGACATTGGATTAGCAAGAGTTTGAAACATTCCCAGGCCTTATGGAATGGCTCTCCCTCCATCTGAGTAAAGGTAGCTATCTTCATCCGCAACTCAAAAATCTCTTGATTGGAATAGAACTTTCCCATGAATTCGTTGTACACCTCCTCCCATGTAGTCAATGAACTGGGTGGAAGGGCCATCAACCATACTTGGCCCAGCCTTTCAATGTATATAGGGAGCATCTCATTCTGAGTTGATCTTCGTCTAAGCCATCCAAAGGGAAGGTTTAGAGAGTAGTATATAATTCTCGAATAAAGTTTAAAGGGTCTTCATTAGGAACCCAACAGAAAGATGGCAACATGTTGTAGTGGATGCTCTTTAATTTATAGTTTCTAACTTCCTCCCCCAAGTGTATATATGATGTGGCAGTATCGATCATTGGTCTGGTGTACTCCTTCATTTCTAACTGCCTCTCACCCATCTCTTGGTTATTAATTTGATCTTCACGCTTAGTTTCTTGCGATTGTCTTTAGAGCCCCCTTGAGGTCTTCGTATTCGATGTACATTATCAATAAAAGGGATGGGTTCACTATGTAGAGATCTCCTTTCTAGCATAAACTAAACGAGTTCACTTTTAGAGACCTTTTTCCTAGCAGGGACTAACTAAAGGCAATGCTAAATTAACAAAAAAAACTGAACAAACAAATCAATAAAACATGTATGCATGAACAATCAAGAACAAATAAAATTAATTTAAGTGTAAAAACTAAATAACTTCCCTTGAAACGGTGCCAAAAACTTGTTATTCCAAAATAAATTATGAAAATACCTATTCTAGCCTGCTCGCAAGTGTACGAGGTAGTTATAGTTAATTATCTAGGGCATCTCTCTAGAAGGTGAAATGGTTCATTACATTAATCTTGAAAAAAAAAAAGCAATCCTAAACATTCTATCCTAATTTGTTGAGTAAAGGCTTTAAAGAAAATCAAAAAATTAAACTGAAAAGTAAATTAATTAAACTGGAATAAAAAACGAATAGATTAACCAAAGTGGGAAACTCTTGAGAATTAATGTCACTAATTTGATCTTTTATGCATGATTAAGGGGAAATGATTGGACAATTGTCTTACTAAAATTAAAAGTTAGGTACTTTGGTTCTAAGATCAATTCAAATAATAAACTAAATCTAACTTTCGTATTCGACAAGTTATCATCTGAATTAATTATGGAAACCCCACTGATAATTACCACTTAAGTTAATATATTTCTAATTCTTAACCTAAGCGTCTATAGTTTCTTGTTCCATATTAAACTTCTTCTCTCGATCCTTCATTTAATACCAAAATGATGCAAAGTTTGGTCATGTTTTTTTATCCATTTAGTTAAAAAAAAACTATAACAAACATAAGACAACAACATAGTAACTTAATCATGCATATTTGGCTAAACTACCTACATTAATTCTTAAGAAAAAGAAATTAGCCCATCATGGAATAAACAAGATTCATCTTCTTTATATATTTCAATCTCATCTTTATCAACATAAGAGAAGTATCAAAGTAATAAACCAAGCGAATAACTGAAAGGAACTAACAAAAGTTAACAAAGTATGAGTTTATCAACTAACAAAGGAGTAAATCTAGTGAAACAATAAAGAAATAATGCAACAAATAAGAATAGAATAAGTAAATAAGGACCGAATGAGGGAGTTGCAGTGGTTTCTTGCACTCTCAAGCCCTCTGCATTGATTCTCATCTTTTGCTTCTAGTTGATGATCACCCAGACGACCGAATGTTAGCGTTGCTTTCACCTATCTACTGTTCTTCCTGTTCATCTCACTTAACTACTCTCTGTTCTCTTCTCTCTTCACCGTGTTCTTGCTCTCTCTCTATTTTGTGTCCCATAATGTCTCCAAAATGAGTCCTCCCTTGCCGCTAGTCTCTCTTCGTTCTATTTGTAGTGTCATCTTAGGTTTAGGTTTTCGAGCCCTCAAACCTACAATTGCCCCGTAATAAGGTGGATAAGTAGAGAAAATGTTGTCACGGGTGTGCATGAGGTGGTCACGAGTGTGACCACCATTGTCACACCCTTGACATGGGAGTCACAGATGTGACACTTTTTATGCATGAATTAATTAATTGCATGCATTGTTCACTTTCCACTTCATCCTTTCATGCATAATTCTCCTAATTTTTTATACAACATCCATAAGATAATCCATCTAACGTGCATGCAATATTCACATCATTTTCACCCAGTTCATCTCACATTTGGATCAAAACATAAGAATTTGAAACTAAAATCAAGATATGAAGGCAAGCAAAGTCAATAGAAATTAGACACAACATTTAAGAAGAGTTTTCAAAGTTTAAAACAAAATTAATATGTACATTAAGCAATATTACCATTAATCCATATTAAGGATTTCGGTGACAAAATTTAATAGAGTGTCAATGTCGTATTGATGGCAAAATGTGACAACATTTTAAAATTGGTTAGTTACTTACAAACTTGAAAGGTAACATATAAGATGGATCTTAATACTATAAACAATATAAATGGTTGCATAAAGTAGAGCCATAAGTTATGGTAGCTTAATGGAATTATTCTATTCAATTTAGCTTACTAAAAGCATAAATAAGAACAACAATAAAAGCCATTTTCTATAGTATAATAACAGTTATCATTAGAAGAAGATAGTTTCATGATTTTTCTTACTAATACAAGATATGATAGAGATCATATATATTTCTAGTTAATGATTTTTGAGTGTTTGATACTGAATTTGGATTCAACATTACTACAATGTTCTAGGTATGACAAAAAATGATTATTGAGTAAAATAAGTTGATTTAAGTTCATACAAATATTTTGCATATGATTGATCAAGAGAGACTCATACTTAACATAAATGGAAAGAATACAAAGTTAGCTAACTAAGATTTTCTTTTATTTCATATCAGTTAAATTAACATTATAAGAATTATGAAGTTACATACAAAGAAATATGTATCATTATGATCATGAATCATATGAAACTTATTAAACTTATTAGGTTAAAGAATGAACAAATCAACCTTTGATGAAAAGATTCCTATACTAATGAATGGTTAAATCTTATAAAAAAATGTATGAGATGTAATAACAATTTATAAAAAGATGAATATTTATTTTTGTATTTACTAATCACTTTATATTATGTAGTCATATATTTTGAATGAAATATTGATTTAAAATTTTTAATATTTAAAATAATTAAATCTAAATAAAAATTAAGCATTATGAATGCAAAGTAATTTAATGAAATCAACGTGGATTTAATTTTCTAGGTTATTTATAGGAAATGCGATTTTTTAATGAATACTTTCACAACTAAA
>JAOSBN010000008.1:23941261-23958681 GCA_027563595.1 Erythroxylum suave | reverse complement strand
AGAGTAGATTTGAGAAGGAAGAAAGTTGAGTTTGAGAAAGACCTGTATCTTGATGCCATTGTCGAACAGATACAGGGGGAATCTGTAACTCAAAGCTGTAGCAAGGAAGAACAGAGTCACAAGAGTGATGTCAGAGTTCTGACAGCAGCGTTAGGGTTTAGGGAACTTCGTACGGGTTTTGGGCTATGGATAGAAGTCAACAATGCGGGCAGAAGTACACGGTTAGGCATACTGGACAATCTAGTATAAGGGCCGAGCCGAAACTTTGCTCGTAACAAGCTTTGCGTTGTCATAAGCATTGGAGTTACTAACAATTTATCACTTATATGTACTTCAAATTTAGCATTAAACCTTATATATTATAATGCAACGTACTTATCACTTATATATTTTTGTCTCAACTCCTTCTTTATTGGAACAAAATATTAAGGTAATGAAAAATTAATTATAAACTTTGTTATAAACAAAAATTCTTATCATTAGTGAAATTATTGCTAATCAAATTTAAGACCCTTGCACCATTATAGATAAATTTGGTCAGTTTCTTCACTTTCTGTACAGCCTTATTAATAATAGAAAAATATCTAACATCTTCTATATTTTTCAACATTAAGTCAATGCAATGTGCAACAAAAGAAGTTCAATAAAAAAAATTATACTTACTTTGCAATTTTTTTCAACTGCTTTGTATGCAGAATCATTGCCAATAATAAACTTAATAATATTTTCTGGTCCAACTTCTAACGAAGTCATATGTATTAATAACTTCAAAAACAGTGTCCCCTTAGTATAATAAACTAAAATGTTGATAATGAGTTCATGTCTTCTATTTATCCAATCATCACATATGATAAACATCTAAAAGTTGCTTAAGTCATTCTTATTCATCCAAACAACTCTTTGTTTCATAAACAATGTTGTTTAGAACCTTATCTCTATAGTCATTAATTAAAGTAACCTGATATACTAGACTCTAAGAAGCAATGGCATCCATTATAGGTTGTTAATGATAAGACTGAATGTCATTTAATAATACAACTAAATCAAACCACCATCTAGCCATTGACATGTTTAGATCTTACGTCGTTTCTTTAAATTGCAAGGCATTACAGCTTGAACGCTGAGCTGTATGAATTGTTTAAGGTAAAAAAAGTAGACAAATGATTTCTTCTTTTTGTTACATCAAGTGCAATATTTCTCCTTTTTTTGGTAGGAATGCCACCACTTTCAACATCTTTAATATGATCTTGATCATCGAAAAAAGAACTTTCACAACCAATTTCGTAGTTTAGCTTTTATCTTCTATTTTTTTCATATTGATACTTTTTAAATAAAGTCATCGTTTGTCATTTCTCATCATGATTCACTTGTTACAAAGCTGTACTTCACCTTTGAGCCCAGCTATTCTTTAATTTGGTGATTTTCTCACCTTTCAAATGCTTGTTGTAGTACACACAAATGGTATAGTTCTTAATTTTAGGAGCCAATCTAGCATGACCCCAAGCTAGATCATCCAATCTTCCTAAAACAGCTAAATTCTCAAGAGTACTTGAACCTCTCTCCATTTATGTTAAAAAATAAAGACATGTGTCAGAATTAAATTACTAAATTCATATTCAAAAGTACAATTTTGTATATAACATCATTACATAACTATAAATTAAATATTCAATTATAAACATATCTAAATTCTTAATAAACTATATCTTACACCTTTCTTTATGGTGATACACATTGCACAAATGACTTTTCTTTATAATAACAGGCATTGCAAAAATTATTTAAACATTTCACATTATATTGAGTAATGAGTATTCTCTTATAAATTTACATAAGATAAGATGATGAATGTGTCTTTGTTACCCATGAGATATAATTAATATTTGTAATATGATTTCCTAATTATGACAATGAACAATATAAAAATGCAAACATTTGATTTTCTTAACTTAATTACATATATTAAATGATTAAAAGTATACATTATTCTTATATTTAAATGATTAATCATATTTATATAAAAAAATAATTAGTAAAATTTATGTTTCATACAAATTAATTAACAATTTAACAATTTAATGAATTAATTTTGATCTCATTTTTATGATTATTAAAACAACAAATAATATGACATATTTTTGAATTATACATAATTCATAATGCTTAAATGTTCATCCATAATCTATACAGAATATTATTTTGATCTCATTTCTTCATGAATTCACAATGCCTATATATTATTGAACTATGCACAATTCACACAACTAATTCAAACTTCCAATTCACACATTTATGAAGAGGAGACTATGCACAATTCACAAATTTATAAAGAGGAGACTTAAAAAAAACTAGAGTTTGAAATTACAACTAAAGTTAAAGTTGGAGGCACAATTTTGAACCTAGGATAAGGAAAATCCAAAGATTACTTCAAAAGATCTGATAGAAAGCAACCTTCCATTAAAGATTCTAAGGGATTTCATTGGAGAAAAGGCGGATCTATATATCTATTGATTCTTTCTTTTTGAATATTCTTTTAAACTTTTGATGTTTGTTTCAGTTTATATTTTTAGGAACTAAGTTTATTATGTGCCTAAGTAGGATGCACCCTAAGTAGGCATGGATACTATAATTTGATTCTTTGCTTAATACAATTTGATTGATTGATTCATTAAGATTCAATTATACATTTTCATTCTTGAATTATTATTTTTGGTGTGTTAGTTTAATTTTTAATTTCATATGATTGAGATTTAGAAATCCTTTTATGAAGATCTACCATAATTGGAAAGAGTTATGTGCAAACTTAGAGATAAGTTGATAGAAGTCTTTTAAATTAGAATCAAACGTGACAGAGAAATTCACAAATGTAATAACGTGACATTAAAGGTTTTAACTAGAAAAAGGTTTCAGTTGATCAACCAAGGATTAGTTGTTAATAGTCTTGAGAAAGATATTAACATAAGATAGGAATTTTCACAATCCAATAATCAATAATTGAATTGCATGATAAAGGGTTAATGCTTAAGAGATCATAGGGGGATTCATTGCCTAGGTGCCAAATATTTAATATTGTCTAATTGTTGTGTTATCTAATTCCTAGTCCATTATTGTGTTGAGTTCTAGTTTAGTTTAGTTTTAAATTAAATCATCATATTATTCCATGGTTAGATGATAGAAAGAGGCCATTACTAGTACTTATAGTCCTTGTAGGATCAACTCATACTTACTAGTGATAACTACACTTACATTGTGCACTTATGATTTAAAATTATATCGATCACTTTCCATTTACTTGTTTCGTAGAATTGATGAGACATATAGTGACACTTAATCTTTCAAAATGTCATTTTTGTAAATATGGATAAGTGATGACCTCATTTTCCTCTTCCATTAATTATCAACTTCATAAATGTGCCCATTGAAGACAGTTCTTCCCATTGAACTTATGAATCACATGTTACAGGGTAAAATTTTAAGAGGAAAAAAAACGTTATTATAGGTTCTAGATGCAGGTTAGATGAACTCCAATAAATTTGTAAAGATATCTATTCTTTTTGTTGAGTCAATCATAGTTATTTAGAATGTTAGAAAATGGTAGAAAAGTTAAGGCCATAAAAGTTTTATAAGGAAAATCAATTATTCTTTTTATTCTTTCATCGAGTAAGTATAACTATTAATGACTAAGACCTGTCTATATATGTTGTAACTAATTCAATTAGTAGATAATAGTTTATGCATTCTTAACAATAGTGTACCTCTTACATCAATAACTAATCCAGTTAATAGATAAGATTTCATCAACAACAATAACAAGAAGAACATAAGAGTCTATCTATTATATATAATAGTAAATCGTCTAACAAAAAAATCTAAGTTATGGATTTTATATTTTATTTAACAAAAAAGGTAATATCTTGACTATTTCTCAAAACTCAACATAAATCGATCATATTATTTAAGGTATAAGTCAGCCAAACTCTTTTAAAAAAACACAAAGTTCTTAGTGAATTTCTCATATGTTTGTTGACTACATCGATTGACCTATTGGTTGATCTATATAGGATATAAATCGAACCCATAAAAAGTTAAATCGATGTATATTGTTAAAACTAATTATTAAAATGACTTTTTTTAAACCTTAATAGTTATGATAAAGTGTTTTTGGTATAAATACTTCATAATTAAAATTTTGAAGGTCTTTTGATATGTTGATGAGTCAAAAAGATTAAAATGATTCTTGTTTGAGTGTGTATAAATTGTGGAGTATTTACAGTCATGGATTTATGCATCAAACAACACAATGATTTGTTGCAAATCAATCTTCCTCACAAATCACAAATTAATACGTGGGGTTATTCTCCAATGACAAAACAAAGAACACCGTAGATAAAAGAAGGATGTTGTGAGAATTCCTCTTTACTAGGAAAAAAAAAAGTATTATATAAAAGCTGCTTTTCATCTATTAAAAAAGGCACTAACAAAACCTAAAAAGTGAACATAAATCAAAATTGTTAATTAAATAAATTGATTGTTTGGCACGTCCTTACTATTTTATATTCCATGTTATTTGTTATTACTTGCAATCGAAATTACTTACGCTGCTTAACGTAATTTGAAATTATTTTGTGTTATTTAAAGTTCATTTGATTAAAATCCTTATTATTGGACATTGCATTACATCAATATACCAAGTGGTTTACAAAATTTAGCAAGAAATTAAATAATTGCTCACATTCAATTTACCCCCATTTTTTGGTGTACTACACGGCCAACAGCCAGCTTGAACTACCGACGAAATCCTTAAGTATCCTGTCTTCTCCCGTAAGTATGCTAATAGTTAGTTGTATTGTGGTACAGGGCATCCAAGCAGTGTTGAGCCGAGAGTGGAAGAGAGGTTCCAACATGTCTACCGAGAGGGGAACCAAAGTGCAGATAGTCTGGCTTCCTACACTGCTAGAGTAAGGCCTGACATCCATGTTCTACAGGAGCCTCCTCCAGAAACGAGTATACTTATCCAATTGGATAGACAAGGCCATTTGTATCACCGCGGCCTGATTTAATGTTGTTGTAATGTGTTACTCCTTTTCTATAACAAAAAAAGAAATCCTTAAGGAACCCATTCAGCTGCTGACAAGTGAACGAATCCAGGACTCGCATCTTGTTAAACAAACAATGCACTGTGTCACAGTTTGACCTGCTTTTGGATTCAGAATGCGAGGACAGTAGGAATAAAACCGGATTGCATAAACTAAGCCCTGTTAACAGGACCAGAGGAAAGTTGACAGCGAAACTACTACATATAGTTCATCAAGTGAGGAATTGTCAGTCCAACCTATCCTGATTGCAATTATTATTGTGAAGAGGTAGCATAAAATGATGGATAGTTCCAGGTAACAAAAAAAGATTCACCCACCAGAACCATGCACCTAAGTTGACACCAAAACTTTCCAATTCAGGAAAAAGGAAAATTAATCCTCAGTATAGCATCTAAACTGATTCGTTTCTGTCCAACCATAAAGGATGAATGCCACTGCTTCACTGCTTCAAGAATGTGTACTAGAATTAGCTGGAATGGGATACATACTCACCTTTGATACACAAGCACTTGATTTCTGCTTGTAGCAGAATATCAGAGCAGGCGTAGCTTCCCCGTAACTGAATCTACCAATGCCCTTGATCCTGCTCACAAGCAACAAAAGTAACACTTTTCCTGCTTTTTGTGGATACTCAAATGTTTAGCTTACGTATGAATTTAAAGCATAGACATTATTCAAAGATAAATAATATAGCAGCAAGAACGGTCTTTGTTCACCTTCCATGTTTCAGTTAGTAAATAAGAAGCATTCTGTATTGAAGATAACCCAAATAAATAAATGTCCTTTTCGTTTCAGGATAAAAGAAGTAAATCCAAGTTTTAATACATCGAACAGTTGAATAAACTTTGGTAAAGAGTAGGAAGAATTAATTCAATTTGTTAGTAAACAGATATGAGAATACCTGGCCCAATGGCAAGAACAGTATTTGAGCCAGCCAACACCTGTTTGGAATAAACACATTCTCAACGATTTCCCAGCATGAGTCAACTTATTATATCTAATTGCAGACTTGAAAGGTTATTTCCAATCCACATCGTGTTAAATAAAGAATCTACAGGGAAAAAAGTAGCAACTCTATCTCCAAAAAAGTTCACCTGAAGCTAGTGTTGAGCTTTTCTTCTGACAAAATAAGTTCAGTTTATAAGTGAAGAAATTGTATATCACAGAAGTCCTAACAAATTATGCTTTAATAAGAGAAAAAGAAAATGCCTTCAAATACAACTTCAATTTGGAAAAAAGAATGATTTCTTAGTATGGGCCATTGTAATTGCATTTTGTTTAAAATTCCTTTGCAGCTAGACCTAAGCCAAATTCAAGTCATTTGAAGCTGACTTATGTGGCTTAAACCTGTGTTCTTCCTGCATCAGAGACAACAAAACTTGGAAGGCCAATGTCCTCAGCTGCTTCCTTTAGCTTATTCCTGAAAGAATAAGTTCTTCTAATGTAAGTTAATAAGAGAGAGATCTTACGCTGTCATTGATAAATATTACCAACAGACATATGCGAAATTCATGAAGCCGCCTGCTTACATTTCTTGTTGGTTTTTGCATGTGACCACTATTTTAGGCTGTCCATTTTTCTCCCACTCCCTCAAAAGTGACGGATGGCTGGAATGAACAGAGAACATAAGAATTCCAATAGGAAGACATAGCTTAGATTGTAACTACCAAAAAGTAGACTCCTCCAACAATAATCTAAAAGACATGTGAACTTCAAACACATGGAAGAATGAAAAATGGTGCTTTACAGCCAATGAGAACTCCTTGAGCTCATTCGCAAGTAACATCCATATACCTTTGCATTAGTTCTGCATACATGCCAGTGGCTGCATCTGCGTCAACGATCAGGAACTCAAGAAAAATGCAAAGCAGAAAGCACAAACGTTGCAATAAATAGTCAAGAAAATGAAAAGTTTAAAATATACTACTAGTTTATCTTACGAGCACACTGAGATGCTATCTTCCCTTGACCCATCTTTAAGTCCTGCCTGACCACCAAAACCTGCAACAAATATGCACCATCTGATCAATAATTAGTTGAGAGCCAGGAGCTTTCCAACACAACAGGATGAATTAGAGATGTTACCCAACTAACCCCAAGTTCTTCCCATTAGGCATTCATTGAATATATAACAAGCTAGGTCAAATAAGCCTAGGCCACAATTGGTGCTAGTCAAAATGAGAAGGTATTCCAACCGTTTCAAGAACAACAAGAACTTCAAATCAACTTGAGCTTTTTGATTCAGAAACACAATGCATCAGATATTCAAAGTGTCACTTTTCAGGGAAACTGAAGACTGATGAAGAAGAAATTATAAAAATTCAAACATCAGTTGTATCCGAAATTATCATTGGGACTTCAGAGGAAACATGGTCATTGTCATGGAAATAAATAACCTACTCAAGCATAAAAAGGGTGACGAGTTTCATGAATTTCAAAACCATTCATGACTGCCACCACCTTGAAAAGACTATTTAGAAGAACAATGGCACATCAAAACAATTTAACTTTGCTTATACTATGAATTATTTCTTTTTAATGATTACATGTCAAATTTCTCAAGAAACAGCAGGGAAACTTAGAGGCACTAATCTAATTAATATCAAAAGATTGGATGAACTTCAACACAGAAATCTAAAGACAGTTGGAGACATACCATTTTAAGGTCTTGTTCAGCAGCATTTGGGCCTAGAGATCGCAGTTGGGACTTCCCTGGCAAGGAATTCTTCTTGTTGGCGTAATTCTTAGTTGGATTTGATAAATCCAAGAAGAATCCAAGAATGAAGCCAATGACAATGCCAGGAATGAAGTTCTCTGGCCTGAAACTATCAGATAGGCCTTCTCCTCTTCCTTCCTCCCGTTTCTGCGGCTTCTGGTGCCGGAAATGCACTAAGTTAAAATTTAAACTAAGAACTTGAACATTTAAAACAAAAACGACGAGTTACGTAAAAGAAGAGTCCTTGGAGTGAAGGAGACCATAAAAGATAAAAAGCGAAAGAAACGAAAAACCAAGAAGCACCTCGGTACTTGAAGCCCACCACATGGTTTGTTGGTTGATTGGCAGTGATAAGATTAAGCAGCGGCAGACAGCAGCGGAGGAATTCAACTTCAGCAAACAAATTAGTAATTACAATTACAGGGGAGGAGGATTGCGAAGGCGACGTCGTTTCCTACAACCGAAAAATTACCTTAGAACGGGGTGGGCATGTCATATGTGTTGGTTGTGGAGCCCAACAACCAAGCTTTTGGGCTTTTGGCAGAAGAGAATGAACATGGAAAGGTATTCAAGAAAAGTAGGCAATCATTTATAACAAAAACACAAACGCAAACGCAAATGCAATAGAACCCTCCACTCTTTTACGCAAGGCATATCCTTCAGGTTCAAACTCGATTATCAATCCCCACACACAAACACAACCCCTTTCCTTAAAGCTTCCGTTCTTATTCATTTGTCCCTCTGTCCCAACTTCCTCTTTTTCTCTTTCCTCATGGAATCGCTGCCCTCCACTTCTTCCTCTGCCGACCACCGCCACCATTTCCGCTTACCGCTGGCGGACCGCATTATCCGAGCCCTGCGCCACCGCCTTCGTCTCCTCCACCGCTCTCAGTCCAACTTCTTCATATTAGGGGCAACCGGAAACGTGTACACCGTCACTTTAACCTCCAACCCTTCATGTACCTGCCCCGACCGAACTACTCCCTGTAAACACATCTTGTTCGTTTTCATTCGCGTATTAGGTGTTCCCCTTGACGATGCATGCCTCCGGAGAAGATCCCTCCGCCCGTGCCAGCTTAACCGTCTACTCGGCGCACAAACAGTCCCCGACGCACTGGCCGGAGCCAGCCTCCGCCAGAGGTTTCATGAACTATTCTTTCAAGCGAGGCAGGTTGGTGATAACAATATTGAGGTTGAAGATGGAACAACGTGCCCAATTTGTCTTGATGAAATCGAGAAGGAAGAGAAGGTGGTGGCTTGTGGAACATGCAGGAATGTAGTACATGAAGAGTGCTTAAAGCGGTGGAGGAGGAGCAGGGGAAGGAGATCTACGATCTGCGTGATTTGCAGAGCTAGATGGAGAGATAGGAATGATCAGGTTCAGGATAGTTACCTAAACTTGGCCGCTTATGTTAGCGAAGATGATCACGCTGGGGAGGATGATCCGGGTCTCTGTGTTGGTTAACCACGACTCTGAAGCCAAATTGTAAGCACAGATTAGCTAGGAAAAATGTCGTTTTACTTTATGTGACGAAATTTGTTTATTTGACAGGGTTGTAAAGTTGTAGGTGGATTAATCTTTGTTGTAAATACCAGAGTTGGTAAACACCAAAAGCATCTCCTTCACAACAAAGTATTACTGCTTTTATTTTAGAATTCAAGACGCTAACGGACTTATCAATTATCATGTCTTGGGAGATTTAGGGCAGTCACGAGGTTTTGTAGGCCTGGGTGAAAGAGAAGATGTGAGTCCTCTGACTTTACCTGTATGTGTAGGAAAATAGCTAGTTCTTACAAGGAGCTAAAAGCTCGGAAGAACATAGCAAATTAGGGGGCCCTGGGCACAGGCCCAGCTCGCCCGTGCCCAAGGCCGGGCCTGGGGAGATTCCATAATGACGTTTTCTAACTATTCCAAGAACCCTAGTTAAAACTCTAAAATTACACATTACATTATGTTATTATAAAATTGAATATGATTAAAATCTGCAAATATGTTATTATAAAATTGAATATGATTAAAATCTGCAAATATGCTTAATAACTCTATTTGCATAACTAAATATAATAATGTCGATGGGATAATTATGTGTATTGCAGAATTTTTCTCTCCTTATATGTGCATCTACGGAAGTGTCAATCTTATCTATATGATTGTACATCCATAACATAGAAATTATATAAAATTACCTTAATTGGTTATAATTCCATTTCTAAATTTATCATTCCCTATTAATCATTAAATATTTTAATTTATTTATTTATTCCTTTATTGCTTTGATAATGTGTATTGAACCTAACTTTTGATAGTCTTATCTAAAATAATTAGACATTTATAATATTTTGGAAGGTTATGATATAAAACAATAACTTTGACAATATCTTCCTCTTTATAGCCACATAAAAATAAATATTTAAATAAAATTAAAAATTAAAAATATAATTGATATTTTATCATAGATCCTAGATTAATGAATTATGCTAATAGACATATTTTGTGGCATTGATTAGAAGTGATACTTATAAAATTTATCAATTTCTGCATTTCATGTTTCACTATAAAATTTATCAATTTCTGCATTTCATGTTTCACTAAGTTCAACATATGAATCCAATTTTATTAAAATATAAATTAATGTTAACTTTCCCAAAAGGGAAAGTTAAGCGAATAATCAACAAATAACATATTTTAAGTGTCATTATCCACGTTGCTTTAAAACAGATCTCTGTTAAGATATTCATTATCGACCTTTTATCCTTGATTGTTACTCAATGTTAATGTACATAGGAATAATATTATGCAATAAATTACTAGGAAATGGACCTTAAATATGAAAATTACAACACCTTCTAGGCTATAATAGAAAAAAGATTCAATTTTTTAAGAAGTCTATATAATTCTAAAAGATCACGGTCGTTGGAAAAACACCAACCAATCATCTTTAAAGACAATTTTAAATTTGTCATTGATTTTTTAAAGTTTATTTTTATCATTTATTTAAGTTACATGTAATAAATCTTTGCTTTCATTTGAACTAGACAATATCTTTATGCAATTTCACCTTCCTAAAATATTAAATATTTAGTTAAATAAATAACATTTTGACTATCAGAATAAACTACTATAGTTTAATTGTTTTAATATGTTAAAAGATTTCTTTAACAATCAAGCTTTTTTTTTTTCCCAACGATGAAACCTTCAAGTTATTACATTTTTTTCCGAACTCATTATGTGAAAATGTTTTTTTAACATGCACATATTCCTACTTAAGGTTAAATACAACAATAAGAGAAAGTAAATTATGAACAAAATTGTGTTTTAAAATAAGAGAAAAGGTAAGTCTCTTGTATAAAATGCAACTGTCATACTGATTATTAGTATAGTCATAACTAGTCATAAATGAGTCAAAACTGTTTATATCATTGCATGAGTGATTATTTCAATTTATACAAAAACTTCTTCAACAAATCGAAATTATTTCTTTTTTAAACAATGAGACCTTCAAGTTACCACATATAAAATTTCTCGAGTTAACCATGTAAAAAAGTTATTTTAACATCCGTCTATTCCAAATCAAGGTCATTGTAGCAATAAGAGCAAGTAAAACATGAATAGAGGCATGCTTTATAACATGATAAAATATATCATTAAAGTCAATTTGCTTTTTATAACAGGACTTTTACAGCTAATCGACTCCTATACATGTATTTTCTACTCCTAAAACACAATTTTCTTCTTCAAGACCTATTTATAACTAATGATTTTCTTCTTTGGTGTTGGTTTTAATAGCTTTCAATTATCATTTTTATAGAAGGACTCTGTAACACCCACATACTCCTGGGAGGATATGCAGATGCCACACATAATTGTACCCAAACATATCATATCAACAATTCCAAGCATTCTCATAAACTTAAGCATTATACTTTACATGTAATGACATATCACAAAACATATTACATGCCTTGAAATCTAAATTTCCTCCTATTTATAAATATTACAAATGCAAGCAAAACACAAATTGTCTCATACTACTGAGTACAAGTTGGTAATAACAACAAATTGAAAATTATTCACAACAAAGCACAGTCTTCATTGGCCACTGCAATTGACTTGTCCTAGTCTTTATACCCTTCTATCTGAACCTACATAAGGCAAAACTACCATGCTAAGCATAAAGCTTAGTGGGGAATAAACTAAACATGATATAAGTTGACAACTGTTTCAACAGTCATCCAAACATTCACATATTCAAAATCACATCAGATAATAAGCAGTGTTTACTTTTCAATTTCCAAACCGAACCAAAATATCATGAATCTCATAATAAAACATAACATATCAAAACAAGTTACACATTTGCTTCAGTGCAAAACTCACCTATTTTATTATAATATCATAACAAAACTTGTTTGTAACAAAACAGAATTTGTTGATTTCAGAATAGAGCTTAGATGTTTCAGATCAAAACTTATCTATATCAGAACTGAGCATATAACAAAATAAAAAACAAGTTAGTCTGTTGATCCTTTATACAGAAGTGGGTAACGGGATTAATACAAGAGATACCGTGATCAGTATCACAGAACAGGAGAGACTTATGTCTCAATAACAGGAGACATCGAAGTCTCAGTAACAAGAGACACCAAAGTGTCACAAGAGCAACTACAAACCCTTCTAGGCATGCCTATTTACCCACGACTAGAACTTAACAGTTTTAAAATAAAACAAGTTCATTTCAGAATTCTCATATGAGGATCATATTGCAACACATACTACTTTACTCCATTTTGTTCAACTTAACATAATCACTAATTTTCAAACAAACCAACGTGTCACACATTTACAAGTATGTGCAATAATGCATCAATAGAAGTATTGAGTCATCACCAATTATGTATCATCACACAAATAGAAAGCACTTCCAACACAATCTCAACTATCAAACTCCTCAAACAACTGATGGTCCATAATTATCACAATATTATAGCAAAAATTCGCAATTCACATACATCCACATTCAATTCATAATTCATAAGCCTTTGGAACTCATTCATTCATGATCATACCAAGCAATTCAACATTGTACACCATACATCCTGTACATTATCATCTCAATTAATTATGCATAATTAAACTATCTATTTCTCAATTAACATTATATAGTCATCAATTGTACAAAATCTCATTTATTTTCACCTTCCTAACCATTTCCCACAATTCTGGGATAAGGGACGTGAAACCTCCAAACAACTATTTTCAAAGGACAAGTTTCAGGTCAGTTTTGTATGGGCATTTTGACATATAAACTGAGGTTTCTGGGCGATAAGTTCTTCTAAACCAATGTTCCTCTATGTCTTAAGTTTCTAAAAAAACAAAAAAAAATTCAATTAGGTTCATTATTCCATGAGTTATACCCCAAAACACTACATATTGTTCTCAGCCTTGGATAACAACCAGAACTAACATTTAAGCTAAATTTCAAAACCCTTAGTAACAGAATTAAAATTCAAGTTCTCAATAAAAATTGTAGGTCAATGAATCTAGTTTAATCTGGATTTAAAATCAGCCCATTCGTATGTATATAGTCAAGATATGGCTGAAAAACCAAAGCATGTTCAGTATAATCACTATATCATACAACCATCACTTTTCAGCATTCAATTCTCATTATCTTCAAATATCACAAAACCTGTACTAATACATGATATCAATTTAAGAATTCACTTACCAAAACACCTTCAAGTTCCATCTTCCAAGAACTAACCAAACTAGCCCTCCAAACAAGCAAACAAAATTCTAAGATCAAGGTGACCAAGAAGACAATAGGATCTATCTTTCTTGATGCAGTATTTTGACATGGTAATGCAAAAAAACTCAACCGAAATTCCATAAGTTGAGAGGAAAAGGAGAGGTTTTGGTGGAGAGGGAAAAAAGATAGAGAGAAGGCTGCAGAAACACCAGATGAGCTGAAGTGATTCACGGATGCTAGGTGTCATCAAACTCCTTAAGCATGTGTCACTTTGCATGTATGCCATGTGTCAATTGTTTATGCCGCCACTAATCTCCTTAAAATGCTGCCATTTATCTCCTACAAATCAGTCCATGTGTCACTCTAAAATTGGTCCACTTGTCATAATAATAATTGATCCATTTGTCACACGATGAGTGATGCCAAATGTCCATCAATTATATGCTTAATAATCCTAACTTTTTATGTACCAACTTGTCTTGTCACTTGACAATTTTTTCTAGTCCAAATGTACATTTTAATACCTCAATTCACTAATGATGTTGATCAATTCCAATTCACTAAGTATGATCCATTAAACCAAAATTCAAGATCATATGTCCTTCACTTTCAAATCATAGCACAATTTTAACTCGTATGATACTTGTACTTTCATAAATATGTAACATTTCATTTAGGGTATATTTTGAGGCCTTATAGACTTAATATCCTCATACATAGTGATTAAACACTTAGCATTATCATTTTAAAAATAACTTCAAAATATTTACAAGGCTCACCAATATTATCATTTTTTTGTGCTATTACTGAAACAAGCCACCAAATTGGTCTCAACAAATTTTTGTGGTCGCCTAGTTTCTCTTCTTTGTTTATGATAAGTTGTATGGCTCCTTTTACGGTGAATTTTCACCTCCCTTACCTCTCTTTAAACTCTCCTCAACATCTCTAGAGCTATGAGCTTAGATTAAAATCAGGTTTAAGATGAGATTTTTGTGAAGTTTTTAGTGTTGTAATCTTTAACTCTACCATCTTCATTAGACTCTCTTGATCTATATTAAATGAATAAACATACTATTTTAGGAGTGTAGAAATTTCGCTTAACACAACTTTCCTATTGATTATAATTCTTTACGACTTTGGATCCAGACATCACAATACGTCCATTTATACTTAATTCATAAATAAGAAATATAGTTTTAGATATTATATCCAATTTACCATTCTTTACATGTACGTAAGAAAAGATAACCAAATACATGTATATTAAAGAAGTTAGCATGT
This sequence comes from Erythroxylum suave, assembly GCA_027563595.1. NCBI lineage: Eukaryota > Viridiplantae > Streptophyta > Magnoliopsida > Malpighiales > Erythroxylaceae > Erythroxylum > Erythroxylum suave. The sequence continues at coordinate 23,943,838 of JAOSBN010000008.1, read as the reverse complement.
TACTAGATCATGCTTCTCTAATAATATTAAATTTAAGTAGTGTGTGAAGAGAGAGATTTACCAAATAAGCTCCATAGAAAATAAAGACGGTTTAACATCTTTTCAAGTGATATTTTTTTTGTTATAGATGAAAGTCTCTCCAAATTAGTTGTATAATGGTAGTAACTAACATAAAAATAAAAGGATTAATCTTCCTTGTTAATTTTAACTTGCATATTTTTCAAATCCATAATAACATAATTGAATTCATCAATATAAGTTTTAATGGAGGTACCTTCCACCATTCAAAACATCAACAAGTATTGGTTTATGGTCAACTTTAATTTATTTAATAAAATCATTATCGTATTTTCATAGACAACCTTTTATAATACTTCGTTTAAACGAGCATAGCTAGATAGTAATCGGTGCTTTTGTTATCTATCTCTTTTTTTAGTCCTTATTGAACATAGTTGGCATCTTTTACTTTATATTAATGCTTTTTGCATTCCATTTTCATTGAAGATAGGTTTCATCTTGACTTGCCATAAAGTAAAATTGATTGAGCAATTAAACTTGCTAATATTGAACTTTATTATTATTGTAATTACCTTAAAATACAAAGCCTATAGTAATGATATCAGTTTGTTATGAGTTTAACAATGAAAATACCTGGGGATAAATTATTGGTTTAGGAATATATATATATATAAGGTTTAGTTATGCCTATGTTCATGAAAGGAGGGAAAATTTTATTATAATAAATTTGGTGGAGTATACAACATGTGAAAGGGTAGTTTAATGCTCAAACTTAAGAAACCTTGTATATCTAAAACCTCATAAAAGAATGCATATGACTCTATTTTGTCTTTCTAAGTTCAAATTAGCAATGAAAATACCTAGGGATAATTATTGGTTTAGGAAGATAAATATATATAAAGAAAATGAAAATAAGGTTTAGTTATGCCTATGTCCATGAAAGAGGGAAAATTTTATTATAATAAATTTGGGGGAGTATACAATATGTGGAAAGGTAGTTTAATGCTCAAACTTAAGAAACCATGTACATCTAAAACCTCATAAAAGAATGCATATGACTCTATTTTGTCTTTCTAAGTTCAAAAACTATAAGTTGGATACTTTTAAAAGATAAAAATAATGGCTATTTATCAAAAATTAAATATGTGCAAAAAGAAGGAAAATATCATCAACAATTTAAACACTAGTTTAACACCATATAAAACATATTATCTAGGATTTTCCTTTTATGCTTACATGAAACATTTGTCTTCATATTTGTCATAAAGAATTCCATATACTTCCAAAAGAGCATGGCAATTCAAAAACCACAACCAATCATTTTTAAAGGCAAGTCCAAATTTTCTACTAAAATGTAAATGTTGTTTGACTTTTCTCATTTAATCTATTCGCATTTAAGAACTTGCTTCTCTTCTCATGTCTACGAGATAACCTATATGTAGAAAAGCATTCAAAGGGACAACAATTAGAGGCAATAAGTGCCATCATATATGGGTTCTATTAGCCACGTTAAAAGGTCATTAGTGAAGATAATGATTACCTACTTTAGCATGTTTTAAAAAGTTTTGAAACTTAATTGAAATTTTAAAAAGCTTTAACAGCTAACTTAAAATTTTGAAAAGGTTTGGTACTACCTTAGTTGTTATCCCATAGTTATAAAAACATAAAACTCAAGCACACTCAATTTAAAGGTTTTAGTAACTTTTTTACTGAAAAGGTAAAGAATAAAATTATAAGAGTCAAAAGCATAAAGAGTGTTTACAAAGAAAGGTAATGCCAAGAGACCCTAATTAATAAAGCCAGGTTACTAAGTTAATCAACTAAAACTACTATCATTAAGAGGTCAACATATTCTATGGAATGTGGAGAGCATTATAGAAGTTGGTTTAACTAGTTTTTAGCTGAATAGGCCATCTTACGATTAGCACCTTATGAAACCTCTTGCTATTAAGGATTCTCTTATTCATATGACAGTTTCTTTAGTGAATGTAGTATGGTTTATCATTTTGTCTTAGAATACTTTTATATTTTGCATAGATGGTGCAACTTAAGGTTCCTCCAAATATCTATATGGATCCTTTATAACTAAACTGAATCTTGCTTTCCTATTCAATTATTCAATTCCAATTATGTACTAAACGTTGTATGTTGTTGAGGCATAACAACTTGTTCTAAATTGGCCTTATGTGCTAACATTTAAATAAGATATGATCAAGAGATCTAGGTCTTTCGTTACAAAATATACATTGTTGGTTATTAAACGAGCTAAAATATGGCCTATTCTTAGTATAAAGCCTGCCTTTCACTACGTTGTTTAGGCATTATACTATATCTATCTATTAGACTTTTGGTTTGGCTTCAACAAACAATTCTAAACAAGACTTATATTTGAAGTTTCTAGAATGTATCTTAATCGTATAATCTTATCTTCCTTTCTAGGAATTGGTTTATAGCCAGGCATATTGCAGATAATGCTCCTACAATATGATTTGCTAGAAATGTCCATTTTCATCTTTGAACTAGTGTTCTAACTTTTTTTGGCTTCTACTATAAGAAATA
>JAOSBN010000008.1:23886294-23927609 GCA_027563595.1 Erythroxylum suave | reverse complement strand
ATCAATGGTAATGATAATCATTCCTTCATCTTAACCAACCATCATAATTATAATGATTATATCCATTTCCATTCCTCTCTATATTCATTTCCATTCTCATTCCTATTACCTTCTATAAACCAAGCGCACCCTTAAGTGCCAGCCAGAGAGGAAACCAAATTGGCCTATTAATGGCAGCTAAGCTAATATGAGCCATACCTAAGCACTTTTTGGCCTTCTCTTTTGGACTCTTAAGCATAAGATTGACAATAACTGGCTTTCAAAGAAACAGCTATGGTAAATAACAAAAAGACTAAACACTGTAACATGTTAAAAATTAAGCTAATCTCATTCTTGCTTGTCTGCATTCATCAATCTCTTGTTGGTATTTGTCTTGAGGTTTGTCCAGTAACAGAGACAACAACGTGGTATGTATGAATCCATAAGAAAATGCAGGGCAATTTTGTCTTCTACTTCCTTCCCTTGATATGTTAACCAATTAGAAGTTATTGATATTAATTTGACTAAAAGTTTGGGTTTTCTCGCTTAAAATTACCAAATTGTGTGAGTAGGTAGTTAAGACACATGGATGGACTGAATTTCATGTTTACTTCTGTCATTTGGTTCAGATAGAGAATGGTCTTGTGGAGGCTGTTGCTGTTCTTGTTTCAAAGATGCCACGCATGCGTCCAGAAATAGAAGCTGGTGAATTAGGTGAATGCTTCAAAGCCAAGCCTGATTTTATGAAGGTAATTTTGCTTCTTTGGATAAGAATACATCAAAATTTGAGCTGTTATGTTTCATATATTTTCTTTTCTAACTTCTTTTTCCCCTTGGCTTGATGGATCAAGCACCAAAAGTTTATGGGTTTGTGCAATCTTGCTGTCTAAATTTTCACTTTGTTTCAATATGGTACACAGTTTCAATTTTCAATCCAACTAATATCCAGTCACAGTGGCATGTGAGAGTTTGTATGACAATTATGTCGCATATTACATCATAACTGGGTTACTTCTCAAGTCTATATATTTGTGTGCGTTTAAACTCCATGCCTACATGTAATTTTCTGTGCTCAATTGCATGAAGCTGAATTTGGGTTCTTAATTTCATAAATGCACAATGTTCAGGGACTTACTAATGCTTTTTTTTTTTTTTTGTTCCTACCTTCCCTTTTATCTGTTTTGGTATTTCTGATGTAATGCCATTTAAATTACCTTACCACATATCTTTCAATTACTTAGGCATGGGAAAGATGGCGAGCACAAGTAACTAAGTTGGATTCCAGTGCTTTCTGGGTTCAGTGTACTCATCGTCCAACTCGGGGGGGCTTGAGAAATATGCTTCAGATCATGCTGGGAAACCTGAATGTTCTCTGCAGTGCCACAAATCATTGGATAGAACTCTATATATCTCATTTTCTATACATAAGGCCCTTAACTAGAGTAAGTGTCTATGAATTGGAAGAGAACAGAATCATTTTTAGCTAGGTGGAGTTTTAAAAATTTGGCCGTTTAAATATTTGGAATTAATTGTTTAATTTGGCATCTTGGATAAGGGATTAGAAAACATGTACAACCTAGCTCAAAAGTGCCTTCAGTTGAAACCAACTTCCTGTCCGGATAAGTTGGCAAGACTCTTAATTGGAATTCTTGGGGAAAATACTGAGGTGAGCTTTGTAAATCAGCCTGCCGTCATAAGAGCTCTATTGCATTATCTATGGATTCTTTAGAGATTGACTGGAAATTTTCAAATAAACTGCAGGTAGTACTGGCAGAATGTTCAAGGGGGTTTGGGCCCTGGTGAGTTGCTTCAAAATCTCATCTTGCCCTGCTATTCTTTTCTTTTCTTCATTTGTTGTTGTATTTCAGTTGTTTAAGTTATTCTGGCAACATCCCGGAGCACAAATTTATGGAAGTTAGACTTGCAACTGGGAACATGTGGCTTCAATTATGATTTCATGTTCATAATACTTTTCTTGTGGCTCATTCATTGCAGGATGGTGTCTCATGCCATAGAGCTTTTAACTGCTGAGAGCAATCAGGCAGGGATTCTTTTGCACGAAGAACGTCATAGCTTGGGAGAAATCAGCATGGAGGAGCTCCATCGGCTCATTTATGCACAAGTGCTCTCTTCTCATGTCTTGACTTGGCAAGTAAGTGCAAGCTGCTTGTGCAAGGATATTATTTCCAAATCTTTCATATATTGTCCATCATTTTACAAGCATTTGGACACCCATTGGGATGGATATATGCTTGGAATATGTGTGTGGGCATTCCATTTCTCATATACAATTTCAAAGAGTGAAAACTATATGTTGGACAAAATAGTTACATGGAATGATTTAATTCCTTAAGGACGTCAGTGCAATTGACACCAACAATTTTGAGATCGTTTACAGAAATTAATTACTTTTGTTAAATTGCCATTTAGTGCTTACTAATTTTCATCAAGTTGTTAATGTAACTTAGTAAGTAGCCAATTTTGAGAGATTTGAATGAGTAACAGCATCTTAAAGAGAACAAGGAATTTTTTATGAGGCTAATTAGGTGAAGTGATTTTCTTCCCGTACAATGCCCTTGTCTTGAAAGATGTTATGCATCAGGATTCGGATTTGTTTCTTATTGTTTGCTTTTATGGCCTTTGAGATGGCAAAGTAGAATTGTTATATAGATTATCTTATGGACCTTATTTCACGCACCGAAGTTTATTTTGTCTTATTTCATGCACCGAAGTTTATTTTGTCATTTATGTAAACTTTCTTTGCAATATTTCTCATACTTTACTTTGTGTTTTCTTTTTCTTTTTTTTTTCCAGATTGCTCCAATTTATCTAGCGTCATGTATAAAGCAGGGGATGGGGTTGTTAGAAATTTTGTTGAATAGGCAGCCTATTCAAGACAGTAAAATTCTGCTTAAGGTCGTTTATTCATCTGTTTCTCTTGTCTCTCCCTATCCTTTTTCTCTACTGAACATTTTATTCATTGTCAATTGTGATGTGCTTTATGCAGAATTTAGAGATTTGTCGTCTTTATGACCTTGATAGTGTCAGTACAAATATTATGAAGGTATGTAGAGTAAGGTGCTTTCTACTAGTGAACATAGCAAGAAATGTAACATTGTACTTGGGGAATTTCTCTGCTTGCATTTGTTGAAATAACATAGGACTTGCATATAAAACAACTGAGAACCTCTTTATAGTGAATTTATGTTGCAAGTGCATTTAAGCTAACAGTTAATTGATTTGAAGTTTAGATAGCAGGAGTGTACCACTGGAAGCATGGTAGGAAAGGGTCTGGGGTCTTCTGGCTTCAACAAGCTCACGATGAACGTTGTCTTAATAGGATTGCTCAGCAATTATTTGATTATGTTGGAAAGTCGATCTCTGGGGAATGTTTCCTGGTAATTTGTCATTGATATCCATGGAAGTGACCAGTCAACATATTTGAAATTAAAAGTCCTTATGCTCATTCTTGATTATTTTTTGGAATAAAAATCTTGGAATTTCTCATTTTCCTCTGCCATACAGCAATGGGAGGGCTTAATTGAGTTGTTGGGCTCAGAGTCCGAGCATGCTGGAGGCCTCGAGTTTCTGCATAAGTATGTAATTTTTTGTAAAGAGTGGCCACCCACCATATGTTCTTCATTTTTCCTTTTTTTAATTTTCATTTTGAAAATGTTTCTCTAATATTTGACCATGATGCAGGTACAGGGATTTGAAGAAGTCCCTTCAGCACTTTGATCATGGAAAAACTGCCATTGCTGCTCAAGAAGCTGTAGAATCACTTATGTCGGTGTGTGCAATACTACAGATTTTGTGTGATTGATACAATTGTATTACTTAGTTTTATTCCTTAGAGTTTGTTGTGTGAAAAGGCTTCCTTGATTCAAATGTTCTTTCATTTGAAGGGCCTATTGTAAAATTCTGGATTGAAAATAAGAACAAAAAATTGGATTTTGCTATTCTCATTGGTATTTTTTAGTAATTTCTGCTTTTCAAATCTGCAGCTTATGAAGAATCCTTCTACTCCTCAAAGATTCTGGCTGCCTCTTCTCTATGATTCGGTAAGCCTTTTTATGTTCTGAAAGTGGTCTCTTGGAGAAGGCAAATGGTAAATTTGTCTTCTTGCGCTGTAACAGCATATTAACTTTTGAGGGTAATTCACTGCAGTTGAAGTTGCTTAGCTGGCGTGAACAACCTTTGTTGAATGTTTCTCAAACAAATCTTTTGTTGAATAAACTGCAAGAGCTGTCCATGGCAAGGCTGCGCCCAGATTTTGTTGAAGCTGATTTGCCACCCCAGGCCTTGAACTCTGTGAGACTTGCTCTTGCAACCAATCTTGGACGCGCTATCCTGGAGGAAAAATGACGCTCTGCGATTCCAAGACTTGAATGAATGGTGAGCATGGGGGTTTTGCCTCTTTCCCTCATGGTGCTGGGCATTAGCAGCCACCAAACTTTTCATCCTTATTTTGGAAGTGTCCATGATGAGAATGGATAGCTCATGATCACCAGAGCAATTGTTATTCTTGTGGGCAGGCAACTTTTTCAGGGAGGTTTGCTCATTGGGACTACAGGTATCCTGTATATGATTGTATTTGACATGTTTGTACAACTATGGTGTGAAATCATGTGCCTTTAGTAGTTACGTGATAGAGGAGCAAATCAATGTTTTACCGGATAGTCACTAGAGAGCAAATCAATGTTTTACCGGATAGTCACTAGAGATTAACTTGATATTCTGGGTTAACCAATTAATATTATTACTGGTACAATATTTTGTTAGGCGGAGTTAAATTTAAGAAGATTTGAAGGACGACGACGCAACATATGATTAATTATTTATTTTGAATTGTTAGAAAGGTTCGCATATGTGAGAAATTGAGCGCATGAAGAGGCCTGTAGAGGCTGAGAGCATAACAATGGCCTAACAATCACGAGTAGGAAAAAACAGTTAAAATTTAATGTAACTTAGCTGACATGTACCGGCAGGTTAATGCATGCAACAGCTATTCAATGGGGACATTTTCGGATACGTTATAGTGTAAAGAAAAACCAATGTGTCTTTTAACTCCAAAGAAAAAAGTCGTCGTGCCAGTTTCTTCCACATAGCGCAATGTTATATTTTTTCACAATACTTTTATGCAGGAAGGGAGAAGCTATCAAGCAACCACATTGTAAATATCATCAGCACGTTATAATATTTGATGAAAAGAATAATCTCTTTTACCCAGAATAGACAAAGCCTGCCTTACAATACAAGCTAATAAATGACACCACAACCAACACGATTATCCTATGCTATATCCGGATCTTTTAATAAAGAAATAAAACTGACAGTAAGCATATTGATCGATTTAAAAAAGAACAAACAAATACAATGACCTCGAAACATGTATAACCAATAGAAAGCGGAAAAAAAGAAAGAGCCGAGCTGCAGATGCACCTTGAATGATAAGATCTAAGTCTTGAAACAAACAAGCTTGGGAGCCGTAAGACTTGGCCAACACACTTCCAGGGAGCCGTAAGACTCCAGAATACTATACAAATTCATTGCCTTTCTCAAAAGCCACCGCCAGCTCACCCAAACCTGGGATAGAGTGGTCTCTGACAGCCTTGGTCTCTTATAAGGATGATTATAAGGTTTTCCTTGTATATAGAGCTCTTTACGTGAGTAACAGTTTGTTCTAGTTGACATGCCTGTACCTCAAGTTTTACTAAAGCTTCTTGGGCAGATTATAAGTCTTTTTGAGGAATTTTGATGCTGCTTCATCATTCCGATAACATAGTACGCGAAGCACAGTATTAGGCTCAGTTGGGCTCCACTGCCCTGAAGTGGGAGGTAGTGTGAGCTTGGACCTCGCAGAAGACCCATATGCTTCCAGGGTCACACGCCTGAATCGCTCTATAAGGCTCTCTGTATCAGTCCGGAATAGTGGGAGTATACCTCGGACTGTAGTTGAAAATTTATCTATTAAATCAACAGGCAAGCCATCACCATTGGCCCAGAAAAGATCTTTGAGGTACTTAAAATCTTCCTCTATTAGTTGGGAGTCCTGCAAAGTAAAAGCACGGGAGGGGCCTCCAGCAAGCAAAACAAGCAAAAATCCATCAAAGGAGGCTCTCATTATGTCGGTAATAACTCGTGTACGAACCCTGTCATGGATGGTGTCTGAAACAATCATCAAGTTCCGCTCAAGCTCCTGGAGAAAAGGTTCAATCCTCGAAGATGATGGCTCACCTACATACAACCCATCCCATAAGACATGAGATAGATCATGAAAAACAATTTTATAACCCAGTGCCTCACTGAGTTGTTGAACTCCTTCAACACAAGCAGATGGTGTGAGTTCAAACTTCTTTGCCAAACCATTTGAGAAGTCTTCTGCCTGAGCAGATTCAGAATTCCGAAGATGGGTTATTATTCTCTTCTCTAAGACTTCCAACTCTGCTCGGATTTGATGTAAAGTATTTATGCGAACGCAAAGCTGCGCTATGCCAAAAGAACTGTCCCCATTTGTTGTAGCGACCTGAGAATTTCTCTTCTGAATATTTGTTGCCTTCTCTTTCTTCTTCCAAACACCTTGGAACTTTGATCCGAGAGTACATCTTGTCAGTGCTGGCATAGTTGGCATATATGTGTTCCTTGATCCTACATGACATGAGTGGCTGAAGTTATAAGAAACCAAAATACGAAGCTATGGCAAATTATTTCAACTTTGTGAAAGTTACCGCAGCCAGATTTTGCCTTTGTTGCATAATATTGAAGACATCTATCAAGGCCAGTGACCAAGTCAGGCAACAATGCAGGATGCATGGGTATCGGCAGATGAAAGTAAGCATCCAAAGTTTCATCAATAATTCGCAAGACTTCTACTGCAGAAAGCGCATATCCTTCTTGATTTGCCTGCGGATTCCAGACCTATATAATATTTATAGAAAGTTTGGTCAAGAAAAGCCACTGAAAATGCATATGAGAAAAGGTATACATTAAAGGGGTTGAAGGCAGTTAAATTTATGATGGACATTAGGAAGGCTTTAGATCGAAAGATATTTACATTTGCAGAAATCCATTTCTCATAAATTCCTCACATAATGACACAAATCATCCAATCAATACATCTATTGCATTATTAACACTTGACATTTCCTGCTCATAAACTGTACCTCCATCTAAAGCAATCCTCCTTAGAAGTAAGGGATAACTCTAAGAACTTATTCTACTTATAATGTGCAACAATCCTAATTCATTAAATTTTTATAATCATGTATATTTTTGGTTTGTCGCAGCTCTCCAGCTATTTGAAGATATCACACAGGGACTGTGGATAAAACTATCAATGACTCTAATGCGCAGATATTCTGAAGACATGGTGCATATAAATGCCAAGTTAGTATATGTGACATGAAATGTGTCACACAAGATTCCATGGAGCAAAAATAGAACCTTATCAAACAAGTTGTGGGCCAAAACCCACATCAGATTAATGTACAAAAAGGATTTCTAATTTGCAGCACACATATTGTGCCTTAGAGGTCATGGCTTAGATCAATCGTGTAATTAGGGGATAATGACAGCTGGGTTGTCTTGTAGGTGCTGAGTTCAAATTGCTGGTATGGGGTAGAGTGAGGATGAGTTTGGGTTCAGAAGCACAGAGGAGGAATAAATAGAAGAATTATTGGATTTCTAGCTACTATAATGGTAGCAGGAGGCATGGAAGTTGAGCTTAAGGACAGAGAAGGTACCAGAGGCTTTGCTTTGGACTGCTTGCTGCAAAAGATATTGCAACTCCTGTATGAAAAAGCGGCAGGGATGCAGGCATTAAGCATGGCTTTAGCTTTTAAAGATCTCTTGCACCAGAAAAAGTCAGGGACAGGGTTTTCAAATAGAAGAGACAGATCAGACTTTACTTTTGATGAACTCATTGCAGAAATATAGTATATGTTTGGCACACATACACGGGCAAATGACCAGCAAAAATAGCTATGGAGAAAATCATAGGCACCTAAATTTTTTAAAAAATAATAGGTGGTTTACAATAGGAAAAGTTTCAAGTAAAATATAAGAAAAGTGAACGACACAAGTAGAGCAATTGAACAAGTTCATGTGTTAGTTTCATCGCATGGGGAGAAATACAAAGTACAAATGGAGAATACTTGAGGAATAAAGTCTATTACCTTGATCACATAATTAGCGGGAAGACATAAGCTACCAAATATTATGGCTGTTCCAATCCTACAGCCTTATATGACAGTTTCACATTATACAAGCAAAATAGATACACCTTCAACAGAGACAACGGGAACTTGAGATACCTACCAGTACTGTTCTAGTGAATTCTGAATTCTAGACACTAACAAAGAAGGTACCAGATGCCTACCTCTTGCTGCAAATTCCGATCCACCCACTCCTTTAGTCTGTCAATCCTTGCTTTGATCCAAGATTTTACAAGATTGGCAATTGCAGCTTCAGCTTCATAAGGAGGCATTTCACGGATTATAGCTTTCCCACCATCATCGCTATCTACTGAATCTTCAACAGCAATCTGCACAAGATCTTTTTCCAGCTTATCTGCTGCTCTTAGCACTTGAACTGCATCTGGTGTCAATTCCGTTATACCAGATATAAATTGTTTCAGTTCATTGCCATAGCAAACATGCAGAGTGGCTACAGCAACACCAGCCGCAAAAGGGTGCCATCTCTTCATTATTGGACTGAAAACTTTCTTTTCATTGATCGCCAGCTCAGCAACATCCCTTGCAAGGATGGCAAGAACAGGAAGAGGGTTGGCCTGATTTTTTGATGACCTTCTGTTTGAGTCTGCTTTTTCCATTCGCTGTTGGATGAAAAATATAACAGTCAAATAACCAACCAATGAACAGTAGAAGAGGAAAGTAAGCAAGTCCAATAAAGTTCTTTCTCTCTCACACGGTTGGATCCAGAACCATTTTCCGGAGGCAGGAAACTTATCTTGAATGCTATTCTTGACTACAAGCCCAGTTACGATGGAATGGAGGTCCTTGACTAGAGCCTGACCTATACAAACTCTTAAGTCCATGTACAACCCAAAAAAGATGACCCTCATTGTAAAATCCATGCCAAATCCATTTCCAATTCATGTTAATTTATGCAATAAAACTAAAAAAACTAAAATATATGAACAAACTTGCATATTGAAAATCTAAAATTAATACAATTACAATTCAAACATGAAAGTTTACCATAAAATCTTTCAAGGAACAAAATGCAACCAGTTGGAAATACATGTTATCTATTGATTCCTTAAAAATGTAAGAAAAAGAACAAACATTAAACTAGACTTTGTCATAACTTTCTTATTAAGCACATAATTCATTAAAATTTATTTCACACATTTTTAAAGTCCAAATTATGTCATACCAAACCTACACATTTCGAAACTACTCCATCTGACTTCTTGCATCACACCAATCTCACTCAGTCCTTTAATTTCATAAGAATTTTACCATTATAAAAGAAAATATGCCACCATAATAATTGAGTCAACCACATGTGCCAATTCTGAAATTAGATCACTTCAATAAGCTATTACAAGCTGATCTTCGGCTACAAGGTCTTCACTCTGTTCAAGATTGAAACAGACTGCATATTGCAGTATCAAGTTGGTCCCCAGACAATTCTTTCCTACCACACTTATGCATGGGGACCTTACACGCATGTAAACATGTAAAATGTATGTTTTGATATGTAGACATCTCAATGGTATAATTTAAAAGAACTTTTAAAAATTGAAGGCTTCCAAACAAATCTTTCAAAAACTTTGCTATTATCATAAACAGGAAAACATTTCAAGTAAAAGTTTTAGTTCATGAACTTATAATTGCACCATATGCTGTAATCAATTATCAAATATAAAATGAAAAGACAAATCTAACAATTGGAAGAAAAGTGATCAAACATGTCAATTTTCTGCAGATATAACCTAACAAATAAAGCAAATTGCATTTTGAAGTCCATATCACACAATGTAACAGTAAAAGTAAGCTGAATTTTCTATATACTTTGCAAACAGGTAAGCCTTAATAGCTATTTGGCCACAGGCCAAAACCTTTAAACTAGTGTTTCTTTTTCACTCAAAGATCATTTATTCTGTCTTAGAAAAAGAGAGGGAAAAAAGCCATTACGCTAAATTGCAGCAGGTTAAGCCAAAATGTTTTAACTTAAAAGCTCTCTCATCAACTAAAGTAAACTTGCCTGGGCAAAAGCAGTGCGCAGTGATGATCTGATGTAAGTATCGATTCTACTCCTAGCGACATCAACTTCACCTTTTCTCTTTCTCCTATACTCATTAGATATGTCTTCAACCAAAATCTTAGCTGCTGATACTCCCAAAGAAACAATACTTTGCATATTCTCAATATTTCCACTACTGAAAGTATCATGATAAGCAAGGAGTCTTTTCTCTACCCAACCCAATATTGAACTCAATGTAGAACTCAATATCTTGGCATACTGAGGATCCTTGGTTGCCTTTGCATCTTTTGCAACTTCTACCAATTGAACATCAGCAGCATCCAGCAGGTCAGTTTCAATTTGGTCAGTTGTTACAAAGCGGTGAAATAAAACCCATGTAAAGCAGAGGTTATGCAGCATTTGATTTATTCCAAGTATATTCCAAGTCTTCTTAATGTTTTCCATAAGTTCGTCAATTTCCTCAATTATAGATGATTCATCAGATACATCAAAGCAAGCTTCTAAAAGCAGTTCATATAGCCGGAGATTGAATGGAATCCCATCAGCCCAGTGGCATATCTCAGACAGAGAGCCATCAGATCTATTAGCAAGAGCCATGACAGCACTACGAAGCACTTGCATAGACTCATTGTTCTTTCCAGTTTCAATAGGCCTATCTAAAGCTCCACGAATTATTTGTCGTAAGCGCAGTGAGTTAGGATTTGATTTATCCAGTGGCACGTGAGGATGCAAAAGAAGTCCAGCTTCAAGAACTTTTAGGGTTCTTTTCTGCCATTTTTCATATTCTTGTTGATCAGTAAAATCTGAAAGCTTGAGTTGTTGCAATAGCTCTAATGGTAAAACAACTGATTCAACTCGCCTTCCAACCTGAGAAAAACACATTACTATGGGGTGAACGCATTGCATGCTTGATGCAATAGTGTGTAGAATTCAAGTCAAGCCAACGGGAAAGTCAAATGTATCAACAATTTTAGAGAAAGAAATGATAACAAAATGGACGTTTCAATTGGAATAATCCAAATTAATGAATGAAGACACGCCAAAAATAAATAAATTGGTATTGGATAATATTCCAAGACTTATGCAATCGACATCAGTCAGTCTCCATGGATGAAAAAGTATCAAACTAACCACATAAATAAATAAAGTGTGATAACATGTAAAACAACGCTCGTATGGCACATCCACAAACTAGCACTAGATGAAGACAAGAAACCAAAACACTTTACGATTATTGGGAACAAATATTTTAAAAGAAATAACACTTCCGTAGGATCCACAGGAATCAGTGGAGAAGCCTATGGGAAGTTCTAAACACACAAGATTGAAAGAATTTTGTTCCGTGAGAAACGAAAACACGCAGAATACACAGGCTTTCAGTTAAAAACATAAAACAATACAAATTAATCATATTGCCTTTCAGAAACAGAAAAAGGATCTCAATTCTCATGCATTTTTCGGCTTCACCGTTCTGATCAGATCAAGGAACGATAAAAACATCAAGGTTAGTAGAAAATAGTGAATTGTAGGCTCAATTCGCGGACTTATACAAAGAATGACACAGAGATCGGAAATAAAATAGATCAAACCATGGAACGTTAATAAAGGTGCGTGTAATAAGAATGCCCATAAAATTCCGAAATAGAGCACACCTGAGCAGCAGAAATCCTCAACAGAGCTCTCCTAATTCTAGAATCCACAGTCTCCGACACCCGCATTTGAGTCCTCATCAACTCGCCCACAGTCAAAGCGTGTCGGCTCTTACCCTGAGCCGAAGAACCAGGGGATTTCAAGCCGAGAGCTTTCTTCATCCGACTGGCAGCAGCCGAAGTGAGAGAGCGCTGCAAAGGAGGCGAGTGATTGTGATTGGGGGAGCTTGATGCGTAGCTCAGAGGCCTGCCGGAGGAGGTCCTGCACACCCCCACCAAGATCTCGTAGGCAGTGGCGCGAAGCTCAGATTCCGAGAGGTTGCAGGAGAGGTCGCCCAGCGGGGATGTGAGATCAGTGGGGCAGAGCCTTGATGGAGACGGTGTTTCTAACGGCGGAGGTACAGGCGGACGCGGGGGTGTTGACTCTCTCTTGGAGTGGCCCAATGACAGCTCTCTGAATATAGAAGCCATAGATTTGTTTATGGGTTTCTCTCTGGTAGGCAGGTGGATGAGTAGCTGACTAGAGCTGGAGAGAGAGAGAGAGAGAGAGAGAGAGGACTGTGCTTTCTCTTTTTGTGCGTGTCAAGTGTGGCCGCGCGTGCGTACACGGAGGGATGATTGATTTGGTGCTTGGACTGAAATGAAATATTTTGAGTTGTTTCCTGCACACCACGCCGCAGTTGAGTAAGGACAGGTCACTCTGTGCAATGCAATGCAATGCACTATAATTTCCTTTTCGAAATTAAGTCGTTCTCACGCTATCACCACTGTACTGTCTGTAGAATGTTATACAGCTTAACCGCTTTCGCCACTGTAGGGAAGTGATTGAGATGTGCCTAATCTCAATCTGTATATGAATTCTAAATCTTTTTCAAATTTCATATAAATTTTCTATGGTTTTATAATTTATGAATTTTACTTAATTAATACTGCTAAGACAGTGTTTTAAAGTAAACATATCTTTCTAAAATAAAAAATATAAATATAAAAAGAGCATAAATATTTCTAAAATGTCACATAAAATCATCCGATATAACAATCCATAAATATTGGAGTGGTTTTATACCGATGTTTTAAAAATGAGTTAAATTAATAATATAAGAGATTTAAAGTTTAAAAGATTAAATTGTCGTAAAGTTGACTAAATATTAAATAAAATTAAGGAATTTAAAATATAATTAAAAAAATTATTTACATTTAATTAAAAAAATTGTTAAATGAAAATTAATCAATTTTTATAATAAAATTGATTTAAAAATTAAAAAAAAAAGACAATCAAATCTACTTAATATTTTAATCAGTATTTGCGACGACCAAGTAAAAGTGAGTTACCGCGGCGTTATTAAAAAAAAGAAGGCAAGGGAATTGAAAGGAAATGAAAGCGCGTGAATGGAGACCTAATCTTTCCATGTTTGGGAAATTGAAGTTAGGAGGAAAAAGAGCTCCAACATCTAATCAATGGCAGCTATCAGCCTGGATTTCGACTCGACTCTTTACCTTTTCCAATATCAACATGATTGGTTGGTTTTGGAGTATCTTTTGTAAAACATTTTTTTTCCTGTACAATTCCCTTTCCCCTTGACAAAGGGAGAATTAAGTTTAAGCCACCCTACATTGATTAAGTAGTTCAAAACCTTTTTTAAATAATATTGAAAATTTTAAAAATTCTGTTTTAATTTTAAATATTAAAGTAATTTTAATTTTCGACAACTTTTAAGTCATTTATATGTTCTAATTTGTAAGTTGTGGACTAGATGTAGTTATTAATCAGAACAACGCGATCCTATCCTAATCGAAAAATGCAACTAGTAATGGATCGAAATATATTGTTAACTTTTTAGAAAAGAACCATAAATCATCATTTTAATAGTCAAAGGCCGTTAATTTCAGTTCCATATTAATAACAGGCATTTATAATTTTTCTCTTTCTCCCAATTATAATAAGTTAGTTTTTTGTCTGAACGTCCCAATGCCGCGCTCTCTAACTCAACTCATTTTTATTTTTTATATAAAATTAAAATTAATGTCAATGTGCTAAATAGTATAGATTTCTAAGTTGATCAAAGAGCAATCCAATACGAGATGTACTTGGTTAAATTTTGTGTGCAACTAACTTAAGGTTAAAATTTATTGAATTTTTATATCAATTTTATTTTTAGCATTTTCAATTAGATCTAAAAACTTTATAAAATATAATTTATCAATTCAAAATGTTTATTTTGACATAAAATGATAATATGTCAAATGAAACAAAAAATAGATTTTGACACGTATTTTCTAATTTAACTTATTTGTTCTCTTTTTTTGAAGGGAATAAATATTTTAAATTTAATTGAAAATTTTAAAAATTTGATACTAATGTAAAACATTGTTTTTCAAATTTAGCACTAAATGGAAGGAAAGAATGAAATAACTAATATATGTTATGATTTTTAAAGATCCAAACATTTTCTAACAAAGATGGTGATAGAGAATGAATAATACCTTTTCATTATTGATAATCAAAACCTTAAAATGTTCATGACCTCACTTTAACTGACTTTGAAGATTTTAAATTATAATACCATGAAGAAAGACATTTTTAAGATTTATAAAGAACAAAGCAATTTGGACAATTAAGAAATTATCTAGTAATCAAGGACGAGTTACGATCTCATAAGTATATGGACAACCAAAAACGAAAATAAATGTTATATGGTGGTAACAGCTCTTTATGTTCATAACAAATGGACTTTTATGTAGTTGAATCCTTAAGATAAATAATATACCTTAATTTTGTTATTATTTGTTCATTGATCATGCTATAATCATATTTGTTTATGTTTTTAAATGTAGGTTTACTTATGTCTTGACACCACAAACAAGTAAAAGGATGAAAATTATATTGATCGAGTGCTTGATAGATTAGAAAGTCAATACAAAGCTCTTAACTATAACTTTGGATAACTATAGCACAAATGATGTTTAAGTAAAAAATTGAAGACTAAGTTGAAATACGGTAGATTGCTGATGGAATGAAGATTATTCCATACTCATATTTGTGAATTTGATAGTGAATGTGAGTTGGAGATAATAAAGGAAGGATGGAGGCAATCGAGAATAACGTAGTGTATTAGAGTGTAACATCCAAATGAGTTGAATTTTTTTAAAAAAAATTGCACAATAACTATACATTCTATACACAAATAAGTTGCTTTTTCATTGTCCAACAAGATGAAAGGTAACTAAGTACATTTATATATTTATTAGGTTGAGACAATCATATTCACAATATAATTGCCTACTGAAAAAACAGCAATAGGAGTTAGCTAAAGCAATTTGTATGAAGTTGGTGATAATTCATAATGTCACTAAGTTGTTTTTAGGAGCAAAATATCTAACTTTCACACAGTTCCTTTAATAGCATGTTTGAGATTAAACTAGTATTAACTAAGTGGATTTTTTGTTCCAACAAGGTGATTTTAACAATTGCAAAGTAGATGGTGGAGAAACTTAATACTTATTAGACTATAATTGGTAATACCATGGTAGTAATGTTTGCATTGGACTTGAGGTAATACATGGAGGGAATTTAATCTTTTATCCACAGTTATAAGGTAAGCGAATGAAAGGATGTATCAATATCATTAAACACTTATAGTATAATATGTTTAATTATTATCAATTAAGAATAGATAAAGAACTGTGGTGAAAAAGTTGAGTATTAACTTTATCTTTTGTTGATACATCATTATCAACACATAGATAAAAGTTTGACTATTCATGTTAAGGAATTCATTAACAATAAAAGGGCTAGAACTTCTTATAGTAAGAAGAAGTTCTATAAATGTTTAGAAGCAGATATTGTGAATGCAGATAATAATAAGCATTTTGATAGATTATCACGTAAAAGTTGGAGCTCAATATTTGATCATGCAAATAATTGCACGAGACTTATTATTAATTCTAGTATCTAATATTACTTCCAAATTTACTTTAATACTGGTGATCAAATAGTGAGTTCTCATTGTAATTGACTTCATCTTAAGATTATAGAAGCCCTTATATCTGCTCAAAATTAGTTAGGTATTGAAAATATTCAAGGTAAACTCTATATTTTATGATTTATTATCCTTTTTTAGTTTTCATAATTTTAACAATCATTTATTATTATCTTATATTCTCTTTTCTATATTGTGATAGGTACAAAGACTATTAATCTAATTGATCATTTTTTAAAGAAATGTCTAATGATGAATGTATATTTATTTGTTAATTAGTATACATTCATTTAACCAAACTTTTACATAATTAAGTTATGATTTACACACTAATTTTTTATAAGTACATAAAGAGGCTCGAACTATTAGTGCTCCTAATATAACCATTAGTTAGGCCATTTGTTTCTACTATTGGTTTTTTAATCCTTAAAATTTTGATTTACATTTTTTAGTTGAAACTAATTTGGGTTGCCTCCAAATATTGAAAATGGAGATGTCTATAGTCGAACTTTGTGGTTTTTTGTAGAACAAAAGATAACTCTTTACCATTGTCTATCTATAACTTGATGCATTTAGATAAGCTTAAGTTCTACTTTAGCTTCTCAAAGTCCAAAAATAATCTATCCTTAGCATGATATGTTAAAAGTTTGTTACTTATTTTGACTATTTGTTATTACAGATTGGTTCCTATTCTTATTAAAGATCAATAACAGTGTGGTAAGTCTCTTTGAGTTTCTGATGAGACCGCAAATATGTTTTTAGTAATGTTGTTTCTATCAATTTGATAACCCTACAGGAGGTTGTTTGATAACCCTATCAGAGGTTGTTTCCTAGTGGATGATAGACTTGATATGTCGTGAGTAATTTAGGAATAGGGATAATTTGATAAATTAGTTTTCAATAATATAAGCAGGGTGAAATTTTTGGAGAGTGTTGCATTTAGGTTTTGATGCTTAACTGTTGCATTTACTTCTTTGCTTATAACATATTTGGTTGTTCTTATTGATCTGTTTCATGATTGATTATTTAAATGAAATTTCTTTTATAGTAATATCATTTGGGACTTGATGTTCAATGCTCCATGATAATTGTAATAATTGAGTTCATTCATGTATTCAAGCATATCATATTTCTTCGGTTGGTTACTTGTGAGTTTTATGAAGGGAGTTGTTGCCTTACTACATATTTTGTATCATTGCTATTATGGAAGGCATAAACCAAATAATTACTCGTGATTTAATCTCGTTGTATTGCAATAAACATACAACCAAAGATGTGAAAGAGATGCTTTTCGATTTGTCGTTAACAATGTAGGGATTGATACGAAAAAAGATTTTCCATACTAAAAAGGAAGTTTCAAGCTTCAATCTTATAGCCAAATCCTAGTTACTAAAATACAGGATGAAAAGGAAAGAAGCAAGTCGATTAACTTATTTCAAGGATTCAACACATAACCTTTGCGTCTAGTTACAAGCAAATAGCCTAGTTCTTGATTTCTCCACTTCATGCACTAATAACCTTTGGATGTAGTTATACCCCTCAAATCCTCTGTGCCATGTATTCTGTCCCTACCTTGTGCTACTTGATCCACACCATCCATTTATGTGGGTCTACATAAATGAATGGTATGGATCAAGTGGCACAAGATAGGGATAGAATACATGACACAGAAGATCATATCCCGTAGTTATAACCCACTTCTTGATTTTTCCATTTCCCACACTTTACTGTGTATGACTGAGAACCATCAACCATATTTTTACAATCTAAATTTAATTTTTCATTTTTTATGATCTTATTTATATATTTTAAAATTTTCTTTCGTAGTTCCTTTCTTAATAAATATTTAGAAATTTACAGCCTTATTTTAATTATTCATTTGATGTATTCTAAATTATATATTTTAATATTTCTATCGTAACTCCTTTCTTAATATACATTCAAAATTTTAAATGCTAATAATTTTATAGCAAATTTTAAAATTGCACAATATTCATTTATACATTAAATAATATAAGATGTTATCCCTTTTTTATTATCTTAAGTAATTAAATATTTATACTTTTTTCACAAGGTATTAAATTAACTTATTGACTTTTTTAACCTTAATTAACTATAATATTTAATTAATAAGAAAGCATTTTACATTTTTAAAATTTTATCACTCAAATAAATAATTTTACTAATCCATTTTTTCCATCCCAGCTTATATATTCTTAAATTTTCTATAGGATGAACAATCATATTTCATCTCTTTTTTTTTCCATTTCTGTAATAGCTAAATTTACCCGTTCTTTTTTATATTACATTTATATATTTTGAATAATTCTTTCGTGATTCTTTTATTATTATAAATTAAAAATTTAGATATTAATAATCTTACAACAAAATTTTAAATTACACAATATTTACTTATTTTAAGCTAATTTTCTTAGAATTTTTTATTTAGTTTATATATTTTATATATTTATAACAGGTATATTACACTATACATTTCCCTAATTTTAAAATTTTTCATCCCTAGTGTTTACTTACTGATTTTACTTATTCATTATTATATTTTAACTTATATATTTTTAATATAATATATTTAAACCTTTTTAATTAAATATCCATTATAAATGTAAAATATTTATAATTTAATTACTAATTTTTACGAATAACAACTTTAAAGTGTTTATAATTTAATTATAATTGTTTTATTTTACTAATAATATAATTCCAAAATTTTAAAATTTTCATATTTATTTATATATTAAAATTATATAATAATATAACCAATTAAATTAACAAGATATTATTACTGCACATTTGCGTGGTATTAACCTACTAGTATAAATAAAAGCTGAGAACTAAATGTGGGAAAATGTTACATAAAAATACAGGATGAAAAGAAAAGAGGAAAGTCGATTAACCTATTTCAAGGATTCAACAAATAACCTTTGCGTCTAATTTTTTTATTAAGAAATTAAAGGTAATATATTACTAATTCTATAAGCTTGTTTACAATCTTATTACAAGGAAAATGACAAAAAAGCTACAAACACGTCTAACTAATTAACCACAATCAACTAATAACAACATAAACTCATCTAAATTAACCATTGCGCTCTAAGTTCTTGTCTAATGGCTGTTGGCATCCCTTTGGCTATTTGTCTCCCTAATCAAATTAACAACAGTAGAAAAGTAAGCTTATACTTAGGTTGTTCCACTTTCTTATATAGACGGGGATTCCTCTCCCTCCAAATGTGATATACCACCATCTGGAACGAAGTCTAAATGAGAAGCCCATCTTTCATCCCTAGTTTGGAGTGTCACATGACATCATTCAACACCTCATTCCAAACATAAGAAACAAAAGGAACCCCTATCATATGCAAAATTCTACTCCACACCACTTTGGTATAAGCACATTGAAAAATAAATGATTTCTACTCTCATGATCATCCTTACACAATACACACATGAGATCATAGCTTCGAAACCAACGGTCCTTAGTTCGCAGTCTATTTTTAATAGCTAATCACACATATATAGTAGATTTGAAGCTTAATACCTGTTTTCATACCATTTTAATCCATGGTACAGCTCCTACAATCTCTCAATATTGTGAGCTGATTTGGTGGAAAATTTCCCATTGTGATGGACCACCGAAATCATCCTATCCAATTTATTACAAAGTTGCATACCATTCACACAATGTTCAAGTACTTGGTCAAATTTACATGTACTCAAACGTGCTCTCTTCCAAAATATCCATGACAGTGTAGTGTCCTTAGGAATTTAGTTCCTAAAAGCTAATAAATCGGGCCGCAACTATAATAGACTGAATGCATTCCAGTTATCGTACCAAAACGAAGTCTACTCGCCAATCCCGACCCTAGTTTTAATCAGACGATAAATCGTATCTTTTCCGTCTAGTTATAGCCCAGCTCGTGATTTCTCCATCTCACACGAGACTTGATCCTCTGTACCGCTGTTCCTGCCTACGTAAATGAGTGGTTGGGATGAGATGGCACAGGGTTGGCGCAGAATCGACGGTACAGAAGATTTCATTTGATTTCACACGCGACCTTTGCGTAGTTATAGCCCACTTCTTGAATTCTCCACTTCCCACACTTTCCTTTGTGTGGCTGAGAACCATCAACCATGTCAAGTCTTGGTGACGATGAATTGGCCTTAATTCTCAACTGGGTCTACGACCATAATGACAGAAAATCCTGCTCTCTCGTCTCCAAGCAATGGCTTCGAGTCGAAGGCCAAACGAGATCATTCATCAGAATTCTCGAGCTCGATGATCTTCAAAGTTTCTTACCCAGATTTCCAAATTTGCTCCACCTTGAATCACAAATGCTTATAACCGATTCCCACCTCCAATTCATTGCTCAAATGTGTCCCAAGATCGAGTTCCTCAATTTCAATCTCAAGCCTTCGCGGTGGGGCGAATATTTTCATGGGCTTGATGAATTCCCCAACATCAGTGATTTTGGTGATAATGGAGTTCGCTCTCTTGCAAAGGGATGTTACAATTTGACCAAGGTGTTGTTAAGAAGGAGAAAGAATGTTGCTAATCACGGGGTAATCACTCTTGTAAACTTAGCGCAAAATTTGACCACGTTGGATTTGGGGTGGTGCAATTCGATTGGTGACCAATCTCTTGAAGCGATTAGGGGTTTGCAACTTATTCGAGTTTTAAATCTAGAAGGCTGTTCGTTGATTACTGATCGTGGGTTGGGTTTTTTGGCTAATGGGTCTTCTTCAAGATCATTAAAAAAATTGATTCTTGCAGATTGTGACAGAGTGACAGATTTAGGGGTCTCTCTTTTGCAGGGAATGTGTTGTCTGGAGGAGCTTAATTTGGCCGAGTGTGGACCTAAAGTGACTGATAATGGAGGGATGGCGGTTGCTTCAATTCCAAGTCTCAAAAGACTGAATATTTCATGGCTTATCAATGTGTCGGACATTACTCTCGTTGCCATAGCAGAAAATTGTAAGGAATTGGTAGCGCTTGTATTAACAGGTTGTGAGATGATTACTGGAGCTGGGGTTCGCGCTTTTGCAAATCATGAACGATTGGATTCGCTGGTGTTGGCTTCCTGTTATAGTATTTGTGGGGATGATGTTGAGATGGTGCTTAAATGCAAGACATTAAGGCAAATTGTGCTTGATAAGGGATTGAGGATGTGGATACCTGCAAGAACTCAAGACAACATTGGCAGATCTTGTCAGCTTCATTGGAGATGATTACGACAGGAAAAGTTGAATGAAATTATGCAAGGTATTATGTTCTCCAGTTGTTCTTTGTTCGGGGAAGGAGTAACGAATGTTGTTAAATATATTATGTCTTATCGCTTGAATGTTCTAGCTTTTTGTTAATCAAAATACTTTCATAGTTCTGGTGACTTTTCTATAGAATGTGAATTGTTGGAGAGTAACCCACCATTGTTTTACTTTAACAGCTTGAAGCAAACAAACGGCTTGGAGACTTCTTAATTTGTTGCTTGAATACTTTCTTCGGTCGAGAAATGTTATGTTCGTTTTAAAGCTGGAGAGCCAGATGAAGTTGATAAAAGGGTGTCGAGATTGTTAGTCATATTGACAGCTCCAAGGTCTGATGACAACATCAAGGTGGCTTACCTTAAAATAAGTTTTGTACTGTCCTTTTACTGTTAGAAACTGTTTCCTTTATGAGCAGGGTAAGAACAGCCCGATCCAAAGGCCGACGTGAAAAGAACTGAAGTTCCACGGAGTAGGGATAAATGGTTTCCGTATCAATATTTCAATAGTATTGTAGAATTTCTGTAGATGCTTTTGGGTGTTGTAAAGAAGGAATATAATTCTCAATTTGGTTAGCTTCCATTGTATCTTTTTGCCTACAAATACGAGACGTCATATGCGGAGACTCTGTTTGCAAAATGTTTTCCCTTCAATTCAATCCCACTCTTCTAAAATTAACATAGGAAAAAACTGTGGTGGCTGGCAAATGATGGCTCTCATGAGTCATCACTTGCCGCGTAAAATGAATTAGTGTTAATAAATATGTATCTATCATTTATTTATTTTTAAATGCAAATTAGATTAAGTCGTAAAGGGCAATATCAATCATTGATCTCATGCTGACATAAGACTGCAGCTAATTTGTCTTCAAAGGTCAGAAAATGTAACTTGATTGCTTTGATTAGTTCCTTGTGTATCATTGATAGCTGTTTCTCAATGTCCTTTAATATTCTCATATTACTTTCATCCCATACAACTTGCACTAGATATGACATAGATTGAGATTTATAGGATTAAGTAAATGGATAGGTTTATAGGATTAAGTGATTAAATGTGTGATTGCTTAAGGTGATAATGGAGGTTAAAATTATGAAAATAGACTGAGATTTATATGATTAAGTAAATAGATAGATTTTGGGGCAAGAGGCATAACTTTCTCTGTGAATGTCGGATTAAGGTTATTTAAGTATGCTTTCAAAGAGGATCCTGGGTTTTACAACTTCCTTGAAGATTTCGAGGAAAGATTTTGCCGTCTGAAAGGTCAAATATTAACATTTCTGTAAGTGTACAGTGAATGTTCGCCTAGCGGACATGATATCCTCCAAACGGACACAAGGGGAGCTGGAAAGCTAGAAAATCGGACAATGTTCACCCAGTGGGCATGAAGTCTGCCTAACAGACATTTACTGGCCATTTGGACCGAAATTGCTTCGAAAGACAGTATATATAGGTATAGGTTTGCCCTACGAACATAAGGTCCCCCTAACAGACATAGATCTGATGAAATTGTGAGAATGACAATATGAAATGAATGAAAGTGATCTTATGAATGCTAATGAAATTCAAATGAGATGAATGATGAGTATTAACTAAAGATAAATGAAAAATTGGATATAATATGATCTTATAATGCTAGAATAACTTTAGTGAATGATTGAGCAATGAACTTAAAATAATCTTGTATAATTGAGGTATAAACTTAAGTTTAAATGAAGCATATATGAGTTATGAAGTGTGAATGATTACAAGATGTGAATTAAGGAAATATACTCAGAATAGTCAATTGAGCATGCATTGAATATGATACATATACATAGGTATGGTTAAACAATTATATGATTGATCAACTTAGTAATATGTGGATTATGTGTATATTGTATGATATAGAGGCACAAGTTAACCAATTACATCCAAACATTATCGGATCATTAAGGCAATAGCTCACCTGGAGCATGCTGTGAGTTAACCTAGATGTGTTAACTTAATTATATTTGTTTTTCTGTTTGAGTTATATGTGTAGTAAGTTGACTTAGATGTATCTCACTATGCTTGAACTGCTCTCGTTTAATTTTTACATAATAAACTTTTACTAGTCTGATTGTGATAATTTCGAGCATCAATTGTCTGAGGAGATCATTATTCGGGATTGTATTAGAAGTGCTCCTTGTATGTGAATTCGACTAAATAAGTGACATTTAACGTTATTGTTGAATGCCGAACCAAGGTCCGATGATAACCGTGAATATGAATATGAATGGAATAAGTGATGCTTAACTGAATGTTGAATGCCGGACTTTGATCCGATGATTGTGATAAATGACTGTGCACATTGAATAAAAGTAATTGATAGCACATTATGTGATATTATGCATTTTATGACATTGACGTGTATGATTAGATAAAGGAGTTGTGACCAGAGTAACCAGCCTGAAAGGAGCTTAAAGCTTAGGATATCTACAAAGAGCCACTGGCTCAATTGCAAATGAGCCTGGTATCCATAAGGGATATGAGTCAGTATCTAAAATAAGCCTGGTATCCACAAGGAATATGGGTCAGTATCTAAAAGAAACCTAGTATCCATAAAGGATATGGGATAATTGGCAATCGGTTACAACAAAATAAAAATGAAAGTAGAGTCTCATGTGCATTGCATATATATCTTTACATGCATCATGTGAATAGTTGTGAAAAGTTATTAAATTGTGTTAACGGTATGATATGCAACATTGTATACATGTTGATGAGATGAATGATTAGGTTATGCTAAAATGATAACATGTTGATGGGATGAATAATTGGGTTACTCTAAAATGATTATATGAAATGTATATATTCATAATGTGTTTATCAAAATATGTATATATATATTGTGAGTTGGTATACATAATTGGAAGATGTGATAAATGAGAACCAATTCTGAACAACATGATATACGTATGAATTTGGTTATTGTTTGTAATATTTGTGTCCTGAAATGGGTGAGCACATCAATTATGGTTCACTTACTGAGCTTATAAAACTCACCAAAATTGTAACATTATTTTTTAGGTTTAGAGGAGATCTCCAGTTAGATAAATTGGAATCTAACCACTGCATTTAGATAAAAAGATAGAGGTCGGGATCAGTTGGCACCTACATATGTCTACAGTCCTTTTTGTATTTTGAAATTGTATTATGCAAATATTGTAATGGGTTTGTACGAATTGTAAAATATAATGATTGTATAATTGAAAGTGTTTTGTAATTGTAGTAGGCTCAAACGATTATTGGAATTCTAACGTTATGTTATGGTTTGAAATATTTGTGGCTGAGAATTTTTATGAATAAAATGGGATATAAATGATTGTTAGTTTTCATGAAATGCGTGCGATGCATGAAAAATTTGCAATGAGTATGATTGTTTGACTATTTTAACATGCCGCCCTCGTAGAGTATGTTCTCGAATACCGATAGTATGTTTGGAATACGCCCTATGAGAGTGGGGTGCTACACACCATTGCTTTGTTTTATCATGCATATTTAAATTTGAACACCAAGATACAATTTAATACCACTTATCTGGTGCATCTCCTAATAAAATCTTTAAGTTATGTCCTTCCACAAAGGCTGAGTGAATTGGCATATGAAGATTAAGTAAGTAATACTTTATTGTTGCTACTTGCATAAAGCACATTTATTTAAAATATCCATAAATTTATTTAATTTATCAATTGTAGGTAACCTATTCTTGAATGCTCTCCATGTTATGATTGAAGCTCTAGGTATCATATATGTGCACTAGACAAGTTTATGCCATGTTACCATATTTCCCTGATTTTAAGTCAACTTTTTATAAGTTAGATTGTTGAATTTATGATTTCTAGAAAAATTCCACCAATTGACTACTACTTTGTTTTTCTTGAGTTCATTGCTATTAATTTGATCATACAAATCAGATATTGAATACTTAATAAAATTTTAGTTTTATGTGCTAAAGCATAAGCAATAAATTGGTCATCCCCATGATATTTCTGATCAAATTGAGCTCACCAACATCCTCACAAACTCCTGCAGTTAACCATCTGTCATACCAAAGGATGTATTGATACCATTTCCCAACAATTTGATTACATATGGTCTAACTTTGCTTTTGAGTCTGAAGATCATTTTAGTTGTGTTTGAGGTAGTTTTAGGTGTATTGACTTTCATTATATCCCTTTGATGTAATAAACATCGATATACTTAACCCATAAGAATTACTTGTTTTCAACGATCATCCATAAATTACAAATCTTCAAAGGGAGCACATTTAACCCACCATGTTTTTTTAAAGAGCATATTTCTATCCATTTGATGGGATTGTAGTGTTTATCTATTCTATTTCTAGACCATAAAATTTTTTTGAGAATAACATCAATTGTTTTGATAACATCCTTAGGAAAATACATGTGAGTTGCCTAATGTATAGTTAGTGTATTGAGTATAAAAGAGATGGCTTATGCTCTCCCAATTAAGGACAAAGCTTTCAGACTCTAGCATGATATCCTAGCATGTATTTTGTCAATTAACAATTTGTAATCTCTATATGTTGACTTAGAAGCAATTATAGGAACTCCCAAATATACAAATGATAAGTCATGTCTGCTAAAACCTGTAACTTCAAGTATCATTGCTTCCTAATCTATAGCTTTGTTAGAGACGAGCAAGAGCTTTTTACAGAGTTCACTTCAAGTCCAGAAATTTAGAAAACATTTAAATTGTAGTTATCAAATCCACCATAGATATTTTATTTTCTTGGGATAACAGTGATAAATCATCAACAAAGATCAGATTTGTTATCCTTAGCCTCTTACATTTAGAATGATATATGAACTGCTTTGTTCTCTCCACCATCCTCTTAAGTGTTTTACAAAAACCCCTATAAGAAGAGGGAATAGGTAAGGAGATGAAGGGTCTCTTATATGTTTGCTGTTTCTAAAACTCCCTGAAGGTTCCCCATTTATAAGCACTTTAAAAGATGGAGTGGTGATGCATTAAGAAATCCACTTAATATATATTTCAAGAAAAGCCATTGCTTTTATAATGTTATTAAGAAATTTCCACTCCACAGTGTCATAGGCATTCCTTAAATCAATCTTTATCGTGTAATTTCTACCCCCTCTTCTTCTATAGTAACTTTTCATAAACTGTTGCATTGGAAGAATGTTGTCACTCATTGATCTACTAGATATATATGCCCTTTATGTTTCATCCACATACTTGATGAAAATCCTCTTTAATCTATTAGCTATAACTTTGAAGATTATTTTATAGATGGAATTGGAGCAAGCAATTGGTTTGTAGTCACATAAGTGTTTCATCTCTCCCCCTTTTGGAAATAGTGTTATGCAGTTTCGATTAATCTCCTTGAGTAAGCTCCTACAATTGAAGAATTCTAGAATAGCTTCATGACCCATACTCCTAGTTAAATGCTAGGTTTTGTTAAAGAAAATCATTTTAAAACCATATGGACCAGGAGCTTTGTATGGATTGATTGACTTTACCACTTCCATCAATCTCCTCAATGGTGACAGTTTTGACAATGTTTCAACATCTTCAGGAGTTATGGTTTCGAACATGATCTCCTTAATTAGTTCAACTGTGTAGTGAGCATTCTTTGGTGCATTCATGATTGAATTGAAGTAATTAGAAGCTTCTTCAAGTAACACATGTTGTTATGATATTCTTTGATTATCTTTAATCACACTAACAACTCTATTGGAGCATTTCCTTGTTAAGGCAAAACTATGGTAAAAAGTGGAATTTCTATCACCCTCTTTAAGCCATTACACCTTTGATCTTTGCCTTATCATAGAATGATCATATAACAAGGCTCTTGATAGGTTACACATTACATAGGTTACACATTACATTCTTCTCATTTGTTAAAGTTCACTATACTTAAGATTTCTGTACAACTCATTTTGTATAATTCTAAGTGCCTCTTTGGTAGTTGTTAACAAATGATGAATGTTTCTAATATATTCCTTAACAACTAATTTAGGGACATTATAATGAGTTTTATTCTTTTTGTGTAAAAAATTGCTTAATAACCTGAACTTTAATGGAGATAGCTTTCTAGATGATTTCATTAAATCCTACCAGGTTAAGAAATTATTGAATCTAAAATTTTTCTAGTACTCACAACTTGTTTTTGATTCTATATGATACATATTAAGTGATCAAAGAGATTGTTTGTATTGAAAATTGAGGATGAGCTAAGGAATTGCTATATCTATTTTTGATTTGCCATACATTTATCCAATTTTTTCCTAATGAAACTGCTTCCATATTGATTGTTGCTCCATATGAAGTTGTTTCCATGCTAAGGTATATCAGATAAGTAAATATCTGTAATACTTTGTTTGAACTCTGAACAAGTTTGTTTATAAGCATGTACACCCTCAACTTCTTCAAAATTGAGGATATTATTGAAATCTCCAATCAATAGCCATGGTTTTTGATTACTACAAACACCTTTTCTTAATTGATTCCATAATTGATTCCTCTGAAATACGTTGTTGTGTGCATAAACAAAGGAGATTATACCAGCTTTAGTTGCGATGTTGCATGATACATTAACATATATAACCTGATCAGACATTCCCAAGATTGTTACATTTACAATTTGATGATTGAAGTATAACAGGAAGCTCCCATTAAGATGATGAGGATGGTTGGTGACTTTCCTCTAATTATAAGATAACATGTCCAATAGATCACATTTATCTTCTTTTATTTTTGATTCTAGCAATCAAACATGTTTGGTTTATGCTCTAAGCTAAGGTTTTTGAACAAAGATTTCCTGGAAAGAGCATTTGCTCCTCTTATATCACAAGTGATGACTTTCATATTTGGAATTTGAAGCTGAAGGCTTTTTCCTTCAGCTAGATCTTCTCCTTCATATAGGTTCAAATTCCTTCTCACTATTAGTGGATGTAGCTATCTATTCATCTTTATTCGTACTCTCCTTCCTTAATTCAACCCTTTTTAAGGAAATGGCAGTTTCATAAACATTTTCATTCTCTATACATTCTTTCAACACATATTTTTCATTAGATCCAAGATTAGCCTCAATGTTGTGACATATACCTTCCAAGCTATTGACATTTATTTAAGCTATTTGTACATTTCTTTCTTGCTTCTTTTCTTCAATTTCATTAAGCTCTTATGCAAATTTAGTACTAAAATGTCTACTTGTGGATCTCCATTCTTTTGTAACATTCAATGCTTAGGTTTCCAAGCATAGGTTACTTTGAGAATATCTTCAACCATCTCAAGTTTTTCATCCAACCTTACAATTAGTATAGGTTCTAGAAAATAAGTTATAGAATTCACCAAAACACATAACTTGAAAAAATTGATAGTGGATGTCTCTACGATGGCTTGTTCCATGCAAATTGGCTTGCCAATAAAGACAGCAAGATAACTTAATCTGTTTGTGGTCCAATACTCTAATTGTACTCTATGTATACATAACCAAATTGATCTATTTTCCATCTTGATTTCATCAATTTTCAATCTAGGTCTCCAAACTATAGCAATATTAGCTTGTTTGCACATGGCAAGGTCCCTCTTTAAGTACTCTGAAGGTAGAATTTTTGTAAGAAAATTTAAAGAAAAAAGTGAGTGTCTTCATTATTTAACAACATGTCAATAAAACCATGTGTCTTCCAATGTGTTTGTTTCCATTGCTTCATAATAAGATAAGCAACTCTTTTTTCAAGAAAATATATAATCAATGTGGAATTCCATTTTTATGCACCAACTTTCAAAATTTCAATAAGAAGTGACACCATAAATAGTTCATCACATTTGTAGGGTAGAAAAAAATTTACGTTTAGAATCTCGTTTATTGTCTCCACTAACTTGCATCCATGTCTTCCTAGTACCACTAGTATTCTTTTTCATATTATTCAGGATAGTTGATGATTGAGTCCAAGAAGTAGCTGATGCTTGTTTCAAAGCTATAATGGGTAGAAACTCAAATATATCATCTATTAAAATTGTCTTAGTGATAAAGCTAGTTGAGTACTGTTCACGTTATTGTTTGCGAGCATTTTCATAAGAAAGAGTAAATCATACATATGCTAAATGATAGAGACATCCACATCGGCAACGTTGATGGTGACTGAAGCAAACAATGCTAACAATTTGACAGTAGGAAGTTAATGAAGGATATTATAAAATAATTAAAAATAAACAAGCAACTCCCTATTTTGTCTGTCTTATAGGTTCCCACAGAAGAAGACTGCTGAACAACTACCTAAACTGGAGTCTCAATTGGGCACCTGTAAAGTGCAGTGAATGGGGTGGAAGTAGATGATCATCTCGGGTAAGTTGCCACCCTTTCCATTACAGGCACTATTCAAGGGTTATCAAAATTTTAGAAGGTGGAATAATCATTGCCCAGTTTTAGTCACATTCATTATTTTCTTATTTTTATTGTGAATTTTCACTTCTATAACACAATATTAGAAGCATTTTTGCATTATTTTTCATTGTCTTCTATTGTCGATTATTATATTTATGTTATCTATTAAGCAAGCATTTCGGTATCATAACAGGCAACCATTTTGCACTTGTTATTTGTGTTTGTTTGAGGGTGAGGTATCATGTTTTTATATCACAATGAGTTAATATAACTATTATTCCAATACCTAGATGTTTGTAATAGTTATAATCATTTTGATATTTAAAGTTTTGAGAGCTACTTATCTATTTATGAGTTGTAAGTACTAAAGTTATTGTGAGAAATGAAATATAGAGTTTTACAGGTTTTATGAAATTTGTTTATAATTTATAAAAATTTTGATTAACCACTTATCAGCTATTTATTTAGAGTGAAAGTTGTTGTAGTCAGGAATAAGGGAAAAAGATTTAGTATTTGTGTGTAGATGATATCCTAGTATGTCATCCATCTAAATTGGTGTAAAGTATATTTTAGTATCTATACTCGTTTTTCTTTAATATATGACTGTAATGATATAATATACTTTTAAAGGTGTAATGATACTTTTGAATAATATTATAGTTTTTTTTGGTATAATGCAGTGGTAAGGCTCTTTATATGTGACGATCTCACTTAGTGTAAAAAAAAAAAGCATTGACATAGAGGTGGTACTTCAAAATAGAATGAAGTTTGAAAATTTTGAAATGATAGTTAATTTGTACTATAAGTATGCAATATATCATTTTTATATGTCTACAGTTACTATAATGGGAGGTTGAAAAGAGGAGAATGGAGAGTTTAAGAACAAAATGTTTATTTCTCATTAAGGTTAGTTGCTTAAAATATAAGGGTTAAATAAAATGAATCTTAGATCCATTAGAAGAATCAAGTGCAATGCTTAACTGTATTGACAATTAGTTGAAGATATTTGGACCATAATTAAGTTTGAAAATATGCATATGCATGATCTAATTCCTAATAACACAAAGTTTATTAGGCAACATCAGATTTTGGATAGCCAATTAAGGCATGGATTATAAATGAATAACTATTACAAAATTAGACTATATACAAATATATAGTCTATTGTTGCAACTAGGGATAGGCATGAAAATAAAATGTGTTCACAAAAGGATTGTATTAATTATATAGACAAGTTGTGATGAATCATATTGGAAGAAGAAGACGTGAAAGTGGTCTATAGGATATTTATTAAAATAAAAGAAAAAGATGATAGAACTTTTATAAGATTAACTATAATGAGAAATAAAGGTTAAAGAGTATTTTCTATGCAGATGTATACAAGGTCTATGGAAACTTATGTTAAATCTAGTGATAGGGTCACATTTGATACTACTTATATCATGAATAAATACCAAATGTTGTTTGGTCCATTTATCAATGTAAAGCATCATAAACAATTTATATTACTTGATTATGCACTATTTGGCAACAAAACTATCAATAGTTTTTATTGATCTTTCATACATGGTTGTGGTGTATAAATAGGAAGTATTTTATTGTTATAATTATATATGAACTCAAGAGAATAGTTAATGCCATTAAATCGTATTACCTATTGCGAGGCATAGATTATGTTTAGGAAATATACAAAATAAAGTACCTGAGAGATTTGGTGCCATAACAGAAAAACTTGAAAGATACATTTCTGGATATTGTGTATGATGTCAATAATACTAAAGATTTTGTGAGAAAATAGAATAAAATGGTTATGGATTTTGACTTGGATAATATTTCATAGGTTAAGTCTTTATTTCATGAACATTTGAGCTGGACTTTAGTACCTATTAAAATACATTTTTGGACAGGAATATTAATGATACAAAGCAGTAAGGGTATAAATGCTTACTTTGGTAGACATAAGTATGTTTGTAGCATACCGAGACAATTCTTTGAGTAATACAAGGAAGTAATTAGGGAAAAGATTGAGCATGAGATGATATTTAATTACTTATGTGCAAGGAGTAGTATCTCTATGGTTACACAGTTTAATATTAAGAAGGAATTTAGAAGGTTTACATAAATATGTTGTATTATATTGTATAAGACATATACCAATACCTTAGACTAAAGGGAGTAGCAAGCTGTATAAGGTAGAAGAGATGAGTGAAGGGTGAAATGTTATTAGGCTATAAACAATGACATTATATGACTCACTTGTATTAGTAAAGTGCATCTATATGTTATTTGAATTTAAAGAAATTGTGTGTCAACATATATTCAAATTTCTTAATAGGTTTAAGATAAATTTTTTTTCAAAATACTAATTTGTTAGAAGGTGTTGCAAGTATGTTGTTAGTGTTAATAGGAAAGGAAAATTAAAATTGATTTTCTATAAGACCCTTGATCATGTGGCAAAAAATGAATCAAATTTTAATTACTTATATAAAATGTTATAAAAATAAAAAATATAAATGAAACTACAATTGAGTTAGGGGATGTTGGTGATAGTTTTTTTTAATATTAAATTACTTATAAGAGATTTAGGTTAAAGGACATAGTTGTATCTAAGCCATACGGTAGATTAAAAATACGAAAGTTGAAATCTCAAACAGATTAGGTCCTAAAAAAAGAAGTAAGAAAAAATCGATTAGTTATTGAAGATACATATTAGTAGTAATAATTTCACATATTAAAAACGTTTTTTCTTTTCAAGATATTATTGAATGATTGATTATATATTTATTTGTTTGTTTGAATATTGTTAATTGGGTGGAAAATGACTAAGAAATTTATATATACATTTAATGACAAGAATGAATAGAGGGTTGGAAATATGAACTAACATTCGATTCCATGTAATCAATAGATAAAATATATTATTTGATATAGTAATGTATATATGTAGGTTATCATGAATATTTGAAATAAACAATGTACAAACATAGCAATGTACTTGCATTTAAAAAAATTCTTATAAAATTTAAAATGTTGATATGTTTGAATACCAAATGTAGGATGGTGATAAAAATATTATGTTTGTTGAGTTGTGAAAAGAATTACCAATATTTAAACAAAAATAATTTATGATAACTAAAGTTATATTCCTTTATTGGTTCCTATTATTGTGAATGATAATATAAAAGATTATGTAAAAATATGTTATTAATTATTTATTCATAATCTAAATCATATTATTCATTAATTGAATGATTTATTTAATAATAACTAATTAATATGAAGGTTATTCCATCCACTTACAAGAACCATAATTAATCTAAGGTTATTAGTAAATCGACATATATGGTTTTGTATAGCCTGGAATTGTTTATGAACAACCAAAAATATAATTATGTTTAACTCTTGTGTTTATCTTTGGAGAAGACAAGGAGTAGTACACGACATCTAACATAAGGATCTTCTTTCCTATGTTCACTTATAGTGCATATAAGGAGTAGTATAGTGATTGAATTATTTTGTTTATAGAGAGTTATAAGTTTTAACCGCAAGTGTATGGTATAGTTGTAGCTAGCATTGACAAGTATGGGTCGATCCCACGAGGACTATAAGTACTAATATTAACCTTTTTTCTATTATCAAATCGCCAAATCAGGTTATGAATTTACTTGAAAATTAAAGAAAACAAACTAAGCTAACGTTGACACATTAATGAACTCAAATAAAGAAAATACTATAAATAGTCGATATCAAATAAGTAGTACCTAGGTGATGAATCCACCTAAGATATCTTAAACACAAACCCTTAATCATGCAATTAAATTATTAATTATTATATCGTATAAATCCCTATCTTATATATCTTTCTCGAGATTATTAGTAACTAATCCTTAGTTAATTAACTGAAATCTCTTTGTAGTTAAAACCTCTAAGATACATTATGGATTCGTGAATTTCACTATTTGGTTTGACCCTAATCCAAGGGATTTATGTCTACCTATCCCTAGGTTTGTATGAAACTCCTTCCAATTATGTTAGATCTATCATATAAAAGGATTTCTCAATTTTAATCATATGAAATCAAACATTGGACTAATATTTCAGATAAATTAGTTTAAGAATATAATGCATTATTGAATTGCAATAAATCAATCAATAAAATTGCCTTGAATAAAATATTATATCATATTATGATCACAACTTAGGGTTCATCGCACCTAAGCCCTAAACAATCTAGTTCCTAAACATAGAAAACAAATCTAATAACAAATATTTAGAAGAAAAATAGAAATAAAAAATTCATAACTTATATCTCCCTTTTGTCTCTAATGAATTCTTCTTGCAATTTAGATTGAATGATATTCTTTACTGGATCTTGTGATGTAATCTTCTTGTTTTCTTCATCCTATATTCATAACTACCTCTTCTCTAATGTTTTTTTATGACTCAAAAATGCTTCGTCTCTGTTTTATATCATGTAGCCTTCAATTATATCCTTTTATAGTAAAAAGTAAGGTTTCTATATTATGTCTAATCACTTACATAACTGTGCTGGTGACCATGTATCTCCAAAAACACTTTAAATTATTGCTTCATATGATTCCAAAGACTTACATGGGTAATATACTACACACAGGCATGAATTGTGTTATTAAAGCTCCACACATTTATAGTGACTTACACAGTTAACATATATGGCCTTATAATTCCACATTGCTTTAGTTCTTCCATTCCATGACACAATTTTCATTGGTTTATGAAGTTAATCATCACCTAAAAACACACTTGAAGCTCAATAAGTACCAAAAATACTATAAAATCATTAAATAACAAGTAAAACACACTAAATATGAATATATAAATATAGTTAATTAACCATTTATCGAATATCCACACACTTAAGGTTTTTCTTGTGCTCAAGCAAATCATAATCTAGATCATCAAACTTATAAACATTCATCCCTTATTTTTACACCCTCACCAAGGATTCATTCAATGTACTCAAAGTTTTTAGGGAAAAAAGTGTAAGAACTCTCAAATCAATGCATTGAAGGATTCTTAACCATAAACTTGCAATAAAATCATATCACCACCACTTATAAGTAAACTAAAAAAATTAAAATGTATGATACAAGGTTTTAATGGGGCTTAGGTTAGGGTATGATAGAGATAATAAAAAGGATGATAATATTGAAGGGAATTTACATAAAAAAATTTCTTGTAACTTAGTTCTTCACAATATAGGTCCTTCCTACCATAATTCCATTGGTACCATAACTTTAACACACATTTTCTTTTTTTATTTCACTTTTTAAGCTTGCAACATTTTTTTTCAAGCATTAATCATGTACCAACAATTAAAGAAATATTGGACCTTTTTAAATTTAATTTTCAAGCAATTAAATAACTATAAATAACTATGGTTCAAAAATAATGAAAAGGCTTTAAGAAAAATAAGGTAAAAGCCACTAATGTGGTTATATTCAATGAAAGGGCTAAGTCTCAAAAGTTGTTACTCTTAAAGGATAAAATATGGTAGGATAATAAACGAGAAAATTGGATAAAACAAAGGTTTAATATAAATGCCTTTATGATTTCAGTGGTTCTAATTTAACAAATGTGATCTCAATATGAATAATAAAAGCAAACTCTAGAATTATCCAACTAGACATGATAGCACACACGAAAGAAAAAAAGAGCTTAAAATAATGATGTGTTTACTCTTAGGTTGAAAAGTTCACAAAAAAGGCCTTGTATGTAAATAAATATACAATTTATTCAAATTAATTATCTCAATGATTACTTAAAATATGACTTATAAAAGTAAGTTTATTCTAACTTTGATCCTTTTTATACTAATTCAATTCAATAGTTAATGATAATCTAAAGTATTATGGACAAATGTTAACTAAATTGGAATATCAATTAATAAGATTTAGTAAAAAAGATTATAATAAACTTAAGAAATCCCTTATCTATACTTAAACTTGTATATTGTTCTCGGTGTACAAAATTGAAGCACATAAAAATAAAATAACAATAAAACACAAAAAAAGAGAAAGTTTTAATTGATATTGACTTGAATAAAAAAGATGTGTTGAGTTATAAATTGAAGGAAGATCCATCCCATATTAGATACATCCATCCTTGCGAAATATAAACAAAAGGATAAAAAGATAAAATAAAATAAAAATAAAGAAAAAACTAAATAAATAAAGAACATGATGAAACAAAAACATAATCTAAAATAAAACTGTGCTAATTTTCATACAAAATAAAATAAAATAACATAAAAAATAAAAAATACGTAAATAATAAGAGAAAGAAAAGAAAAACAAATAAAGCATCCATTAGAAATCAATAAAGTCTTATACTAATACAAAAAGATGGAAACAAAATAAAATAAAAATGAAATCTATCTTAATTCTTGGATTGCCTCCCAACTAACGCTTGTTTAATGTCATTACCTTGAAGCATCTTTCGTGCTTAAGGTGGCTTACAAAGATTGAGTTTTTATAGTCTTACCGTAGGTTCCATAACCTCTAAGTAAGCTACCCACTATTCCTATTGTAGTATTTTTCCTTTTGTTTACTACCTTGAACTTGTAAAAGCTCTAATGGACCTTTAAAAGAGGAGTCCTATGAAATATCCTAAAGTGAATTATTATATAATTCAGTGTATTCATTCACATTAATAAGTTCAAGGTTAGGATTCATGACATTAGACATTTTAACTAAAACCTCTTCATCCCCCACCCTTAGTATTCACTAGCCTTCACCAACATCGATAATCGACTTAGTAGTTGTAAAAAGGATTGACCAAGGGCTAAAGATACTTCTACATCTTCCTTTATGTCAAGAATCACCAAGTCTATTAGGAGGATAGCCATTACATGTTCTTTAGGATTTATTTTAGTAGTACTAGGCAAACTCATTTACTATCTTTCAAATACTAATTTTATAGGTTGACTGATCTGAACCTCCAAGTTACATATAAAAGCATCCATTCTTTGATATCTTCCATTTGACTATTAAACAAGATTGAACTTCATGTCTTTTAAATTTGGCTTTTAAGTTTAAGATGGTTGTTGCTGAAATCCTATTTGAGGGTTATTCTTTGTTTGCCTTTGATTTCCCCAAGATAAATTAGGGTAATTCCTCCATCTTGGAATATAAGTATTATTGTATGGATTGTTCTAGGGTCTAGGAGCATTCCTTATATAATCCACATGTTCGGGCTGTAATGCTTGAAAATTTTTACCTGAATATTCTAACCTGCACATTCCACACCACATAGCTTAATACTATGGATTTATTGTCAGTATATCAATCTTTTTACTTAGAGATTTAACTTGGTTTGCCAATTTTGCCATTGTATCTACTTCATATACCCCTATTGACTTGTTAAGTCTCACTGAGTGGAGCTCCACTGATAATTGTTCATAGCCATGTTTTCAATAAGGTCATGGGATGCTTCTGGTGTTTTATTATTCAAAGTACCCCCAACCACTACTTCTATCGTCTACTTTGTGATTTGATTTAGCCCATTATAGAAGGTTTGAATTTGCCTCCATAGTAGTAGACCATGATATAGGCATTTCCTTGACATCTTCTTGAACTCTCATATATGTCATATAATATGCAACATCTCGTTTCCCATGTTGAGGCTATAATAGAATATAAGAGAGATTATTGAGAAATTAGAAAGCGCATTACATGCTCATGTATAATAAGGATGTGAATATTGAATTTTTCACATTAAAATGATTGTACATGCATTCATTGACATTTTTAGGTGTGATTGTTTATAAATTTAATTATTGATATGAATTGTGGTTTATATGACTTGAAAATTGATTTAGAGTATATAAATGTTGATTTTGGAATTTTGGTGAAATTTGTAAAATTTTGTAGAATTTGGGGTATTTTTTGACTAGGAAAAATGCTAAGTGACAAGAAAATTGATAATTAGTAGTAGAAATTAATGTCAAACGACAGTGGAAATTTGTTTATATATGACTTTGGGATTTAATGACTTATGTCATTGAAATTTGGAGACAATTGTAGTAGAAATTGGATTTGATTGGACTATTAATGAAAGTGTCTAATCCAAACCAATAGAGATAGGACATGTAGCAAGTGATATCCCATGATGATCTTAATTAATTGAAAGATATGGGATTAATTAATTGAAAGATCATTAAATGATCTTGTTCCTTGCTTCTCTTCTTCTTTTTGTAACTTCCTTCTCTATCTCTTCTCTTGATTTTTCTTCATCTTCCACGACATATATTCACCATTATACACGTGGACCTTGCTTTCACCCTGCCCTACTACCATCATTTCATTCTCTCTTTCATTCTTTCCATTAAAGACCCAACCTTCAACCTTTGAAAGATGATGTACGTGGGTTGTGTAAAAAGCTAGGGTTAAGTGTCTTGAAGGGTTTGAAGATTTTTGGAGTATTAATCAAGTAAGTTGGGTTTTAATCTTCATGGGTTGGTGTTTAATAAAGCAATTATGATGAATAAATTGAGATTGATCATCATGAGTTCTTATGTATGTGTTTTAATGTGGGTGTATGTGTTAATAATTAGAATATGCTTTAAAATTGTAATTAGTTATTTTATTCATAAATTGTTGGATAAATGAATCATTTATGATAATGAGTTATATGATGTTTGAATTTGATGATGTGTGGGAATGAAGAGGTAAATGGAATCACATATTATTTTTGTGTTATGAGGAATGATAAATTGTGAGTGTTAAGTTAAGAAAATGGTATATGATGATGTCTTGAATTTGGATGATATATAGAAGTGAAATAAAGAGTGAGAATTGGAGTTGAGATAGTATGAAAATATGTTATGTTTTGGTGTTTTTGATCAATCACTGATTTTGATTTAGTTGTAAATTATGTTGAGTTGAATTTGAAGTAGTAATGAAGAGGAAATATCGAGGACATGAGCTAGAATTGATAGATTAAGCAAAAGAGGTAAATTAGGATGAAAATGATGAAGAAGTTTCTTAAGGCATGTTAGGAATGTTTTACTGAACATATATATGTATTTTGGACATAACTTGATATATGAATATCCATATTGGATGGAATTTTATGTTTAGTAAACTAGAAACATATTGCTACAATTTTCTTGGGCAGTGAATTTTCATGGAAATGTTGTGAATATTCTAGGGTTGAACCTATTAAGGATGAAGTGAATAATTATGATGCTTTTAGACTTAATTTAGGCTTAAAATGAGGACATAACCTAGTGAAGAAATTGCTTGATGCTAAGAATATGAAGTTATAGATTTTATGAATGGTATATGGAGTTGAAGATGTTTCATCAATTGATTAGAAATTGATAAGGGAATGAAATCAAATTGGTATTTGAATTAGTATGAAATGATGTTGTGTTTGTGATAAGGAATTATGGAAAAACTTGGAATGGAATTGAGGTTGAGTAAATGTTTAATTCGAATGAATGAAGGAGGAACATTTACAAGGGCACGATCGTGACCCCCAACTCATGATCTTGACCTGACAAAAAGAGTTTTTGTCACAATCGTGGCCCTTATAGCACGATTGTGGCTAGCTCCAAAATGTTTCTGTCACAATCGTGGCAGGGACTCCACGATTGTGGCCAAACTTATGGTGTTTAAGAGTTGTTGTTTTTTGATTATTAAATGATATTGAGGTGTAACAAAGGACATACACCTGGGATTGTCATTAAGTGTAGCGCCCCCTTTACCGAAGGGTACACACCGGGATGCCTGGAGGTTATTCCGGCACATATCCTATGATAAGGGCATGCTACGTTTGAACACTACTTAAACTTCACATGGCATCATATCATTATTCATTATAAAACATCATATTAAATTCACAATATTTTAAAGCCAAACATTTTTCCTCATTTCCTTTCTCAAAATCAAAGTCTACATAGTATCTTTCAACCACTTCCAAATGTACATCATCAAAACCTATACAATAGTAGTACATGAATGAGGAACATAAACAAATCTATCTAATCGGTCCAAAAGTCCCGGCTGACCGACCTTTGAGCCATGACTTCACTTGCCAAAACACTATCCACATAGCTGGTAGAGCCTCTCAGTAGCTAAAGTTGTCTCTTGGTCCTGAAAAGTCAACACTGCAATTTTGGTGAGTTTTGTGAACTCAATGAGGTAACCATCATCGATGGTTCACTCAATTCATGCATCATATTATATCACATTACATATAAACCACAACATTACACATTTCACACTTCCCATTCAAATACAATTTAATCATTCATTTTATGCATATGCAGTGCACATGAGACCCACTTTCCATTTGTTATTTCGCTATGACCAAGTGCCTAAACTCGCCCTTAAAGGGCTTATTAAACGTTGAGCCTGAGGCTCTGAATCACTTTTGAGCTCTAGGCTCTTTTCACACGTTGAGCTTTAAGTTCTGATCGGTGGCTACTTTGGTCACAACTCTATTATATTTCATGCATTCATAAAATGAATTGCACCATTCACATTTGTATATTTTCATCCATTCTCTTTCCCATATCATCGGACCTTAGTCCGGCATTCACCATGCATTCATGAAATGGAATACACGTAACCTAATTAGTCATATCATATAGCATATAGGTCGTCACATTCACAAGCAAGTAGCACTTCAACATTTCAATTCCCATTCATTCTCATCAGACCTTTTGTCCGCAATCTATAATCAACACAATCATTATCGTTTATAGCATAAATTAAATAAGTAATAATTGAGAGAAACCATCTAGGTTACTCACAAGTTACTCCCGAAGCTAATGCCCGGAAGTGCTGGCAAGGTCTGGAAGTTGACGTTCCAACTGTTCCTCTATAACAAAATAATACACACATATATCACAATCTGCACAATTATGCATGTTCATTAATACACGTACATGGAATGAATTATGTACTATGTATGTTTATGACTATTCTGGGTATCCTTTCATCTAGGTTATTACCACCACAGTCGAATATCGAATTCACTTAACTAACATTTTTCGTAGGGTTTATCCTCAACAACCCATTTGAATCCAATCCTATAACTTAATGAGTCGTTCAGATTTCTCTCCAACTATGACTTCCGAGTCTACTATTTACGTTAAACCGGAGAATGCAATTGATATTATTTGGTCCTATAAGCAGAAGGTAGACAAAACAGAAGCAGATGAATATTCAAAACACAGATGATGGCTAAAGGTAGACAAAATATCAAAGGACAGA
Organism: Erythroxylum suave; assembly: GCA_027563595.1. Classification (NCBI taxonomy): domain Eukaryota; kingdom Viridiplantae; phylum Streptophyta; class Magnoliopsida; order Malpighiales; family Erythroxylaceae; genus Erythroxylum; species Erythroxylum suave. The sequence goes on along the minus strand of JAOSBN010000008.1, from coordinate 23,886,841 downwards.
CGATAGCACAACATAGAAGAAGGCAAAACATAGATGGAAGCAAAAGATAGACGAAGTGTCTAAAGGCAGACGATAGCAGTCAAAGCCGATGATAGAAGTCAAAGCAGACGATAGAAGTCAAAGCAGACGATAGAACAATGGAAAGGCAGAAGATAAACATAGATGCAAAGTGGTCAACAATGACGAAGAAAGTCAACCACATACGATAAGGAACACAGACGATTGGTCTTTACAGACGAATGTCTATGTTCCTGAACATTTCTAGGTCCCCATCAACTCTCATATAAACACCTAAGTATTCATACATGCTTAGTGAAGAAACAGAGCATATCACCTTACCATATTTAACTCCCTACAACAATCTTATACATCATTTTATCTCTATTTCAACTCCAAGAACTATTTCACAACACCCGATCACTAATAATCCATCAAAACTTAAATAACATTGTATCTCCAAATCTTCATCTCTCTAACACGGTGTTCAAGAATACAACTATATAAAATGCTATGTTCATGCAGATGATAGTAACTCATCAAATTTATT
>JAOSBN010000008.1:23874260-23886194 GCA_027563595.1 Erythroxylum suave | reverse complement strand
AAGTTCTGACTTAGTTCCTTTTGAACTAACTCCCTCTAACTCTCATCTTTACAATCCAACTATCTCCAAATCCTCATCTGATTTCTATTCTTTGTTTTCCTATTTCCCATAATACTCTATGAATTTCAAATAAATCCTAAGTTCACCAAAATTCATAAATTTCACAATTCTACTAACCAATAATATTTCCACTATAGAAACATTCATAATTCTAAAAAACTCACAATTTAATCCAATTATACCTAGAATTATTAATGAATGCATGTACACTTAATTCCATGTGCAAAAAATATCATTATTCACTTGTATGAGCATGTCACATTATGCATGAACATAAAAATGCATCTCTTACCTTCACTGAACACCCCTATTTACTATTTTAACCTTCCCATAGGTAATGGGATGTTACATTAAGCATGTGTTGTACATAATCCATTTATACAAATGTGCATAAATGAGTTCTTATAATTGTGCAAAGTAGTAATGTTTGAAAATATATGTTTTGCATGATATAGAGGAGCAACTAGATCGAGCGCATCTAGATATTTCTAGGACGTCAAGGCAATAAGATTTTTGGAGCAAAATGTGAGTAACCTAGGCGGTTTCACGCAATTAATTGTTTGCTTTAGAATATGTTTTGAATGATGATATGAATGTGATTTGATTATGATGATGCTGGACAATGAAGGTCCGAGACTTGATGCATAAATGTGATATTAAAGTGCTAATTGTATGTGAATGTGACGAACTAAATGCTTCCTGATATGATTGATTGACTATAAGAGATGTATTCCATACATGAATGCATGATCAGATAATGAGAGTTGTGACCAGAGTAGCCACCGAAAATGAGCTTAAAGCTCCAAATGTGATTAAGAGCCAAAGGTTCACTATGTAAAGTGAGCTTTGTATCCCCAACGAATAAGGGACAATATAAATGAGCCCGATATCCACAATGGATACGAGACAATTTAGGCACTTGGTCACAACAATGAAATAATTGGAAAAGAGTCACATGAGCATTTCATATACATTTTAATAAGTATGTTGATTGTTTGAAATGAAAAATTTTCTTACCCTTAATTGAGAATGTGATGTGTGATAATTTATGCGAAATGCAAATATGTGAATTATATATTATATATGTGATGTGATGCATTAATAGGGTGAACCATTGATGATGGTTACCTTATTGAGTTCGCAAAACTCATCAAAATTATAACGTTGTTTTTTCTGGACCAAGAGACAACTTTATCTACTAAAAGATGCTACAAGAAGTATAGTCTTGTACTTTTAGGGAAAAAGAAGAAATGGCTCAAAGGTCGGTCAGTTGAGATTGAAAGATTAGAAAGATCTTTTTATGTATTTCCTTTTTCATGTAGTGTATTTTGTATTAGGATATGATACTGTTCATATTTAGACGATGTTGAAAAATGTCAATGTAAGTATTTAGTTTTATAAAATGAAGGAGAAATTTGGGTTTTAAAATATGGTGTTTTTCATTATGATGTCTTATAAGATAATAAAGAATGATGATGCCATGTTAAGTGAATGTTGTGATTGAACGTAGCGCACCATAATTATAGGTTATGTACTAGAATGTCCTTAGGGTGTTCCGATAGTATTCTATAGTAGTGGGGTGTTACATAATACCTCTAAATAAGCCTAAAAGTAAGAGGAGATGTCATTCCTCAGCTTAGCAGTCTTTGCTGGAGGAAAGTACTTCAAATGAAATTTCTCTGCTACTTGATCCCATGTCATAATTGATGATCTAGGTAGAGAATTTAACTATTTTTTCACCTTGCCCCTTAATGAAAATAGGAATAGTCTTAATCTTGTTGCATTGTCATCGGTACCATTAATCTTGAAAGTATCATAAATCTCTATAAAGTTTGAGATATGTGCATTAGGATCTTTATCTTGTAACCTATCAAATTAAACATACTATTGAACCATCTAAACGACACTTTGCTCAATCTTAAAATTGTTGATGTTAGTAGTTGGTTTGAAATTGTTGGACTCTGCTTTTGTCAAGTCCAGTCTGTTGTAATCAAACATCATTCTTGGTTGGTCTGCTATGGTTCCTAATTATTCAGTATTAATATAACCTTTCAAGTCCTCTATTTACTAATCTAACTTAAACTCTCTAAGTTATACTCTGCAGAGTTTTCTATATGTTGTTCTCTCAATCCCTGGATCTTCATATACCAGGGTTGATGGATTACTTTGGTTTATAAATTGACCTCAAGATATGTTAAAGAAAAGAATAAAAAATAGTCAATAAAATAAATAGATAAACTAGAAATAAAAATAAAATAAAATAGTAATGGCTAGGTTAATAAAAGCTAAGCTTTCCTAATATTGTAATCCATGGAAACGATGCCAAAAACTTGATTGAATTATTTTACTTATAAAGATATAAAGTTTTGATTGCAAGTGCTTGATGTAGTAGTAGCTAACATTAGCAAGTACAGGTCAATCTCACAAGGACTATAAGTACTACTATTAACCTTTTTTCTATTATCTAATCATCGAATTAGGTTGTGAATTTACTTCAAAAATAAAGAAAAAAACTAAAACAAAGTTGAAATAATAATGAAATCAAATAAAGGAAATAATACAAATAGTCAATATCAATTAAGTAGTACCCAGGTGATGAACCCCATTGAGATATCATAATACTAGACCTTATATCATGCAATTAAATTATTGATTATTGGACTGTGGAAATTCCTATCTTATATTAATATCTTTCTTAAGACTATTAAAAAATAACCCTTGATTGATTAGTTGAAATCTCTTTCTAGTTAAAACCCCTAAGATTGCATTATTGATTCATGAATTTCACTATTAGTTTTGAACCTAATATAGAAGATTTATATGAACCTATCTCTAGATTTGCATGCAACTACTTCTAATTATGGTATATCTATTCACATGAAATGATATCTCAATCTCAATCATATGAAATCAAACATTGGACTAATATTCTAGATATATTAGTTCAAGAATAAAATACATAATTGAACCATAATAACTCAATCAATAAAACTCATATTGAATAAAAGATTATATAATGTTATCATTAAAAATTAGAGTTCATCACACCGAGGCATTGGACAATTTAGTTCCTAAACATGGAAAACAAATCCAATAACAAATATCTCACTATTGTCTTTAATGAAATCTTCTAGTAATTTAGACTACAGGATGCTCTCTATCAGATCTTGTGATGTAATCTTCATGTTTTCTTCATTCTCTATTCATAACTGCCTTTTCTCTGTTGTTTTAGAACTAAAAAATGCTTCCTCTTTGCCTCCTCTCATATAGACTTGAATAATATCCTTTTATTGTAAAAACTATGATTTTTGGGACATATATGATCAATTGCAAGATCATGTAGGAGACTATGTATCTCTAAAAACACCTCAAATTATGAATTACTTGGCATAGAGACTTACAATATACATGGTTGTGTATATCAACATACGCTACCACGTAACTACAAATAGGTAGGAATTATATTTTTAAAGCTCCAAACATTTACAATGACTCACACAATCACTATACACAGCTATGTAAGCCCGCAATTGCTCCAATTCTCCCATTACATGACACAATTCCACCAGAATTCATCTCCTCTTAGTTTATAAAGGAAATTATTAACTAAAAACACACTCGAACAGAAATAAGTACTAATAATACTAAAAAAATATTAAATAACAAGAAAACCACATTAAATATGGGCATGTAATTATATTTAATTAATTTTTTATCATAAATGTCTTGAAGCACAACTGTATATGTATCTGTACCTGTTTCTTTTTCCTTTGCATTGGTTTATTTTTATATGGCTTTAAACTTAAGAATTTTTATAGCTGTATTAATCTTATGATCAGGTTGAAATTAGGATATTGCGTTACATATGGTTATGTTAATAGCCATGTTCCTATATGTGGAAGGGAGGGACTAGTATATTTTAATTTTTAGTACACTACCTTAACCTTGGTTTGTTTAACATTCATGTTCCTATATGGAGAAGAGAAGAACTATTATATTTGAGTTTTTACTACCATTAATTTGATTCTAACTAATTGGTTTACGCAAATATTAACATTTGAAACTTAATGTACTATATAAATTTTATGGAATCTTCAAATTGTCATTGATACTATTTTAAAATTCAAACAAAAGCTAGAAGAGAGTTGTAACCTTATAGACACTGAAGATGCTATCTCTTATCAATGGAAGCCAACTCATAGTCAATGGTACAAAATATGGAGACCTACAAGCAAGATTTTCCTATAAGGTGATTGTATTGAACTAATGACGGAAAAAACAAGTGGGTCGTATGCTATCTCTGCTACTAAAGATATAAGTTTTTCATTGGGACAAGGAACACGTAATTCTAATAATATTAGTAACAATTCAAATGTAGGCAACGTCTCAATAAAGAAAACTATGAATCTCAACACCATAGCTTTTGATTAATAAAACTTATGAATCTCAACACCATAGCTTTGGATTAATCCTATGATCTTGCAACATTGAACTCTCACTAATTATCTCATCTAGAGTCTCGCTCTTTGATCATGAACCATTCAATCCCTTCTCCTCAGTTTGATTCAATTAGCTCACTAATTAATTCCAAAATTCTCTTAAATGAAAAAGTTTCTATATTAAATTTCACTCAACAAATGGAAACTGTGATTGACAAGGGAGAAGTATGCAAAGATATTGCTTTGAACTCTAGAAGAAGAGTTAGAAAGAAATCTAAAATAGGCCTCAAATTATAAATTAATACACTTAATGTCAATAATTAGTTAGAACGTTTGAGGATTGAATTTTCCTTTGAAGAAAAAAATTACAAAAGACTATTTTAGTAGTAAAAACCCTTGTACGGTAGGTCTTCTTGAAACAAAAATAAAGATCAAGGTTTTGATAAATGGATATGACATTTTGGTTAGAATTCGAAGCTCCTCTTAACTAATCTCCACCATTTCATTGGTAGAATTATCATAGTTTATGACCTTAACAAAGTGAAAATACTCTAGGTGAGCTTATCAAAGCAATTAATCCATTTATCCTTGAACTTTATTCCCTACCTTTTTACCATCTACATTACAATCATTTATTCTTTCAACTTTGCATTTCAAAGATCACACTTGTGGAATTATTTGAGGGACTTATCCAACAATATCAACTCCCCATTATTTGTGCTTAAAAACTTTAATTATCCTATGTCCTATTTAGACTTTAAAGTGAGTAACTCTTGTTTTAGGCATATATGATAGGACTTCATAGATAGCATTTCTTGCATTGGTGTCTCATATCTTAATTGTAATATCGATGCTTTACTTGGTCCAATAAAAAAAGAGAAAATTGGCTAATTAGAAGGAAATAGCATAAAGTCTTAATTAATTGGAAATGGATAAGTGAATTCCCCTTGAGTACTACTTTTTTTGATAATACCTTGACCTTTGATCATTCTCTTATTAAAATAAATAATTTAGGCATTTATAAGACCAAGAATTATCTTTTTAACTTCTTTGATTATCTGTCAAACTTGGAAGGCTCTGACGATCCAGCAATGAAAGACATAGCCACTTAAAACCAAGGATATAAAGCTTTTAAGTTTAATAAAAAGCTTTATATGGTCAATTAAAATCTCAAACTTCTTAGCTAATTAGAGATAAAAGAGCTAACATGAATGATATAAAGCCCAAAGACTACTTTAAATTGAATATTTTTTTACCTATCTTTTTATTTACTTCAATGATATTTTGATTATGCTTTTATGTTTATAAAATATATCTTTTACTGAGTTTTACTATCAAAATAATGAAAAATATTATAATCAATTGTAACAATGAAATAATTGAGTCAGGTAAAATAAAAACATAACATAGATAAATTGTGAAAAAATAAGGGATTTCATCTTTCTTGATGCTCTTATTTCACTAATCTTCTTCATTTTTCTCAGATCCTTCTTTTCATGAATTCTTAAATTCCAATTCGTATTAAATTTCACTCTTAATGTGATTTGGATACTTAACTCCATCCCTATCTCAAAATTGCTCTTCAAATCTTAACCAATTTCATGGTAAAGATTTGTAATTCTAGAAGTGAAATGTCATAGATTCTTCTTAAGAATGCTACCAAAAACAAATTAGTAGTGAAAGAATTACACAATCAAGCTTTACGCATGCAAGGAATCAAGGATTCTATACAGAGATCACAATTAGGGAAGTCATATTTGGCAAGTCCAATTTTGAGTTTGGTTGATGAGGATTAAATGCTTAATAAAAGGATCCACTTATGTATAAATCTTTAAAAAATTTAGGTATTATTCTATTGTTTAGCATCCACTTAATTTGAAAGACTTGATTATATGGATATTATTTAATGACCATTAGTAATAATAATTATTAAATAAATAAATTCTTATTTTATAAAATAATATTTATTTTATTTTTTGAAAGTAAATAAAGATTAAGAAAGCCTAGAGTAGTTATAAAACACTAATATAAGTAGTATCACATAAACACCATAAAAGGTGTGAATAGGAGTTGAAGAAGCCTTAAGCTACCTCACATACATCATAAACAAGGATGATTCTACATGAAAATTTGTAACAAAAAAAAGTACTTAAGCAAGCAAATTCCATTGCATAAACTTCATCACGCCCCTACTACAAGTTACATATAATGATCCATTCTAGCTTATAGTTTTAGTTTAGTTCCTTGTAATAGGTGTTTCTTTAATCTTATGTTAGAGTCTTTTATAGGTGATCTAAGCTATTTTGAATTCTCTTAAAGATGATTTTTGTTTCTTTTCAACTAAAAGATGCATATAATTGCACAAGAAGCTATCCTAAACATGTTTATATTACTTTTTACATGACAATTAAGATTCATAACCTAAGAGATAGTGTATGTCCATTAAAAGCAGTTATAATTGGAATTTTAAAATATGAGAAAGTTATTCCAAAGAATGATGGAGAATTTATAGTTGAAGAAAAGATGGTTTAGGTCCTTATTACTAACTTAAAAGAGGACGTAAGTGGGATCCATATGAGATATTTTAGGGTCATATTTAGTCCTTAAATTTCATTTAATAGCAAACCAAAGGATAAAGGAAATGCATAGGATAATATTAGAAATATGGATAAGCCCGTGTTCATTAGCTATACTTTAAACACTACTAATATCTTCCTATATGCGAGGTTAAACAATTATGAAGAGTAATTAAAAATCCATAAGACATAATCCTATTTCGATGGATTATGAAAGTATATATGGATGTTGTTTGTGATCATCTAATGCCCTTTAAAGCATGAACTATTCAACTCCAACTATCACTTTCTATAATTGCTTCCATTTTAGTATTGACTGGTATGATTACTTTGAGTATGTCAAATTCTTGTAGTTTATAAAGAAGACATAATTCATATCAGTTATAAAACCAAAATAAAGTACTTTTTCCATTACTTATGTTGTGTTTGATAACCAAGTTAACTGAATTCATCATCTACAAAATTTTCCTTCGTGTCCATGAAGTATTTTCTTTTGGCTTAACTAATTATATACTCATTCCCTTTAAGAAGTTTGTGTGTATCCACTAGACCTAAAGGGATTCTTTATAATACAAATCTTTTAGAGTCTTTTTGATTAAAAGCACCTTATTTAAGATTCTAATTGAATTGATCCCAATACCCCTATTCTCATTGTACAAATAGAATTTGGACCATTTTTAATCATTGCACTTTACCTTTATACTTGATTCCAAATTAGAGGAACTTCCTAAGCATCTTTTAATGGTCTTCATTACCAAATTAGAGGAACTTCTTATGCATCTTTTTATTGGTCATCATTATCTCCTTTAACACTGCTATATAAGAGCTCTAATAGATGGGTACATTATTTTATATTGAGATAATAAGTTGAAGTTTTCATTATACAATAGCACTTTATTACACTAGTTATTCAACTCTTTTGAATTTAGTTAATGAGAGGTGTACAATTAGAGAATGAGAGCCTACTAGTTATTATCCTTATATATTTGAATGTAATTTGTTCATTTTGAAGCCTTTGGTTAAAGTTAACAATTCATTAATTGCATTGAAGCCTACTAAGATGTAAAAGTTACTATTATTAAGGTTATAACTAAAAATTGATTTGTTTTTTAACTACTTTAAGTAGTTAGTGGGCACATTAATTAATTTTTATGTTGCCTCATATAGCAATAATAAATCAAACTACAAATTAGATTTTGAAAATTCCAATCATATTATAGCTATTTCTTTCCAATATAGTGCATTCCATGAACTTTCTCTTATTATAGCTATGTCTTTTTGTGTCTCCTTCCATATCCCCGACCAGACAAACGTGCTTCCTACTACCTAATAGCCAACAGCTACTAAACACTAACCTCCAAACCACTTTCCTTTTATGGTAACCTAATGACCACCTAAATTGAATAGGAGAAACTTAAGAACAATCTTTGAAAAATGCAAGAACTTGTACCTACTAAAGTAACCACACCTTAGCAGATAAACACCATAGACTTTCCCTTAATAAAAGGAAGCTCAAAAAGACAATAAGAAATAGTGGAGAAGGAGACGACCATATGGAGCACTATTGGAGAAGCCAATTTAGGACTTACTATAAGTGTTACAACAAAGAGCAAAGAAATGGAGTACATTGCTTGTGGGATTCTTTCTAAAGAAAAGTTTGGCATTTCCAATTGTTAGAAAATGGGCTAATACTACATGGAGATACAAGGGCTCAGTGAAAATAATGGTAAATGAATAACTCTTTCGTGTTCACGTTTAACATAAAAGAAAATGCATGAAAAGTGTTGGAAGTAGGGCCATGGCATGTGATGAGTCATCAAATTTTCATTAAGAAATGCAACCGGGTGTTACATTGTACAAGAGTAAACTAGAATCAATCCTATTATGGGTTATATCCATAAGGTTCCCTTGGAATATTGGTTAATGAAGGTGTGAGTTACATTGCGAGTAAGATTGGTAAGCTACTAGGATTAGATGAAAATACTACCTTTATGAAAAGAATTAGGCTTGCCATAGTATATATAGATATAGAAATTTCAAAGAAACTGCCTGATACCTTTAGGAATATGAATCTAAAGGAGATTGTAGAACTTGAAGAAGATATTATAGGAGTTACATATATGTGTAGACCTAAAGCTAGAGAAGAGATACAAGAATGGAGAAAAAAAGAAAACTAAGAGGGGAAGTAGGTAACAAACAAAATTCTAGCTCAAGTGGAGGACACCCTAGCAGAAAAAGAGACACACAATGAAGAATAGAACAATTAGTACATGAATCTTGTGGAGATTAACATGACAGAAAAAGGGAAATAGGTGAATGAGGATATAGGAGTGAGGCAAGAAGAAGAGACGATTAACACTCTTGTGATGGAAAGAGCGGAAACTTTAAACGGTGAACATGACATAGAATCAGTCTACCCAGACATGAATAGAAAATCCAGAAGAAAAATATCAGGAAAAATGAAAGAAATGATGAAGTTAGCAGCTTGGAATGTTAGAGGTCTCAACAACCTAAATAAATAACTTGTAGTTATGGAATTGATCAATAATAGCAAGTTAAATTTTGTTGGATTATTGGAAACCAAAATAAAGATGGAGCATATGGAGAAAAAAATTATGGTTCCTAGATAAGGGATGGAAGATAGTTACCAATGATAACCAACATATAAATGGTTGAGATATAATAAGGTTTAACCCTAAAAAGGTGGAAATTATGAAACATTTTGACATTGATCAACTAATACACTATGATTAAAGAAACTGGTAAGGTGATTGCTGTCATAACTTTGTATGTAGCCAATTATAAATTCCAAAGGTAGCGTATATAGGGTGAACTTGAAAAAGTTAGCAACATCATTAGGATTCCATAAACAGTGCTTAGAGACTATAATTGCACTCTTAACTCAAATGAAACAAAGGGAGGGAGAAGTTGGAAGCAACCAGATTGTAAAGAGTTATAAGAAATGGTAGTGAGAATAAGGCTGACAAATATGAAATTGTATGGAAATGCTTTTACTTGGAACAATAAACAAGCTAGTGAATGGTTTTTGTTGAGAAAGCTTGACAGATGTATGGAGAATGACAAGTCATTAGAGTAGTTTCCTCTAAGCAATTCCATTTTTGAAGAAACAGTGTCTCAAGTCATAGCCCCATAGTAATGGATCTAACAACTAGTGAGTGGAAGAGGAATGCACCTTTTATAATTTTTAATCACCTGATACATAATCCAAAATTTAGGGATATACTCAGGGACGGGATGGATTTGGAGATTCCAGAGTCTTGGGATTATAAACTAATTATAAAGATGAAGGCCTTGAGGAATAGTTTGAAAATACTCAGTAGAGAAAAATTAAAGTAAAAAAAATAAAAAGAAAAAGAACTAGATGAACTGAAGAAATGACAGAAAAGATTGTTAGCAAGACCTAAAGACATGCAATTAAGGAAAGAGGAATATAAATTGGTAACCAAGTAAAATAAAGTCTTGATAAGTACTAACACACTGATAAGAAAAAAAAAGAAGGGTAGGAGATGTACAAAATATCTCACAAGTTCTATTATAGCCAGGAGAAACAAAAACTCCTTTAAAATTTTGGAAGATGATGTAGGCTAGAAATGTGAAAACCAAGAAAGAAAAAAAAGAATTACATTTGATTACTGTAGCAATTAGTATAGAATTGAAACTTATGTGAAGGAAATACTAAAAGAGGTGTTAACATAAATTAAATAGGTAAATGAAGAGGACAAGGCAGAGTTGGTAAAGGCGGTAACTAGGAAAGAGATCAAGGAAGTTATCTTCTCAATAATCCCTAACAAATCTCTAAGGCCAGATGGCTACAATGGTAGTTTTTCCAAGAAAACTCGGATATCTTGGGGGAAGAGGTTTTAGAAGCAGTACAAGAGTTTTTCTAGATAAAAACTATTCTCAAGGAGTGGAATAAAACATTTATGTGCCTCATTCTTAAACAAAGCAATACCAAAAGGGTATAGCAATTTAGGCTAATTACTTGTACAACGTACTTATCAAAACAATAAAAATACTAAAAGATAGGTTGAAAATAAGCTCGGGGAATATTATTAGCTTTGAACAAAATGATTTCATTAAAGGGAGGTTAGTGGGCACTAACATACTTTTTTTTAGGAACTATTGGAAGGACACAATACTCATATCACATAACATAATAATTTATAGAAAATTCACATCATCACATAAGGCACATCACTTCAGTAATCATCATATGACATCAACATCATCTTTATTCACTTGTTTCATATTTTAAAGAGGAAAATGAAAAATTGCATCATCAAAATGGATCTAGCTAAGGCTTATGATTTAAACAATTGGAGATTCCTTTTTAACATCTTAAAACTAGCATGCTATCCACTATTGTTTAAAAAATGCATAGAGGAATATGTAACGACTGCAGTAATTGCTATTTTGGTGAGTGGGGAACCTACCAAACTAATAAAAGCTAGGAGGGCACTAAGGCAAGGGAATCCCCTATCCCCTTACCCGTTTGTTCTTTGTATGGAGGCCTTGTTAACTCTCCTGGCAAGAAATATAAGAATACATCCTAAATTCCAATTCTATTATAGATGTAAAGATATAAAGCTTACACACCCAACATTTACAGATGACTTGTTATTATTTTACAGGGCTGAATTGTGCAATTTATGGAGGAGTTCTAAGAGATCTTAGGTGTTGGGCCCCGAAAATTTTTTTATCTTATTCGAATTAATTATTTATTGACTTATGGATTTATTCGTTAATTATTTATTTATTTTGCCTTAGTTGATTAATTATGTGTTTAGATAGATATTTTTATGTTGGGCTTGGAAATTTGAAGTTGGGACTTTGGACCT
>JAOSBN010000008.1:23845803-23868056 GCA_027563595.1 Erythroxylum suave | reverse complement strand
TATTCAATAAGACACTTTCTTGTGTTTTTACTATTTTACCCCTTCTTTATAAGAAAATTCCTATTAACTCCTTTACTAAATTTTAATTACTTCTTTTAATCCATACCACCTTATAAAATTAAAAATATACCTTATCAGACTCCTAATTCATAAATTCTAATTTATTTTCATGCTATATAATTTAATAAAATAAAGAAAATATTAATAAAAAATAAAATCCTAAATTCAGGACCCAACAGCTGCATTTTGGTCTTCATGTCTTTGTTTCATCATTCTTGCTGCTAGCACGTTTTTTTATGTGTTGCTTACCATTTTGAGCTTCCTTGTCTTGGAACTTCATCTTGCGTTGCTGTTTTGCTCCTTCACTAGCTACAAATGTTTTCTTCATGTGCTGCTATCATTTTTGCTCCTTCACTAGCTACAAATGTTTTCTTCATGTGCTGCTATCATTTTTGCTACTCTTCTCGCTGCCTTATACATTATCGTTTTGATCCTCTTGTGTTATTTTATTTGGCAACTTCTTTGTTATCTTCTTTTGGATTGAATTTGTTTTTTTTTCTCTAATTTTCTTTTTGTTACTCCATAAAGACAAGTGAATATTATTCTTTATAAAATGGCCCAAATATTGTACTTTTGACTTACTTTAACTTCTTTACTTCCGAATTGTACCTAAAATCACATATGAGTCAAAGAGACAGCACTTTCCTAGCATAATCATTAAGTATTATGGAATAATTATACAATCAATTAAGCACATATCAATTTCCCACACACCCCCCTTTTATTATTCTTTTCCCTGTACTCCCCTCTGTCCAGTTTCGACACCCACAACCCCTCTTCATGAAAGCTTGCTTACTCTCTTCCAAATTTTCACCAAATCTAGTAAGTTTACTTAGGTTTTTCATCAAAACCTTCAATTTTGTGCAGAATTGAGTTGTTTTTACTTTTTTCCCCCTCCTTCCCTCCTTTTTTGTAAGTTTCTCTCTCTAAGGGGCTGAGTGTGTTCCTTCTTGAATCTTATCATGTTTCTTTTATGATTTTTGAAGGTTTTCATGCCATTATGCCTCCAAGAACTGGGGCTCCTCACAGAAAATCTATTGAAACCATCTAAACTAAGGTGGAAGGCTGAAATGCTGCAGATATTACAGCTGATTATAATGCCCCTTTTCCTCTTTATTCCAAGGAAGAAGGTGATAGGTATGCTCTTCTAAGAACTAGAATGATTCATACAGGATGATATTTGAATTTTGTTTTGCTAGAAGCAATAGGATTCATAGATAAATTGCTAAAATTGTGTAAGAAAGGTAATTGTGAGCAATACGTGCGTGTAGATTGCCCTATTTTTTGTGAATTAATATTGGAGTTTTTCACTTCTTTAAGGTTTGCATCTAGTAAACCTAATAAATTCTGGTTTAGACTACGAGGCCAAGCTTGTATCTTGGATGACAAGTTGTTACATCAACTCTTTGGATTTGCTAAGCTACAGGTAGAAGACCACCACTAAGACTTCTTATCTACAATTTATTGGAAGTACTTAACTGAATTGTCTGATTTTAATGCTCACAATGCATCTAAAATTCACGTTTTTAATCCTAAGTAGTTGCTTTTGCGCAAATTCATGTGTTATGTTGTGTTTGTCAAAACTCAAAACAACAAATGCTCTACTAAGGAGTTGTTTTTATTATGGTGCATAGATGAAAAGCTTAAACCTAACATGTTCTCTTACTTTTCTCAATCTTTGATCTAATCTATGGCAGGAAAGGGAACATCCATGGGAATGGGGTCTTTAGCTACTGTTTTGGCTCAACATTTTAAGATTGATCATACTAAACTAACCTTTGTTTCTTAAAAGTATTTTGATGCACCGTACTTAAGACGTGCGGAGACTACACCATAACATGGAGCTCCAAGATCCCCAGACACACACTGTAGTCAAGCATAGGTTCTTAAGTGGAACTTCAAGTTCCAAAATTTCTCTGGACTCATATGAATCCGGTGAGGAATTAGAGGGGCCAATAGTGTGGGAGAGAGTATACACACGCTTGGCCAATAGCCACAGAAAGACACAACAGCAGCTTAACCAAATGAATGAGCAAATGCAACTAATAGTCTGTCAACTGTGGTCCCTAACAAAAAAAAAACATCCACACGTCTTGGGAGATGCAATGCCTCCACATGCCATCTCTGACCCCATCACCTTAGCCCTTTCCATAAGCTTTTTAAACTCCCTCTCTTTTTGTTTTTGTTTTTTGTATTTATTTGTTTGTTGGTCTCTAGTTCTTTTGTGACATTTCAATTGGTACTTGTATGGTGTTCTTTGTTTATAGTTATCTCATCACACATTGAGGAAAATGTGTCCTTCAAGTGTGGGAGGTAACTTGGTAGCTAATTATTTGATGTTTGTGTTTGTGCATTACGCTTGGTATGTCTTGTAGGTTGCATATTAGGTTGATAGTTCTCGGTTTATCATGTTCCCTGCATTTGAATCTTTAAGATAGAAGTTGTTTCCTTAAGATTCTATCATGGTAGTCAGAATAGGATTGAGTCAAATGCTTAAAGATTGAAATAGGCCACTTGGATAGAAGATGAACCATGAGGATTGGCTTGAGTACTTGGTAACATAGGCTTACTCAAAAATTGATATTTGACTGATTAGGCGATGTATAGAAACATGATGGATTTTCATTTGAGCCTACGTGAGGAGTTGAGCCTATATGACTCTATTTCATAGTTATATCATTTCCTTGATTGTATGATACTCTCATAGGTAGTAACCCTAGAACTTGGCATGAACCAATTTAAATCTACTAGATGCATGCTAAATAGATGTGAACAAGGCTCTCATTTTTTTAGCCTTTAATTTAAACAACCAACCTATCTAATTGTCCCTTGGAACTCCTTTTAAACCCTTGACCTTTTTGTTTCTAGAAAATACCTCATTTTAAACTTTAAACCTCATTAGCCTACCCTATCATAAGTTTAATAGAGTGTTACGTTTGCATTAGTTTAGGGTTTTTTACTACAATTTTTTTAGAAGTTTTGAGTAGCTTCCTTTGTACTTATACTTTTAGAGCACATTGCATCTAGTTGCTAATGTTATTTTGCATTTCTTTATAGTAGCAACAATAAGTGCGGAGTAGTTAGTTATATCCATTTGTATGTCTTAGAATCATTTTGTGTTCTTTTTGTATACTTAGTATTCTATGAGTGCTTGTGATGAGTTCTTAAGCTCCTTTTTAAATACCTTAAACCCTAGCCCCATTACAACCCTCAGCAAAGCTTTTTTAATTTATTTTTGCATGTAGTCACTTTGGAGAATAATTGGTGTATTTGGAAGCCTATGGTAGTGTAATATTCTATAGGCAGTCTTGAGCGAAGCACTAACCTTAAACACTTGAGTGAAATGAGTGAATTCCATAAGGAAGATCCATTTTGAGTCTATAATTGCCTTTGATCGATATTGTAATAACTTGAGTTTGTTTATATATACAGATAAAAACTAGTTACGATGTGTGAAGTAAATGGACATTTGAGTGGCCGAAGTTTGAAAGATTGCGTGCTCTTAATCCTTATGATGATGAATTGATAGAACAGATTGGTTGTGCTTGAATTTGCTTGAGGATAAGCAAAGGTTTAAGTATGGGGAAGTTGAAAAGTGTGTTTTTAGGGTTATTTTAAACATGGGGTGAGTGAGATCTACTACTCGCCCTACACGATCGTATTGGTCACGTTTACTTACATCTCTATTCTTTACTTCGTTAAATCCATGAACATGTATTTACTCCCACATCAATTTAAGGTAGACAACCATAGCGTAATAATAATCTCATATTCTTTAAGATAACCATGACTACAAGTACAATGATTCTTTTTCCAACATTTCGAACCATGTAGTATCTCCTATATTAGGATATCAAGAAACTTTCATTGTCACATACTCTGATAGATCATCATTCATTTCGATTTACCTAAGAGGGTCCATATATAGACAGACTAGATCACACAAGTGTATTACTTGTTGGATCAAAAACAAAAACATTCTCGATTTGGTTAAACAATAGATTTCAAAAAGTTTTTCTGAAATCAAAATATTGCAGAAGCAAAAACACTAAATCAACATTCTTTTAATGCATACATGATATGGCATAAGGAAAATAAACAAAATAAAAACAAGATCAGAATATTATCGAATCCTTTCTACAGCTTCGACTCCTCTCTGTTGTGCCCTCAACCAATCTAATCTACCACTTGTTCTCCTTGGATAGTTTGGTTATCAAGATCCTTCGGTGGAAAAGGAGAAGAAAAATTGGTGGTCTTTTCTTTGTTATATTCAGCTAGATCAAAGAAGAGAAATGAGACCTTCTCATTTTCTTCGTTATTGTTGATGGTTTGGAAGCTTGGAGAGAGACAAAATTCCATACACGTTAATTACAACGAAGCTAAAACAAAATTGTGTCTTTACAAGTCCAACGCTTGGACGTTATTGGAGAGAGTGAAGAAGAACGAAAATTATGCAAAGTTCCATTCTTTGATCAAGAATGCCAAATAGCCGTAACTTCTACCACTTTCATTCATTACCTGAATCATTAAACCATTTAATGATTGATGAAGAGCATGAACAAATGAAGCATTGGGAGAGAGTGAAGAAGGCTAGGACAACACACGTTTATTTTAGCAAACCATGCTAAAAGACATGCATCATCAAATGAGTTGTAATTGATTCTACATTAAAACCAACCATCCATTCTTTAATGATGAAGAGCATTACTTCATTCTTTAATCTCCACTACAGCATTTACATTCTTTAATAACAAGAATAAATGAATGTTTTGAATTAAGGTTCTTAAAAACTAGCCAACAATAAAGTGTAATGGCCATTTTCGCCTATGGAACTACCTCTAAATCCTTTAGGAACATACAGAGCCAGAATGCTTCCTTTGTCGCTTCACAAGCCTCTATAGTCAACTTAGCAACATAAGATTGCTTGACACTCCTCTAGACTATGGCTCCACCTCCCAAAGTAAATATAGAACCAGAATTTGATTTCCTTGAATCAACATCTAATTAGAAATCGGAATCTTTATATCCTATCAGAGTAATGTCACTTCTAGAGTAAACAAGCATTAAGATCTTCGTCTTACGGAGATACTTCAGTATGCACTTGACCACAGTCTAATGCTCCAGTCCTGGATTGGACAGGATTCTGATTACTAATCCCATTGTGTAACAAATATCTGGTCAAGTGCAAAGCATTAAATACATTAAACTTCCAACTGTTGAAGCATATGGAATGTTGCGCATGTGTTCTACTTCCTCTTATGTCTTAGTTGTTTGCTCCTCTAAAAGTTTGATTCTATGATTAGTAGGTGTGAAACCCCTATTAGAATCCTACATGGCAAACTTATTGAGCATGTTTTCAATGTAGGTCAGTTGAGACAAGGCTCTCTGCTTTTTCTTACGATCCCTTATAACCTTGATCCTTAGAATATAGTTAGCCTCCCCCAAATACTTCATTGAGAACTATTAGTTCAGCCATACCTTGACTGTAGATAAAATTCCTACGTCATTCCCAATGAGTAGAATGTCATCAACATACAGAATTAGGAAAGTAACCCTGCCTTCTTGTATCCTTTTATAGACAAAAGGCTCATCTAGGTTTTGTATTAACCCATAGGTTTTGATAGCATTATCAAACCTAATGTTCTAAAACCTAAATGCTTGCTTAAGTCCATAAATGGACCTCTGCAATTCACATACCTTATGCTCATTAACTAGCTCAACAAATCCTTCTGGTTAGGCCATATAAATGGTCCCCTTAAGATTCCCATTAAGAATGTGGTCTTGATGTCCATTTTCCATATTTCATAGTCGAAATAGGTGGCTATAACCAAAAGAATTCTGATGGACATAAGCATGGCAACTGGAGATAAAGTCTCCTCATTGTCTATACCCTCCTTTTAAGTATAGCCCTTAGCTACCAATCTCGCTTTAAAGATCTTTACCTTTCCATTAGATCCTTTCTTCCTTTTGAAGATCCATTTACACCCTATGGCTTTTATAACTGGTAGTAAATCTACAATGATCTAGATTTTGTTGGCGTACATGGAATCTATTTCTGATTCCATTGCCTTGAGCCATTTTTCTGCATCAACACATTAATAGCCTATTTATAAGTAATTGGATTCGTTACTTCTTGGTATAAGATGTCAATTATCTCATCTCCTAGACCTAGATACCTATATAGTTGTCTCATAACCTTTCCATTACGTCTAGGCACTACTTGATGTTCAGGCTACTCTTCTAATTCAACTCTTCAATCCGTTTCGACATCTTGTTCCACTTTATCCGAATCAACTCAAATTTGGATAAAATAACTAACTCCTTGAGTACTACTTCAATTCTTCCTTTGTGATTTCTCATAAATTCTTCCTTCAAGAAGGTTGCATTTGTCGACACAAATACCTACCTGTCCTGAGGACTGTAAAAATAGTACCCTTAGGATATCTTACAAATAAAAATACTTCTTACCTTAGTTCCATCTTTGTGGATTCAGGCCTTAGAACATGGGCTAGGTAGCCACAAGTCCTCAAATGTCGTAATGAAGGCACTCTTCTAGTCCACAACTCCCTAGGTATTTTACGCATCAATTTAGATGGAGCCAAGTTAAGAAGATAAGTTTCCATTTGTATGGCATATCCCTAGAATGATTCTAGAATGCTAGCGTAGGACATCATTGATCTTCCCATTTCTAATTGAGTCATATTCCTCCTCTCAGCTACTCCATTTTGCTAAGGTGTTTTGGGAGCTGACAAGTTGGAAATAATTCCATTGTCAATTAGGAATTGTTGGAATTCTCCAAATAAGTACTCGCCACCTCGATCTGATCAAAGTTGTTTTAATGGCTTACATAACTGCTTCTCAGCTTCAGCTTTGAATTTTTTGAACCTTTCATTGGATTCACATTTTTTTGCATCAAATACAAATAGCCATGTGTAGAGTAATCAACTATAAAGGTTGTAAAGTATTCATAACCTCCTTTTGCTTGTACGTTCATGGGCCCACAAACATCAATGTGTACCAGGTCCAACGGAGATTCTAACATTTTTCCTTTAGAATGAAATGAGGCCTTGGTCATCTTTCCTTCAATACAAGACTCAAAAGTGGGTAATGGACCATTGTCCAAGCTTGTAAGGATCCCATCCTTCACTAACCTACCAAGTCTTTTCTCATTGACATGACCTACCCTTAAGTGCCACAGATATTTTGAGTTAATGCTAGAGTTATTGGATATTCTTGGTTTTATTAATTCTGTAGTGATTAGTGAGCTTGTCATCGATTTTACAAAGAACAATCCCTGTTTAATTACCGCATTACAAATAAAATCCTTATTCTCATATATTGAAACAACTTTTTCAAAATATAAGGAATAACAAGATTTTATTAAAAAAAATAAAAATCATGTTCGTTACAACCATTGGGATGTAATATATATATATATATCCTCCAAATATAACCTATGTCCACTAGGAAAGTCTAAGACAACTACTCCCATTGCTTCGGCCGAAACGTAGGATCCATCCGTTATCTTGACTTGAAACTAGCCTTTAAACAGTCTTTTCCTTTTGCAAGAACCCCTGTATAGAATTGCAAACATGCTCAGTGGCTCCTGAATCAATTATCCAAGAATCAAATGAATCTATCACATTTCTAGTTCCTAACAAACTGAGGAAACCCACACCTTGTTTGCTCTTGATGGTCTCAAGGTAAACCATGTTGTTCCTCTTCTAGTGGCCTTTCTCACTACAGTGGAAACACTTTCCCTTGGTGTCCTCTTTGTCCTTCTTTTTCATAGGTTGGGCTTTGACCCTTGTTTCGGCCTTCCTTTTATTTGCACCCTTCTTCTTTTGCTTACCTTTACCCTTAGGCTTAGAAGAAGATGCCACATAAACCTCTGGCTTATTTGCCCTGATATTTAATATCTCCTCCGTATTCTGAAGGGTATTCATCAACTCACTTAAGGTGTAATCCTTAGAGTTAAGCTCATAGTCCATCTTAAACTGCTGAAAAGAAGAGTTTAGGCTGTTGATGTTCATGATCATCTGTATTTCCATATCCATTTCTGCCCTCAACCTTAGTAACCGCAGAGATTACCTTAAACATGTAATCTTACATCAGTTCACCATGCTTTTGTCTAAGATTATGAAAGGTTTGGATAGCTTTCACCCTTACAGACTGGCTCCTCACACCAAAAATCTCATGTAGGTAAGAGACCATTGAACCAGAATTTTTCATGCCTACAAGTTGCTTCTACAATATTGCACTGACAAAAGCCTGAATATAGCACTTTGCAGTCTTATCAGCATTCTACCATTGCTCATGTTGTTTGACTTACTTAGGAGTTGAATTGTCACCCAGAGGTGTAGGCTTATTATCCATTAATACCCATGAAAATCGTTCATTTTGGAGAATTGATGTCAAGGTTAAGTCTCCATTCATTAAATTTCTCTCTGTTTTCAAATTTGTTAATAGGTAAGAGCATTATGAGTGGATTCATATTGTGGTGATTATGACTGAAATATAAGTTATTAAAGAATGAGCATAATAGTCAAAATTATTGGAACGTTGTATTAAATCATGATGCATGTATGCATAATGATAGATTTAACAAAACTTTAAAAATTAAATATTTATATGATGATTATTTTTCTTATCTATAATGGACTAAATGACAAAGGGCCATCTTATCTGTTAAAAGAAAAACTACGACCCTCCCACTCAAAAACTACCAAGCATCTTCATGCCTAACTCTTTGAAAAGCATCATAATTTGGCCTATGCATTTATAAATAGAGCTATGGTGGGTAGGTTATTGATAAACTATGTTGAGTGTGCAACCATTTGTATCATCCAATTAAGGTACTTGCAAACTGTGCCTTGATGGGAGGTCACATTTGCTACCGATAAGTAAACTTACAAACCTTGCAAGATCTAGGATTCATGTCCTTCAGTGGGGAGTAACACTTCACCACATGCAAGTGAGCCATCTTATGGAGACTGTGGACTCTCATATTAGCATCCTCTACCACTAAATCTTTTTCGGTCTTTAAGTATTAATAATTACCATCTTATTTAGATGCAATTTATTAACCATCATATGTTGTTTCATTATATATCTCATACAAAATAAATGCATGGAAAATCCTAAGGATGGAAATTTTTATGAATGGCATACATTCACATAATTTTGCATATTAATTGCATCCATTTATCCTTTCATCTCATGAATTAAATAGCTACGTTTGGTTGTCCATCTTAGAAAATTAAAAGAAAATTACAAGGCCTTTACACCCAAAAATTCTTCTTGGACTTGGATCTTCTGTTTCGAACTCTTCACTCGCACAACCCAGCCCATTCAGTAAAAAACTAGTTAATGGAATTTTTTTAAAAATGTGATTTGTAAATAGTAAAAAGAAATTCTAGCACTTGAAAATTCAAGAACTAACAAAATTTATTCAAAATAAAATCTGCCATCAACACAAATTAGAAAAAATGAAAATATTTACCTTCTTTTCTTCGATCCATGGCTTCTTCGTCTTTAAAATTACAGAATTTTTGTATAGTACAAAAAAATGTAATCAGAAAAATTAAGACAAGGAGGAAACATGGCGATGATAAGCCCACCTCCTTCATACAAACCAAATGGAGAAAACTTACAAGGTAAATCGATTTTCTGTGGACAATCAAAAGAGCAAACCAAAACACACATAGCATATATTTTTATCACATAAAAGAATTACAGCATATACAATTTAATTTAATTTCCAACCTATGCCACATATAGGAACTGAATCATGCGTAATAAAACCTAGCTCTGATACCAATTGTTGGATCGAAAACAAAAAAATGTTTGATTTGGTTAAATGGTAGATTTCAAAAACTTTTTCTGAAATCAAAAGATAGCATAAGTGTAAACACCAAATCAACATGCTTTTAATCCATACATGATATGGCATAAGGAAAATAAATAAAATAAAAACAAGATCAGAGTATTACCGACTCCTTACTATAGCTTCGACTCCTCTCTACTATGTCCCAAATCCATCTGATCTACCACTTGTTCTTCTTGAATAGCTTGATTATCAAGATCCTTTTCATTTTACATTCATGCTTCTACAATTAGAATAATATATGCATTTTGACATTTTTAGTTCAGAGCAGTACAATTACTTCATTTCACTCATTCATATATTACATATCAATATGTGTATGCAAATGCACATGTGACCCACTTTCTTTGTTACTTTGTTATGACCGAGTGTCTTTTTAACTGTCCCATATCTATTATGGATACCGAGCTCATTGATAACTGTGCCATATCTGTTGGGGATGCTGGGCACATTTTACATAATGAGCTTGTGGCTCTTATACACATTCTTAACTTTAAGCTCTTTTTTGCTGACTACTCTGATCACGAATACCTTTATCTAATCATGCATTTCAATGTAATGAGATGCATGAATTCACATATATGCAGTCAGTCACTTTTATACAATGTACATTCACTTTTCACATTTTCATCAGACAATATTCTGACATTCAACAATCATGTTGAGAGCACTTATTTCTTTCTCATTCACATTCAATGAAGCACTTCCAATACGATCTCATTTATCAAACTCCTCAGACCATCAATGTTCAAAATCAATCACATTCACATAATTAATAATTCAATATAGAAATTTAAACAGAAACATTCAATTAATGTGAGACCATCTAGGTTGACTCACAATTCACTCCAGATTAGCAATTTCCATCATTATCTGAAAGCGTCTAGATGCTGACTTTCGATCTTGTGTATCTAACTTTATGCAATACACACATTGTACACAAATTACTAATTTGATCATTCACAAGAGTATTCAATCACACACATATATATGTGTGTGTTATGTACAATACATGCTCAATTTAACTATTCCCGATATGTTTCATTAATTCACATCTCTTGATCATTTAAACCTCATCATTTGTGCATATCTAGCTTGCACTTAGGTTCATAGCTCAAATATAATTAATTATTATCATCAATTATACATTTATCATCCACATATCCTCCACTCCTTTTGTTAGAATTATAATCATATAATTTCTAATTTCTAATTTTTTTATACCTAATACACCTTTCTCACTTTCTTTGGATCCTATTTAGTTTCCTAAGAACACCTTCATTCATATAATACTTATGAATTTCCATATTTAATTTCATTGATCTCGGCAATTTAATCATTCACCAATATTATTCAAGCATTATATGATCACATAATCTCCGAACTCTCTTTCATCATACTTAATTCACATTACTCAGCTCCTTTGAATCATATTAGCATTTCTAAGAACACTTTTATTCATTAATCATCTATAGATTTTCCAGGTTTTTGATACATTTATATCATTAATCTATTCCTTGTTTATAACCTCAATTATCACGATAAACATATCAAACATTTAATCGCTTAATGAATTAGGCTCATTTCAAGCCTTATTTAAGCCTAAATACACAATAGCCTTATTTAAGCCTAAATACACAATAGGAAAGTACCTTACCATTTGTTGTTTTAAACATCACGTAAAAGAAGAATAACTCATGTCCAAGCAATTCCCACAATCGTAGAGCACATTCCACATTCGTGGGATGTGTCATCTGAACATCCTTGTAATTCCCACAACCATGGAAACAATCCCATGATCGTAGGTTATGATATCCGTAAATTCCAGCCACTTTCTTCTTCCAATTTTCTAGGATTTTAACTCTTACATGCTACATCCAAACCACCTTATGCTTAATTAAGCATTTCCTCTTCAAAATAACCTCCATTCTAACTCAAATATATCCATTAAAAAATCATAATTTATTGTTGACCATAAACACAAAAACAAGACACCAAACATGTCCATAGATTCATCAAAGTTTTTGCACACTCACTCATCACTATTTAATCTATCAATCATCCCTATAACCATTCATAAGTTATCACTCATCATATTCACAAAATAAGGCATCAAATGTATCCATACATTCATTAATGTTTCAGCACACATTCAACTCCATTATCACCTTCACTTTATCTCTAAACTATCATCGTAGTTCTTCTCATTTCAAAAAACTACAATAGTCTTTTCTCTAGCTTCAAACTCCCTCTAATTCACCTTTATAAGAACTATTAAAATTGACATTATTATACATCAAAAACATAACATGAAAATACTCATTTATTTATTAAAATTTTTGCACACTTTTAACACCATTATAATGATCATTCTATCTCATAAACATTTCTGTAACACTTCATAAGTTATTTCTTTATCATATACATTAAAACAAGACATAAATATACCCATTTTTCTCATCCATGCTTCAACATGTCCTTCATCACTGTTTTATGATCATGCTAGCTCTAACCTATCATCAATATGTTTCATTTAACAAACCAAGAAGAATAATAACATATCACCTATTTTAGCTCCAAAGTTGAAGGTCACGTAACCCTAACTCCTAAACATCACACGACCATCATCATTTATGAAGGAGAGATTAGGTTTTTCTTGTGAAAAGATGAATGAGATGACATGTTCTTGAAGAAACAAAGTGAAGGACTTGAACAAAATCCACATGATGAAGGTTGGAGAGAAAATGTCATGAGATGGAGAAGAAAAATGAAGACTGAAATGAAAGACGGAAGAAAAGAAAGCATGTAACAAAAATAAGACTGAAAGACCATAAGATGGTCTTTCAAGGTTAATACTTGGAGAGTGAGGTGTGTGACAAGTGGCTTCACACTTATCACTTGCCATATGTCCTCCTGTTATGGTCCCTACTTGGCCCATTTTATGATACTTTCTAATAAATCTTGAAGTCACTTATCAATAATTTATACTGTCATTTGACATTTATTTCTATTACCATTTATCAATTTTTCTTGTTACTTGACATTTTTCCTAGTCCAAAAATACTACTAATTTTGTAAATCTGTCAATTTTCACCAAAAATTCTAAATTAATAATTATAATCACCATACCAAATTTTAAGGCACAATTTTTCACAATTGACAATTTATATCGTAATCATTTAAAATTATTTATACCCCGAAATATGTCAGTTAAGTGCATACACATTCTTTGTAATGTCTACAACCAATATTCACACGTGTATGCTAATGATATGCATGTGTATACAATGCACCTTACAACTTATTAATGCTATTCTCATATACAGAAATCTAGAGTTCTAAGTCTAAGAATGGGACAATGAGATGTTACAATTCTCCCCTTCGTAAGAAATTTTGTCCCCAAAATTCTTAACTTGATTGTTCAAATAGGTGGGGATATTGTTTCCTCATATACTCCTCCATTTCCCATATAGCTTCTTCACTCGAATGATTCTCCCAAAGGACTTTAACCGATGGAATCACTCATTTTTTCAGTTGCTTATTCGGATTATGGAAAACTCAATTAAACTGACCATATGCCCATAACCACCCTTAAAATGCATCTAATACATGTATCACACAAAGGACATTTAATTTAGGTTATGACTTGACTATGCATCTAAATTTCGTGATTATATTCAAATCTTGAACCGAATTGGGTACAAGTGTTAATCTAGACTTATTCAAATTATGAATGTGATTTGATTAGGAACCCTAAAATTCATTTTTGTATGTATAAATAGAATCTATGTGCATGTATAAACAAATTATAAGAACATGAAATTACAAAATATGTATCTTGTAAATACTCCTCCTTTCTTGAATCTTCTCCTTTTTTGGGTTGTAGCAAACACCAAACACCTTCCTTTACCTCTAGAGAGAACACAAGGACGAAAAAAAATAGGTATGTAAGGGTGGTTAGAGCACCAAACAAGATAAGTTCAAGTAGATGCCCTAGTGAGAGTTAGATAAAGACCAAGTTTCATACAATTAAACTCAGACAACAATTGCTTAAGATTGCATGAATAAATATCAAGATCACTCCTTTCAACGTCTAAAACTCTTCTAAATCCTTAGCCTCTCTATTAAGTGTGTTTTGTGGTTAAAAATTTTTATGTACATAAGTGAACAACTCACTTATGCATCATTTTTCATTAAGTTGGTCACGATGACTTGCTTTATTGACAGCCATGCACACTTTGATGTTCATCCAATATTTTATGCATGAGACCCTTAGTTTCCTAGTTATTTTGGTCACTTGAATAAACTAGCAGCAATAACAGAAGCAGCAAAAATCAATGGATTCATGAAAAGTTCCTCACACCTTCATAAATAAATGGTTAATGTTATAATCAACCAATAAACTATGAATTCATTATTCTATTCCATTGATAAGATTTTCATCTAGTCAAAGTAACTACAAACTCTGAATTCAATTAATAAGATTTTTGAAACATCAAAATGACTTTGTGATGGAGCACCATCAATCCCAAAAATTTCTACCATGAAAGAGCCCATCCAAGTCCACAATGAAGCTATAGGTTTTACTTCAGCCTTTCGGCCTTTGCAAAGCTTGTATTTGTGAAGCCCGAGTCAGCTCGCAAGCATTATGAGCCTTGTTCAATGTAGAACCATTGACCAGCCCTTAAATTGACATGTTGAAGCCCAAGATAGAGCCCAAGACGTTTTGGAGGTTCAGCATAAGTGCTTGATAAAGTTTTCTTTTGTTATATGATGAATAAGAGCTTTTTGAAGCTCATCAGTTTCCTTATTTATTTCTATTTCAGTTTCCTTTTAATTTCTACAACTTATGGTAGTTTTATGGACAATTATGGGATGTTTTATTTGTATTTATACTGCATTAGTTGCTGGAGGGAAGCCAAAAAGGTTGGAGAAACTGGATTGTGGTTATCCTAGTCTAAAACTTTCCTATTTAAACAACTAGCCTTCTATATTTGTAAGACAACTTATGATAGAATGAAAATTGAGAGAATTTGCTTTGCAATTCTTAAGGGTTTGAATGTTTTCCTAAAACATATCATAGGGTTTTATTAGTTTCCAAAAATGATAGGGTTTTGTTTGTTTCCAAAAACAATCACCTATCTTTCACCCATTTAACTTTCCAACCGAATTCCATAATTCTAGCTTTCCATTTCCTCAATTCCAGCTTTCTATTTTCAGAACGTCCTGTTCAAGAAAAATCATATCTTTTTTTATACTCATTATATTAAGAAACTTCCTTCATCAATGTTGTATTTCACTTCTTGAACTTCAATTTAGCCGCAAGAACTACCCAAAAATGCTCAGCCGTTTTCCCAGAAATGCACTCTGAAATCATCTAGTCTGCAGCCACGATTTCCAGAACATAGCCGAATTAAAAATTTCATAACTTTTCTCCTGTTGATCTGATTAACAAACTTTCTTCACCAAAGTTGTATCCCACATCCTATTCTACAATATTTCTTCAAGAATCAACCCCAAATTCCAAGCCATTTGTCAGGAATTCACCTTACAATCTGCCTGTTCATTTGTACTCGGGAAAATTCCAACTTTTCCAAAACTTCAACCATCACCCCTAAACACCACAGCAACCACCACGCCATCGCTTTGATATCTATTTTTTAATCTGAGCAAATTATGAAGGTTTCATTATACCAATTTACCGGAATGTAAGTGGATTAACACTCGAACTCTTCATGAGTTAATTATCTGACTTATGAACCTTTCCATAGTCAATTACCATGCAATTCGTCCCTTGGCCATCTTATACCTTACTTAGTTTGGATTATGGGAAATGTATCAACTTCCACTAAACTAACTATGCCAGATCTAGTCCAGCTGATGTTAATTATTATCCTAAGATCTCATTACTCTATATGTCATTAAAGACTCTCTTCATGACACATAATTATTCTGGCCAGAGACTCCCGAGTAATGATCATGGAAAAAGGTCGTGGGTATTATCTCCTTCTATCAAGAGTGGTGAATCCTTTATTGGCTCCCTAATTACCTTCAAATATCAATAGTTGTACCCAATCACCTCCCTATGAGTAACCTCATTTTGAGGCAATAAGGAATGACGTCAAAGCATAGGATCAATATCTAAGATATCCTTGAATACATCAAGTCTAAAGATATTTACGCCATTGCTATGATGAGATTAGTCACCGACATTTGGTAGATCATCCATATGACAATCTCATAACGAGTCCTCTGATGTACTTACTACTCTTAGTAAGTGTCTACATGTTAACTCTAAAAATCTCATGCTTATAGTTTATAAGATCCACTACTTGATCGAATCAAGGAGTATAACATGTGCTAGTCTATCTAGATTAACAATGTCCTATCTCATTAATCCTATGACTAGGGATAATTTAGATACTAATATAATTGTACATGATAGGAATCTCGTTACCATGATCTCACCAAGATTTCCTTCATGCTATCTTTTGTATCACGGACTTCATTAATTCAACTTAAGAACGACAGCATTCATAAATAAATGAAGTTCCAATTAATGAAAATTGCCTCACTTTATTAATCAAAGTAAAGTTTGTACAAAAATACTAAAGGTGATTGCCTTTAAAACATTACTCTAACATAATTGATAACGAATTTTTATATGAATCAAAGCTTATTCTAATAATTTTTAATGTTAAACTTAATATAAAAATTAAAGCAAACTTAATATTTTATGCAATCATTATTCGCTTTTGTCAAACAGCCAACATCATCACTATAGTCAATAGTGTTTGCTTTTGAATCAAGGATAGTTAATGTCACCTTATTTCAAGATAATGATCAACTAATGCATCCATCAATTTTATATCCTTAAAAGAATGTTACGACTACGGTCTCTTTCATTTATGGTTTAAACTTTTCCTTTCAATTGAACTCTCTCTTAATTAGAATTAGAACCATTCAATCCTCTACTCAATGCCCTTGGATACTTTTATTTGATTTCAATATCATCCTTTATAGTTCTTGTTGAAGTACATATATGCTAATATGTTCATATTCTTTGCCAAGTCCTCAGCTTATTAGATGAGTGTAAATATGATGAGGGTTATTGTTGTATTTTCTCACTGTTGTAACCCTAGTTGCCAAGCTTTTGTACCTATACATTTGCTCACTCAATGAAGTATTTTGTACTCTTTCCTACCAATTTATTCTGCTTGGTATTAGAGCATACTAATCTAGTCTTTTTTCATCATGAGCAACAATAAGAAAGAATCTGCATCAGGGGGCACTCAAGATGTGTTATCTCTTTTCTTCCTTAATTTGTCTGACAATCCAAGAATTATACAGGTAAATAGTCTATTGAAAGGAGAAAATTATTCAAGTTGGCAAATAGCAATTCTTAACGTGTTAAGAGTCAAAAGAAAATTGGCTTTCGTTGATAGTTAAATATTGAATCCATCTAAAACAATTGACACTTATAAAGCTTGGAAAAAATGTAACTTTATGGCTATTTCATGGCTATTTAATGTTATTGCACCAGAGCTACTCGACAACATAGCTTATACTGACTCCGCTTGAGAGATGTGGGTGGATCTTCAAGATTGATTTTCTCAAGGGAACGTGCCAATAATATATATGAACTCTAAAGGGAGATCACTCTTTTGCAACAGTAAAGACTATCTGTCACCAGCTAGTTCACGAAATTGAAGGGTTATTGGGATGAGTTGGTTACCTATTCCAACATTCCAGAATGTATATACAAAGTGGCTAACGAACACAGAGCATGAAGGTAAGAAGTTACAAAAAATTTTAATGGGACAAAATGATGTTTTCAATGTGATCAAGTCTCAAATTCTTAATGTGGAGCCATTACCAATGTTAAGCAAAGCATATACATTAGTGATGAAAGAAGAGAAACAACAAAGTGTTGCTTCTACTCACCTCAATCCGAATGATGCCACTATCTTTTCTGCCGAACAACCTCAGAAAAAGGATGAGAAGTTGATAGACGAAAGCAAGCTCCATTGCACTTATTGCAAAAATAGTGGTCGTGATTACGAGATGTGTTTTGAGTATATAGGTTATCCAGAGTGGTGGGGACAGAGGAAGAAATCGCAAAACAATTTTGGCAAGAAGCCACGACCAAGAATGCAAAAACCTGTTACTAACAAGGCATCCAACGAGTCTACATCAGTAGGGTTTAACCTAATAAAGGAGCAATATGAGCAATTGATGGCACTTGCTCGTCTTCTCACTATATAAGCAGACTTTGTGAATTTTCAAAGAAAATTCTCTTCTAAATCTCTTGAATAGATTATAGATAGTGATGCTTCTGAGCATATGACTTTTAATCAAAGTTTGTTAACTGATGTTGGGGCAACAGTTCATACACCTCTTTCTAATTACTAGATGATAAAACTTTTAATGTTCATTCATAAGGTCAATTGCAATTTAACACAGAACTTAAAACTAAATGTTCTCTTTGTTGCAAATTTTACTTGTAATTCTTTATCTGTAAGCAGGTTGTTGAAATACTTAAAATGCTCATTTGTCTTATCACAAACTAGTTGTCTTGTATAGGACCTACTAACAAAGAAAGTGATTGGAATGGGTGAACAAAAAGATGGTTTATACTATCTAAAGTTTAAGAAAAATGTGGCAGCCACTAGTAGAACTGAAGATAGTTTTGTTTATTGGCATAGGAGATTAGGCCATCTTCCCTTTAAGAAGTTTGTTTTTATTTCAGACATTCTCGTCATGTCTTGTAAGAACATGAATAAGGTTGTGATATTTCTCATTGTGTTAAACAAACTAGAAAGTCAATTTCTACTAATGTAAATTCTAGTATTTTCTATTTTGATCTAGTACATATTGATGTGTGGGGGCCTTATAAATCCTCATCCTTTATTAGAGCTTGTTATTTCTTTAATGTTATTGACGATTTAAGTAAAGCTACTTAGGTTTATTTAATGAAATATAAAATATGAAGTTACGATTTATTTTCCAATTTTTTTGCCATGGTTAGACCCCAATTTAAGAAAATCATCAAAGTTAGAAGCGACAATGCTCAAAAGTTTGTCATAAGACCATTCTTTAACTTTTTTCAATAAAATGGCAATTCTTCTTCAAATTTCTTGTGTAAGTATATAACAACAGAATGGAGTGGTTGAGAGAAAACACTAGCATCTATTGGAGATAGCGAGATCGTTAAGGCTTTAAGCAATCTTCCAATTAAGATTTTGGGGGAGCACGTTTTAACCACTGCTTATCTAGTAAATTACATGCCATCCTCAAAACTTAATGGTAAGACTCCTTTTTGAAATTCTATTCTTCAAGGTACCGAATTATAACCATTTTCAAGTTTTTGGGTATTATTGCTATTTTCACTCACAAAACAAGGCAAATTTCAAAATAGTTCTAGACCTTGCATTTTTTATTAGTTATTTAAATGGCCAGAAATTTTATAAAGTTTATGATAAAGAGACTCAAAAAATATTTTTTAATAAAAACATCATTTTTTATGAGAATGATTTCCCTTATGTGTCTGAAGTTGAAGAAACAGGTAAAGAAACAGTTCGTCTAAAACTAATGACAAAAAAAGAGAATGAAGCATCTAAGTTCATCATAACTTATGATGATCACGATATGAAAAATGTAGAAGGAAATCAACACTTAGAAGTTGAGCTTGAGAGTGCTGCTCTCAAGCCTAATTGAACATTCAAATAATTGATCAAGAAAACAATGCTTTGGTGGCTTAGTCAGAGAGACACTCACAGCATGTTCGACGTCCTTCGTCGTACTCGACTGATTATGAGGTAAAGTTACCTTTAGCTTGAGCAAATCAAGTCGAACCAGGTGCACCGTATCCTTTGACTCATCATATTGATTATTCTAAATTTTCAACTTCTTATAAAGCCTTCCTTGCAGTTATAGCCACTAGTCAAGAGCCGAAAAACTATTTTCAAGCTCAAGGTGATGCCAACTGGCTAGAGGATATGCAGCAAAAGATGTTTACTCTGAAAAGGAATTAAACATAGAGCTTGGTCTCCTTACCTTCAAACAAAAGGGCAAGTGGTTCCAAGTGGGTATTTAAAATCGAACATAAAGTAAATGATACAGTTGAAAGATACAAGGAGAGGTTTGTTGCAACTCCCCCTGCACGGAACCTACAACCATCCTCATACATAGCAACCAAATTCTTATACTTACATTCAAGGTATACAGTTCTATTCAATGCTATACATATACACATTACAAAACTCCCCTTTGTTTAACATTATCATTTAATAGTAGTGATACATCTTTACATTTACATGATAATCCAAAAGAAAACATACAATTTCCTTTAACCATTACATGTACAATCATCTTTAACTAAAAACACCTTCTAAAGGTAATTTTTCCTCTACTGTTGGCCTTAGTCCCTATAGATGTTCCCTATAACCCACTCCTATGACTTAGACCTAAATGGATTAACACCCTTCTAAGCTTAAAAGCTTAGTAGGGAAAATATTTAGTTTGGATTACAAAATGATGGCATACTTAAGCAAAGTACATAATACAAATATGCTTCAACATATTATCCATATACCGAATATGCACATTTACAAGCCAAATATTGATATTCAACACTCATTGATACAAACTATCAATATAATTGCACATCATTACAATTCATCATTAAAAACAATACAAATACTCGTTAATACAAAATATTTATATTTTCATACTGTATTTCTTATTCATATCTATTTACTTTACTTTATATGTTAAGCTTGCTCATTTTCTATAGGTGTGGATAACGGGTGCTATAGATATCCGAAGATATCAACAATGGATACCCAAAGGTATCGAACTTTGGATACCCGAAGGTATCAAACTGTAGATATCCGAAGGTAACAAACTGTGGACATCAGTGATGTCAAATTATAGCAGATGCACTATAACCCTATAGGCATGTTGTTGGAGTTATATAAATATAATGCCCTAGAAAGCAAGTGTATTTACATGTAACTTAATCTTCTTCCAGTTATAGGTTTGTAATGAAAATATTTATTATTAATAAATCAAAAGAGTTTGGTTTTTATGAGCATTATATAACTAGTCATAAGGAACCAAGATTCTTTTGTTAATAATATACACATACATGAAGATGTATGGGAAACATGTATATTATTAGAATCTAAATTATTTGATTCACAGTTGAATAATCAAGTTGGTTGCTTGATTATGGTTTAGACTATAGTGTTGTGATTTTTATCTCTATGTAAGTAAAGGAGTTTACTTCAAAAGAATGATGAGTTTCATATCATGATAGTATTCGACCATCGATAATGGCACTATTAAATGAATAAGGAATCACGTATGTTTTAATGAATAAAGGAGGACGCTACTTTAATCTTCAAATATACATTTTAGCATTTGCTTATTGTGGACCACAATCTTGGTCAGTGATGAACTCATATGTGTTTCATTATAACTCTTGATAAGATCAGAATGGATCTTTACAGAGTATTAATCCAGTGTCTGCATGTTGGAATTATTAATTGTGTATCAGGGAACATTCACTCAAATAAAGAGTTTATAGTGATATCATCACTTCTAGATGTTTTATGAAGATTGGTGATTAAACTAGCACCTGAAGTTTGATGGACTAGCTACCCATTAAGTCTTAACACCAATATAAGATCTTATGTGTTAATCACCATATAGAGTAAAACGGGAGATCTAGAAGGAAAAACCAATATAAGGGAAAGATAGTAATTTTACCCCTTGTTGTGCAGATGACTATAATAAGGTTCATAATAGATCGCAATTGGACATGCGTTCTTATAATATTTAGTAATTCAAGAGTTCAACTAATTGTCTTTAGTGGAATGACATTTAGTTAATAAGTTAGAATTAATTCCAACGAGATTAAATTAATTCTAGGCTTATTAGAGCTTGAATTATCTAACTCCAATAAGATTCCCCACTTGGCTTCAAAGAAGGTTATCAAGCAAAGTAAGAAATAAAAATGGAGGTTTAAAGCCTATGATTGAATGTTGGGCCTGTACTAATTAATGGTTAATTAGAAGCCCAAATGAAAATGGTTAATTAGAAGCCCAAATGAACATATAGAAATGAATAGTGAATTTTTCTGCACATGAAATTAATTGTACATGCATTCATGAATAATTCCGAGTATATCTGGACTGAGTTGTGATTTTTGGGAAAATTATGAATTGGGAATTTATTTATATTGAAAATTTTATTGACTAGTGGAATTATTATATTTGTGAATTTTGGTGAATTTAGGATTTAT
>JAOSBN010000008.1:23816899-23841486 GCA_027563595.1 Erythroxylum suave | reverse complement strand
TATTGTTGGAAGAATATCTCTCAGGCCACAAAGGAATTTTACTATCATGAGTTTGAGGTACGATAAAATTAATTATTCCCTTTTTTAATATTAATTTTTTACATCAACGGTATTTATCAAATATATTTCCTTTTGTTACAAAAAGAATTTTTTTAGGATTCGCAATTAAATTCCATCGTATATAGAGTCTGGGAGTCCAGAGCACGTACACGTTATCGAGACTTTGTTGATGCGATACATAGGGCGACTGTACGACCACTATTTATTTCTGAAGAAATTTGGAGTCGTTGGCTGACGTATTGGACATCACCTGTGGTGATGTCGATTTCACAACGTAATTCGGCCAACAAACATGGAGGAACGGAGGGAGAGAGTCTTCTCGTACACACGGGAGGATCTATTACTCACCAAGAGCATACATAAAAACTTGTAAGTATCTACAATTAACAGTTATATTTTCATCTCATTTCTTTGCTGTATTTTAATTGAATTTACTTTATAAATTCTATCTTAGTTATAATTAAAATTTTATTCCTATGCACGAGAAGTCTTTGGGCATGGTACCTACACCCCGTCGGCTATTTCTGCACACTCATACAAAGAAGCATGACGGGGTGACATTCGTCAATGAATGTTGTAGAGAAGTAAATGTAAGTGAAATTTATGATTTAATATTAATATTATGCTTCATAATTATCACTTATTAATATATAAACATTACTTTCTAATAGGACCAAATACAGCAAACCATTGAGCGGCGGTCTCAGCAATCCGAAAATGTTGATAAGATTGACACTTACTTCGAAGCAGTTGGTGGTAGGGATCGTCATGGGAGGATCTTCGGATTAGGGTCATTTGCGAATACTTGTTATTCGCAATCCTTCACGTCAAGTACAGCAACATCTACTAGGTGATCCAACAACTCTCAAGTGGAGGCGCTTCAAAACACAGTGCAGACATTGTTGGAACAGATGCAGCAAATGCAACAGACGATAGCTGCACAACAACAATCGTTGGACTAGATGACTTAGCTTCATCGAGAGATGGATGAGTTGAAGGCCAGGGGCAGGTCACCGGACCAATCAGACGATCCACCAGCTCCTGATCAATAGAATGTTATAGGTCATTTGCTTTGTACTACATATATTATTTTTTACAATGTAACGTTTTTATTACAAATTAAGATATTTTTTAAATTACTATTCAAAATTTCAATTTAACCAAATTAAATATATATTATAAATGAATTTCTATTATAAATATAATTTATATATTTAATCATTAACAAATTAAATGCAAATGTTTCATCATCAAATATAATGAAAATAAAAACGTAAAAAAATTTAATAAAAAATGTTACCGACGGGCACAACGAATTCCGTCGGTAACTTGTTTTTGTTTATACTGGCGGACACAACAGGCCGTTGGTAACATCTAAGCCTATTTACTGACGGTAAACGCATTACCGTTGGTAAATTTACAAACGGAAAGAAAAGTTCTGACGCTAATTTACGGACGGAAAAAATGTAACGGTAGGTAAACTTTTGTTCTATTTTCCGACGGTAATCGGTTTTCCAACGTTAATTTTAGAGACTAAAATTAAATGTCCATCGGTAAAGTTAGCTACGGCCGAATCAACGATGTTTTCCCCCTGTCGGTATAATCCGTTGGTAATTTATATACCGACGGAATATTTGATTATTCTGTCAGTATTTTTTGTTGCTAAACAACTATTTTCTTGTAATATTATATATTCTTCTAACAACAAGAAATTAAATAGATAAGGGTTAGAGAATATGACATCGCAATTTATATTGGTTCACCCTTAACCTTTGTGCTACGTCTAGTTTTCAAAGTTTATCTGAGATTTTACTATCTCCTTCAACTTTACAAGTATTATTTCTATACTTCCAGAGCCTTTTCAGGTCTTTTTCACAAAATATTCTTTATCTGTTATCTTGGCCTCTTCAGGCTCTAGCCTTCCTTTCACTTGAAAAGATATTGTTTTGAGTTTTCACATTCACGTTACAAGTGTTTTTGATCTCTTTCTTTCTTCTTTTTTCTCAGGATATTTTTACAGTATACTCACTTGAACACAGAATTATTTTTTTGTAAAGTGTAAGTAAAAGTAAAGTAAAAAGTTGTTTATGTCTACGACTACAACTGATATTTATAGTCTAAATCTCCAACGGCTTTCTTGAGAAAACTGCTTGTAGAATCTTCTAAGATATGTTATTAGTCGACTCCTGTAACTAACTCCAACTAACTAACTGACATTGTAGATTATTCTTCAATTATATCATCTTGATTTGATTTGTATGCTTCGTCTGGTGTCTTCGCTTCGTCTGGTAACTACGCTTAATCACTTTGTCTGATCCGTGTTAGACTTCGTCTTATTCAGCTTGTACTTAAATATGGTCTTTATTTGATGATTTATACCACTTATATTTATTTGCGCACTTAATAAACTCATCAAAACAGTTCACACACTTCTATTATTATTATTATTTGAATTTCATCAAAATCAATAGAAGAAGGGAAGTCTTCTTGACTTAACAATTTCCCCCATATTAGAAGATAATATTCAGACGAATAACATATCCAGACGAATAATATATTCAGACGAATAATGCAAGATATACAATGTGTATATACAATAAAATAAAAAAAATCTAATACTAATTCTCCTCTCCTTTCTACTATTCTCCCCCTATTTGTTATTAATCAAAAAGATATGGCATTTCGTACGCTTCAAAATTTTAGAGAACATATGTTGAATATCAGTGCAGATCGTCTTAAGATCTTCTTTTATAGAAACA
This sequence comes from Erythroxylum suave, assembly GCA_027563595.1. Taxonomy (NCBI): domain Eukaryota; kingdom Viridiplantae; phylum Streptophyta; class Magnoliopsida; order Malpighiales; family Erythroxylaceae; genus Erythroxylum; species Erythroxylum suave. The sequence goes on along the minus strand of JAOSBN010000008.1, from coordinate 23,838,667 downwards.
CGTAGAAGTGTTATTTCCTTATGAAGATCACTCACTGAATCACTTAGTTCATCAACCTTAGTATCAATTTGCTTAATATGTTTAGCTAAGGCTTCCTGAACTTCCTTCTGCTTGTGACTAGCTTCATTCCATTCAATGAAATTCTTCAATAGCTCCGAACTAACGGTAGAATCTTATAGCTTTTCACTAAGTGAAAGAAGATACTCAAAGACAGGCAGTTTTCTAATTGAATCGTCTAATTCAATAATTTTGATGGAGGGTAATCGGAAAGTTTGTGTTTGGTGAGGGATGTCAAGATCATCTGGTTTGGATAGTTTGTAAATTGGTTTCCCTATAAGGTGTAAGACATTTTTAACTGAAGGCATGAAACCTAAGGGTTTAAAATGAATAAGTAAATGCACAAAGGTTTCTAGGTAAAAATTGATACCTTCAATTGTAATACTTTTGTACCTTCCTTCTGATATTGTCCCAACTACTTTGAAACTTTAATTTGTAGTAGATGCACCAAAGTTACTTCCTGATGGCCTTGATATGTGATTTGATATATAAACGCCTACAGGTTGAGTTGAATGACATATATCATCTATATTCTTCATCACCACTTTAATGTCTTCTTCCGTGAGATCATCTTCTTGTTTCTTAGGAAATTTCTTGTTCTTTTCTTTGTCTTTGTTGTCTACCAGTGTTGGACGTCTAGGTTGTACATCTGGTATAATCTTGATTGTTGTTCTGCTTATCACTGGATAAATTGTGTAAGGATTTTTTGTCATCTTCAATGGATATGGTTCCTTTTCATCTTGCAGAATACCATATAATCTTCGTTCTTCAGGGCTTAAAAGATGTATCATCTGATTGTTTACTGTTACAGGTTCAACTTGAACCTTAACTTTCTATTTGGAAGGTTCTCTTATGATAATTGAACCTCTGTTATGATCAAGTATTGATTCTTCTATAATCTTCATCTTCAAATCTTCTTTCTTCATCAATTGAGGAGGGTTGTAAGTTACTTGCTGCTTTTCAATAGTCTGTGTCTTTTGTTGAATATTAGACGATGAAACCTTTTTTTCCTGAATTGGCTTCGTCTTCTTTTGTTCTTCTTGTGGTTTTGAAAAGAGTTGTTATTGAGGCTTCTTCTACTCAAATATTAACTTCCTTTTTATCTCTGTCTCTCTAGATGGTTGTTCTAATTGAGTCTAAGGGATATAGACAATTGCTTTGGTAGGTTGTTGTTGTTGTTATTGTTGTTACTCCTTTGCACTTTCAGAAACTTTACCAAGAATCAGAGCTTTTTGCTTCTTCTGTTCTTATTGTCGTAAGGCCATTAATCTTGGTGACCTTCTTGACTTCTCGGGTCTTTCTGATTGGAGTGTCTCAGCCTTCCTCTTTAAAGATACTTGGTGAGTTGGTTGTTGAACCTTACTTTCCTTCCTTTTAGGAATCGTCCTGGCTTGTATTAGCTTATCAGGCGATTGTTCAACCTTTACCTCTGCTGAGATTCTTTCGGACGATCGAGGTTTTGCTTATATTTTAGATGGAACATTTTCTTTCCTACTTCATCTTATTGAAAGCACCCCCTTATACTGTGCTTTCGGAGTGAAATCTTTATCCGCATCAGCTTCAATCTTGATCCCCATTTTGTAAATATTACGCATTGATAACACTCTTAACATTCATCTTTACTCTGTTCCCTCTATCAAGTAGGATTCAAGATTCTTTGAAGAATCCTGTTAACAACATATTGTAAGGTAAAGAACCACTCTTCAGATGATAATCCTCCCTAGCCTTTATCATGTAGTTCATAATCAAGAACAGAAGATTAATAGATTTGTGTGTGAGTAGATAAAATAGACAATGTTCATCATTAATTGTCACCAAGTCCTTTGATCCTACTCTTAGTAGAATACAGTGAAGCAGAAGTGAATGAAGAACCTCAGCCTTCGGAATTAGGTTTGAAGACTTTTTGACTCCTGGATTACTCGATCCATATAGTTGTCGATTGATATTGGCTTTATTTATATATGACTTTGAGCAATCCAATCTGTATTGTTGAATAGTTTTGCTCCTTTATTTGGACACTTAATAGCCTTCACAATAGAATCCTGTGTGACCGTCACCGACAACTCATCTACCATTGATACCAAGGTGTTATCTACCACCTTTGCATTCTTCCAGAACTCATATATTTCATTTGGATACACTAGTTCTTAGATATTGAAGAAGTTTTCCCATCCAGCTGCTTGATCTCATGTTTGATATCCATTCGATCATTCTTTAGAGAAGTGAGATCGACGAGTCTCCCATAGACAAGAGATTTCAACATTTTTCTAATATGTAATGAATAAACACTAAACACATAAATGTATTTCTCTTAAAGAAGCGAGGTTAGTTTTTAGAAGATATTAAAAGAAAGATATGAAATGAAAATGATAAGGTTTTGATGCTGAGACAGAGGATTGGATCGTCTTTATTGAGAGCACTTTAAACAAGTCGATTACTAAGTTTTTAAAGAAAATTCTAGAATGTAGATTGTTATAGATTTTGGGATGATTTCTTTTTATAGACACTCTTGAAAAGTTACCATTTGTAACGTTTGTAACTGATCCACAGATAATCATAAAATTGATACTACAGAGAGAAAGTTACCGTTACTTTTTATTCTGAAAACTTACGACTTTTCTACTTCTTTAGGACGAATCGTCTGGATTACTAACTAAGGGAGCAGATAGAGTTTCATCATCAGAATCGTCTCTTTTACCAATTTTGCCGATCCCAATTATCTTGCCTTGCTGGTTGTCTCCAAAAGTTACCGATCCTTCTTACTTATGTTGGAGGTCTAGGAACATAGACCTTCTACCCATCATGTGTTGCAAGCAGCCACTGTCCAAGTACCATTGATGGTGGTTTGCTTCTTCCAAGTAAGGAGATCTACAACATATATTATATCTTTTTTAGGTACTCATATTTTATTGGGTCATTTGCGGTTAGTCTTATAATTATTCTTTGAATAATAAGAATACTGTTTCTTTTTCTTTCTATTAGGAACAAAATTTCTATTATGAAGAACATTACTATTATGAATAGTACTTATATCATAAAAGCCTAAACCACTTTTATCATCTGGATGTCTATAACTTCCAATCATATCATTCAACCTTTTTGTACTTTCTGTAAATTTTGATAAATCTGCTGAAAGAATATTAATTCTTTGTTTTAGCTAATTAATCTCCTTAGATCTATCTACAGTTACTTTCTTTTCATATCGTCCATTTGTTTCTTAAGGCAGATGTTTTCTTTTTCTAAGAGTTTTGTGTTCTTAGAATTTTCAACAAATTTCTTTTTTAATAACCTATATTGTTTTAGAATAGCATGTGAATCTTCTAACAATTCTAAATAGGCATGCTGAAGATCATTAAAGTCAAAGATTACCTCATCATCCCTTTCCCCTTCAGCTACCAAGCACATATTTGCTTATCCTGATGTTTTTGAGTCGAATTCAAATTCAAACGAATCCAGATCTTCCCATGTTGCCATCATGCTCTTTTTGTTTTCTTGACTCTTCTTTTGTTTTCTTTTGAGCAAGGGACATTTAGACTTGTAATGTCCTGGTTTATTACACTAATAGTAGATGATAGAGCTTTTCTCATTCTTTGAATCGTCTTTGTTATTTTTTCTAAAAGAGAAGTCTTTATTTCCCTTTGTTTTCTTTTTCCACATCCTTATAATTTTTCTTAAAATGAAGGATAGCTCATCTTCATCTTCACTTGAATCTTGATTAGATTTATTGGTATCATCATTCTTGATTTCTTCGATCTTTAATGCTTTTGTAGATGTACTTCTATTTTTTTGTATCATCTGATTCTTCTGACCAGCTTTTAATGCAATAGATTTATCCTTTTTGGGTTTATCTTCTACATCAAGCTCTACTTCATGGATTTTCAGTGAACCAAGCAATTCGTCTAGCTTTAGCTTACTTAAATCCTTAGCCTCTTGTATTGCTGTTACTTTGGGCTCCATCTTTTTGGATGACTTCTGAGCATCTTTCTGACATGATCTTGACTATCGTAGATTCTCCCTAAAGCTTTAAGTCCATTAATAATTGTTTGGAATCATCCAAACATTTGATCAATAGACTCATTATCTTGTATCTTGAACAGCTCATATTGATGAACATGAATACCAATCTTGGATTCTTTCAGTTGGTTTGTGCCTTCATGTGCAATGGCTAATGTGTCTCACATTTCCTTTGCAGATTCGCATCCATGAACCTTATCATATTCACTTCTGCTAAGAGCACAACTTAAAAAAAACTTGGCCTTTGAGTTTAATTGAACTCGAGCTTTCTGACCAACTGACCATTGGTCACGAGAAATGCTTTTCCCTTCGTAATCTGTTGGAATATATGGACCACTTTCAATGACATCCCAAAGATCAATGTGTGTGGATTCTATGAAGAGATGTATCATGTTCTTCCAATAATGATAATCTTTACCATTAAATGTAGGGGGTCTTGAGATGGAGGTGCCTTCAGCTATAAAAATATGTGATTCAGTCATAGATCTTTGTCCTCACTTTGTAACAGTGTTTCTTGAAAACTTGTGCTCTAATACCAACTGAAGTAAATCACTTGTTAATATAGAAATCATGTATAATATGTAAAATACACAAAAAGGGGAGTTGAATTGTGTTAAATCACCTAATATAGTAATCTTTAAAATCTTCTTGATTTTCTTAAAAAATTCAGACGATTACAAAACAATGCACTTAATTCGTTTGAGTAATGCAACAGCGAAAATAGTATATATTCTTCTAACAATAAGAAATTAAAGAGATAAGGATCAGAGAATATGACACCGCGATTTATATTGGTTCACCCTTAACCTTTGGGCTACGTTCAGTCCTCAGAGTTTATCTGAGATTTCACTATCTCCTTCAACTTTACAAGTATTATTTCTACACTTTCAGAGCTTCTTCAGGTCTCTTTCACAAAGTATTCTTTATCTCCTATCTTAGCTTTTTCAAGCTCTAGCCTTCCTTTTACTTGAAAAGATATTATTTTGAGCTTTCACACTCACGTTACAGGCATTCTTGATCTCTTTCTTTTTTCTTTTCACTCAGGATATTTTTACAGTATACTCACTTGAACACAGAATTATTTTTTTTAAAGTGTAAGTAAAAGTAAAGTAAAAAGTTGTTTATATCTACGACTACAACTGATATTTATAGTCTAAATCTCCAACGGCCTTCTTGAGAAAACTACTTGTAGAATCTTCTGAGATCTATTATTAGTTGAGTCTTATAACCAATTCCAACTAACTAACTAATGTTATAGATTATTCTTCAATTATATCGTCTTGATTTGATTTGTATGCTTCATCTGGTGTCTTCGCTTCGTCTGGTGACTACACTTAATTTCTTCGTCTGATCCATGTTAGACTTTGTCTTATTCAACTTGTACTTGAATATGGTCTTGATTTGATGATTTGTGCTACTTATAGTTATTTGTGCACTTAATAAACTCATCAAAACAGTTCACACACTTCTATTATTATTATTATTTGATTTTCATCAAAATCAATAGAAAAAGTGAAGTCTTCTTAATTTAACAACAAGAGGTAGGGATGAAGCCACAACCAATAGATGACCATAAAGAGGATGCTCGAGTAACTGAAAGGATGAAAATTGTGCCCTGTTTTGTATAGGATAAGTTTAATTAAGGGAATCCCTCCATATGACCATATGCCCTAAGAGCCTGTTTAGTTGGATGTTAATCAATAGAATAGATCAAAACGAAATGGAACGAAACAAAACAGTTTATACTAAAATGGAATGTAATATAGTGAAAAGTTGTTTGGGAAGAATGAAATGGTTCATAATATAATGTAGTGAAATGTTATTTGGAAGGTGGATGTAATGGAATGTAATGTATAATAAATGACTATTATACTCCTGATATTAAAATGATTGTTGTAAGAGAATTCACACCATAATTTTAAAACAGAAATTATGTCCAATTAAAAAGTCAATTCAAGGCACAATCATAATAAATAATTTTTTATATATTTTCTATTTTAAAATAATAAAAATTTTAATAAAGTTTTATTATTTTATTAATTATATACAATTTATTATTAATTAATATAAAATATTGTTATTAATTATTTAATAAATTTTATTTTATTATATGTGATTTATATTTAAAATTTATTTATTTTTATTTTTATTTATACAGAAATATATATAAAAAATTAAAGAATAATTATATTTTCTATTTTAATTAATAAAAATTTTATTATTAATTATATGCAATTTTTATTAATAATATAAAATTATTATTATTATTATTATTATTAGTGTAAGGAGAAATGATGTAAAGTGGGTTAGGGTTAGAAGAGATAATTGGTATTAAGAAAAATTATTAAGGATATATTAGGTAGTATGAATTTATTAGTTTATGTTCTATCCTAAACTCCCGAATCGAAAGTTTCTTATTTTCACTGTTTAGGATTTTATGGAATACAACATGAAACCTTCCGCTTCCATATCATTTCATTCCATTCTATTATGAAACTCTCAACCAAACGATAGAAGTGTGTTGCATTCTATTCCATTCCATTTATAATGGAATGGAATGTAAATGGATGTAATACTAAAAAATTATTGTTTAGGAGGATGGAAGGTTTCATAATGTAATATGGTGAAATGTTGTTTAGAAGATAAATGTAATAAAACGTAATGTATGTATAATAATAATCAATGACTATTATACCCTTATATGACAAAACATTTGTTAACGCCACATAATTTCGACTCCTCCATCAGACACACATTCACCATTTTACTGACCACCGTGCTATGTCTTCTCAACTATTAAAGAAGTGCTTGACAGAGTTCTAGTATTTTACACTATAGGTACTTAGTCTTTCGAGAATCAGGATTTTCTAAAATGACATTCTTGACATTATTTGATTGCCTGTATGTTTTGGGAGATTATGAAAATTCGATTCCTGAGTGGGCCTGCTACAGAAGCTAAAAAGAGCAACTAGGTCTTCCCTAACATGAGCACTCTTCCATCACTGCTAGGTCTTTTTTCTTATGTATAGTTTTTACAAGAGAAACCTCTACTTCTCTTTTTACAGGTGTCCACGTGAGATGCCTTCACATGCTTTCTTTGACAGAGTTCTAAGAAAAAGAAAAGGAGTGAACTATAAATGGTGAAGAATCTTATAATTCGTATGATAATAGGTTAATATATTCTTAACCATTAGTCCCTATTTCTCTTCTTAGGGTTTTTTTTCATTTATAATAAGAATAGCAAGAACCATAAGCTAGTTTGGAGATTTGAGTGGTGGGTTGAGTTAAAGTTCTGAACTTTGAATGATGGAGCTTCAGAGAAAAGGAGTTCTTGCTGGGCTGTTAGTTCTTCTTTATCCATTTATTTTACCTTCCTTGTTTGATGCACCAAGTCATGCCTCTCCTTTTACATTCTAGGTAGGCTTTTTTCTTGTTCAACTTGAAAAATTATAAGGTGTGCTTAACTCTACTGCATGTTTTAATTGGATTGTTTTAGTTGTTCCATATTATAGTATATGTGCAGTAACTTGATGGAGAGGAAAATATGATGTAGACAAGGATAAGTAACAGTAACATGATAAGTAGATCAAGCTCGTTATTATGTGTGAGAAGTATGCCATTAAATGATTGATAGTGTACTTGGTGTAATATGAGAAATAACTCAGCTAGTGCCATTTGGATTTACTTGCATTTATGACAGCTTGGAAAGGTTGATTAGTTAACAAGTTTGTTTAGTGAGATTAGTTACTTTACTTAGCTAAATCTCAGTTCATTTGAATTGGGGCTTTAACAAGGTTCTATTGGCATCAATTTTGGAGCTTTCTTACATTGGAGCAGGGGCGATAATAATCAAAGAACTAGCTAAAATGACATTCTGCTGGGTATAGAAAACTAAAAAGGAAAGTTTGAAGAATTCAAGAACATGATGCATTTTTTTTTTGTAGAACAGATCATTGCATTGAGTTCATTGCCCTCTGATAAAGAGTGACTATATATTTTTTAACATTTTCTTATGTCTTGCCATTGCAGCATGTCCAGTAAGTGATTACTGCCTAATTTCCAAGTTGAATAAAACCACTGGTATATATGGCTCGTAAGTCCTTTCTTCTTTTGCACTTGACCTCAAATTCCTTATTATTTGACATAAATAAATGTTCAATGGAGAAGCTTTTTCTTTTTCTTCATTTTTTTTGCAGATACCACTACCTACTACCTCCTGCAAAGCCAAACCATACTTATGGTGGAGCAGATTTTTGGTTCGATGCAGTTAGTACTAGCGAGATATTCTATTCAGTAGGATCATACTGTTAGTTTACTATCCAAAAGAATCCTTGAAGTAGGGGGTATCAATAATTATCCCATAACTTCCACCACTTATTTATAAAGTGAAAAGTTATAGCTTTTTTCCATTGTTGTTGCAAGTTTGAGATTTTTTTTTTTTGCCAACTTTTTCAAGTTCATTAGAAGAATTGATCTCTCGTTGGCTCCTAATCAACTAATGTATGTATCCCTTTTTTGCTTCAGATATTACTACAGGGTTGGTTCTACATATCCTACAGGTGTGTAAGATTCTGAAATTTGTGCTTTGTGTAAACGTAAGAGCTATAAAGATAAGAAAAAGAATGGATACAGGAGTTTGGAAACCACAGGGATCTCGAACATGGATGAAGGAAATTAAAGATGTTCCTAACTTTCATGTACTTGGTTAAAAGCAAATTAATAATACCAATCTCCCCTAGTTCACCAATTTATAATCTTTTGTCCAATTAATGTTGTGGATTCTAATATGTTTTCCTTCCTTCGTCATCTTTTATGCATGCTTGGTAAACATTAGCAATCCTGTTCTCTCCATGTAAGTGGGATTTTGCCTTTTAAGTTGCTTTACACATATGGTTAAACACATTTATATACACTACTCTATTTTTTTTTTTTTTTTGCAACTCTTGCTTAAATCATGTGCCCTTAAACTAGTGGATTCACAATTTTCATCTTTGTTTTTGCTTCACTCCTAAAAATTGCATTTGAAGAATTGTGTTATTTTCATTTATTCTTTCTCTTCTACTGTATGAAATGTCTGGATAGAGTGTAGGCATCAACCATTATGAAATTGGCTTATGTAGAATACAATATTTGAGATGGTTTTCTACATCCAAATAATGATGCTATTGAGGAATTGCTTTTTGATATGATTTTGTTAAAAATTTTCATTCTTGCTTATAATGATGCAACCATTACTATACATTCATAAGAAGAAACGTGCAAAGAAAATAAAAAAAACTAATGTAGAGGGGAGACAATTAGATCCTAAGAATGTTGAACCTTTCCAACTCTTTGTCGAAACTGGAGAATTAACATACTGCTTGTACAAGGATAGAGTTAAACTCAGCAACGAAGCTTAAGTGTACTTTATGACATCCAAGATAATAAGGTCGAATTTGGGAATGGTGGTTGTGGCAATGACAACGTTTTCTTAGCTGTAATGCCTGCAATCTTATACAATTATTATTATGGAATAAAGAATTAAAATGGATTTTGTGTTTAGATCTTTATTCTTAGTTTGCGTAATTGCTTCAAAGTTAACCGTTGGAATGTTGTGACCTTCTTGTTTTAACATTTTGTTTGGTCTTCTTGCAATTACCATAACCTTTTGTCTTTATGATCTAACAAAATTTAAGCAGTAGTTTAGTTATAAAAAAGCAAAGGCTTACTATACTTTATAAAGATGGAATTTAATTTTGTTATAAAGCTTTGATATTTATTTAATTATAATCATTCAACCAAAAGATAATGTTGGATAAATTGAGAATTTAATTATATGTAACTGTAAACATCATTAAATTTGTTATTACTTAATCCAATTCTTTGGGTTCTGATAGGTAAAACGTCTACACCTTTGGCAAAAAAGTTACTATCATGAAATTTTCTTTTTATTCCAGTTGTAAACACCTTACAAGGCATTACACCACATAAACAAGTATGAAATTGATATGCCCAGATGAAAGTACCATAAACCTCTTTTATTTTGCTTTGCAGTCTATTTACAAACGAGACCAATATGCAAATAGAGAATACATATGCAAATTTCAGTTGTTAATAGAAAAAATTCAGCCTAATACAATATCTATGGCTTTCCCTATTTTGTGATGCATAACCCTCCAGTTGTACAGAAGATCCATCATCACACATAACCAAACTTCTTCCAATCATACTCGAATAAAGTCTAAGCAAAAGTTTGATAGCAGATGTAGGCATGGAACTGAGCAAAAGAAATAGTTTCACTGCAGTTAAAATCCAAAAAACTGTTTATGTTTAATTCATGCTAGTTTAGAACTGTGTAGTGTATAAAAAGCTAAGATCAGTTTTCATGCGTCAACATACTCCTAAGATATAGCATATATGGGGTGGACAAAAAGTTGAGACATACTAAACTCCAATATCCAAAAGGCACTAAGTCGTCAAAATACTCCTAAGATATAGTAACAACTATAGTATCATCTACTATTCCTTAGAAGACATTATAAACTCAATCATACTCTTACGTATATTGATCAGTGTACTAAGTAATGCCCTTACCTCATTAGGCCTACGAACAAGAAAATATAACTTTCATACAATTTTGAACCTTCTAATTCCAACTCCACCAAATGTTTATATAGTTCTTCTTCTGGAATCGGAAGTGGTTTAACCAATAGGGAAATGGATTTTATAATGGCTTTGGCAACTGTGTTAAGTTCGTCTTTTATGACATCTTTAACGTCATAAGAGGATGCCCTGTTTTTTCTTTTCCTAAATGCACCTAGGTTTGTAGTTTCAGACTGAGTTGGGATTCCTATTGGAGATTCAATACAATCACCATTCATCATTACATTGTCTCTAAAGTTTAACTTAGTGCGAGACAACTTTTCGTCATTATCATCTATAGTGTTCGAAAATCCACTTTTGATAGAAACGGTGCGCCTATTTCTTATCTCATGTGTTATTTCAACATGCTCCCTAATTGCTCTATTATAACCATAAATCTCCACCAACTTCTCATAGTTATGAACAGACTTCTCTCTCTACTCGACGATTTTTGGCTTAGCCTGTTACAAAAACAAGTTCATGAATGAACCAAGTCATAACATATATCATATTTTATTCTAAAAATAATAATAAACAAGTTCACCTAGATCAAGCTCTCCCACACTTTTGGCTTAGCACTCTACATATTTGTTAAAGGACTCCATACAAATCCCCTACCGACATTTGAGAATAAATCAAAACAGTTAATCCACTTGGTCTTGATAATCTTGTAGCAATTTTATTTTTTTCCTTATTTATCCCTTTATCAGGAAATTTTTTCATGAGTTCAGTTTCAATTGTGTCAAGTGCATATGTTGTGAAAGTCTCACTAACTCAATTGCCTTGTCGATGCCGGTGCAAGTATACATTAACCAAGGCAACATCTATAGCTTGATTCCAAATGCACGACTCTCTTTGGGGTGGCATTCTGTATGTTAAAAATTCAAACACAAAGAGTGCACTTTGTATGTCAAGCATACACAATATTGGAGTTTCAAATATTTCCAAATAATATAAAAGGCAAGATCAGAAAAAAAAATAGTGAAAATAATGATTAAGCATTACAAAGATCCGATTGCATGTGAAAACATTTACAACAATAATAAACAACGTTATATTTAGATAAAAGTAGCCAATAAATAGTTTTAAAGCAATAAAAAATCATGAGAGACATAAATTGGTTGTGATGTGGTAATATCTATCCTAAAGCGTAATCAACCCACATATGAGTAGCGATGTTATCTCTTATGATTTCTCCACTATGTGCATCATCTTCATCGTCATTTTCATAGCCATCTTGGTTACCATTTTTCCCTCCGACCGTACTCTCCATTAAGGAATGGATCATCTGGATCTACAACAATTAGGAAATTGTGCAAAATGACACAAGCCATAATAATTTCTTTTTAGTTTGAATGCCATATGTTGGTCCTGTGGTGGATGCTATAATAGGAAATCATTTTTTCAACACACCAAATGCCCTTTCGATAATGTTATGCAATGATGAATGTTGATGATTGAATAATTCATGAGCATTTTGTGGAGGATTCCTTAAATATTCTTTCAAGTGATATCGTTCCCCTCTATACGGTGTAATAAGTCCACTTCTCAACATGAATCCAGCATCAACAAGATAGTATTTTCTTATGATGAATAAAATTATGTCAAAATGTAATATACGACTTTTATTAATTAATAAGATTTGAGCCTTATTTTTACCTTCGGGGTTTTTAAGTGAGTACTACCTAGTTAGTGCACTTTTCATAATTTGTGAATCAGATGTTGTTCCTTCTCACCCAGTCAATACATATGTAAATTTCATATCAAAAGAACAAGCTCACAACACATTTTGTGTTGGATAATCCTTTCTCCCACAAAACCAAGGATCATCTCGAGCAGGTACTTTGACGTAGCGTATAGCGTTCGATTTTCAAAGGTTGTACGAAACTCTTTGAAGAATAAAAGAAATTTCAATAAAAATTTGAAATAATTTTTCAAACTACCCAAAAGTTGCCGCAAAGTGATAATATAAACTCCAAAAGATGAAAACCTAAGGATAAAACATTCTTTTACTAATAAAACAATTAAAACTACTAAAGCACCACTAAAACTCCATGTTATACTTTGACACAGATATGTATACCATCACTTGCACTAACACAATCCTGACATTGAACTATATTATAATAAAATATTATGAGTGTTTAATATAAATATATTGAGTTAAGAAAAAAAAATCACCTTAAAATATGGGTAGAATCTGCTAGCTCTTAGAAAGATGTCTTCTAGCTCTATAACCGCTTTCAAAACTCTATGAAAATGATGACTTACAGTTTCCACATATCAACTCCAAAAGAACGCAATCTCCCAATTGGTACTGTTATATCCTAATATGTATAGAAACTTCGCTACTTGTTCTTCAATCTTTGCATTCACAGTAGGTCGAAGCACACATTTTCCAACTAATAAATCACGTAATTCAATGAATGGTTTAGGCTACATTCTAATTATATTTCTCCCATTATAATAAAATAAAATTTTTCTCATGATACTCTCCCTTGATTGTGATCTCTCCAATAGTATAAGAATTTGAAGTTTATCTTCCGCACGTCTCTTTCATAACACCCACCAGTAGGCCATAAAACAAGTGACATGAACAAGCGCTAATTGATGTATAATAATCAATTTGATTATTTGATTATTCACTCCATTATCTTCATTGCTTATGTCTAAAAAACAAAATTAAAAGTAGATTTTAGATTGTGAAAATCAAAATAAACCAAATATCACATAGATATGTCCATTTATATATGATGTTATAAAAACAATAACAAGCAACGTTAAAGGAAAGCTTCAAACCGAGGAAATCTGAATCATTCCTGCACTAGAATTTCAAGGAAAGTAACACCAAAGCAAAAAGAATATCATATATTAGAATATCATAAAAGAAAATAAAAATAAAAATAAAAATAAATTTATAAATATAGACACATGAAAGATGTCATTCATTGAACTTAAAAAGTGGTTGACGCATTGGTTAACCATAAAAGCATTACCAAAAATTTATAATGACCATCGTATGTTTTGAAAGTAGTTTTTTGAATATAATCTTAGTTTTATTGTAAATCTAGATTAGTAGGAAATTAAGCACCTCCAAGTTTATCAAGCAACTTTTGTACCACGGGAATATAAGACTTGCATTTTATTTACTACTCAATAATCATCATATATACATCATGATTCATCCTTTTTTATACTAATATCACATGAGAGAATTAGGGACTAACACTAGACTTTATGATCCATGCTTCGATCAACTCAGACGGAATGTACCATAATTGTCTTTACAATTTATCTTGTTCCCTAACTAGTTCATGGTGACATAAAACGGACAACAAACTACATATAAGAAGTTAGATTTGGGAGACGTATCCTACGCTCCAAAACCAATTAGATTTGTAATGTTTTTGTAGATTACAAGTGACTGAGTGTTTTTGCAGAATACATTGTTGCTTATTATATATTGATATAGCTGGAATAAAAGACAATGATGATCAGATACTAAAGAACTTAGCAGAGTGGTCTAAAAGTATAAGATTGGAATTTTTTATTTGATGACTTCACCGAGTGGCCAAAGCTTCTACTTCTTATTACATGCCTTCATATTATTAAGCCATATAAATCTAATAACGTCATGTTAGACTCCTTTTCTTCCTTTCAAATTCTCTGTTCCAAAATAGGATTATTACGTTAATGTACGAATTTTCTTATCACTATAAGGTTGAGACTACCTTGAAATTAGACAAAATATTCCCTAACAATAATGTGCTTCCATAACTTGGGATTGATGTTGGTGCATTCAAGATGAGAACAATAGAATATAGCAATAAAGAAAAAGATGAGAATGATAGATTTCATTTCTAATTAATGGGTTGAGATTATGAAATGAAAGTTATTTGCTTCTTTTATTATAAAGTCCTTAAACGTTCAAACCCATTATCTTATCCTCATTTACTAACCGTTTTATGTTACTTTTTCAAATTTTTGTAATTATAAAAGAGAAAATGTCTAATCAAATATTTTTCTACGAAATATGTTCTCAAATTTTCCTCATTCTTATGTTGTCTATAATTACTTTGAGTATAACCTTTTGGAATTAAAAGAAAAAAAATGAGAAGAAGTATTAGAATGCAGTTTACTTAACATAAGCATACAAGTGACTGAATTTAGCAAAGTTGCATCCTATCCAAGCGTATAGCTATTCAAACCAAAAATGCCCACCGAATTTCAATTCCCAAACAATTAAACCCTAAAAAAAAGAATCACCTGCTTAAGAAAAGAATTGTAATTTTGTGGGATACTAAGAATAATAACAACAAAGTTAAAGATTAAACCTGTTTCGGAAGATTGATGATCAAGAAGTACAGCAAAACATCGGATGATGAAAATGATGATTATCTCCTCAATTTCACTATAGTCGTATCATATTAGAAAAGAATCAAAAGGCTACAAACAGAGCTAACTTAGCAAGAAGAAAGCAAAGTCGTTCAAACACCAATAAGAAAGGATCAAACACTTTTATCTTGTGGAGTATATGGATTTTTAATTAATGCATCACAATAAGTCTCCAATAGGCAACAGAGTGAATGAGTGATAGAGAGAGAGATGGGTGAGTCTCTAAGAGGTAGAGATTGGCATTGTGGTTTTTTAGAGGCAAAGATTGAAATCAAGGCAGAAAAGTTTGACAAGAAGGGAAAGAATTGAAAATTTTTGTTAATATCACTATGCTTATGATAGCGATGCCACCCCAAACTTCAACCATCATAAAACATATCAAACATTTATGTGATGTTTTGGCGTGAAAGTAGCAGACTGCATAAAGACTTTTTGTGAAATAAAAGCTATAGACAAATGAAAATAGTTGGAACATGGTGTGAAACAAAAGGAAGCAGTTTAGCTGACCAACGATTGCTATTATCTACCCAGCGACAATGCTCGTTCAGCAACCCGGCGATGATGCTTCTCCTTTGCTACAATCGACTGCTCACAAATGGATGTATTGTCTTGCTTGTTATTAGGGTAGGGAAGGGTATAACTGGTTTTATAAAATATTATTAAGGATATATCAGGTACTGTATATTTATCATTTTACATTCCATTCTAAACCCCCCAAATTGGAGCTTCTCATTTTTACCATTTAGGATGAAATGGAATGTAATATGAAACCCTCCTCTTTCATCTCATCTCATTCCATTATATTATAAACCTTCCTTTGAAATGATAGAATAATATTAAATTACATTCCATTTCATTAATAAATCCCTCACGAAACGGACCCTTAGGCTATGTTTAGTTGGAGGTTTATTAACATAATGAAATGGAATGTAATATTATTCCATTGTTTGAGAAGAGGGTTTATAATGAAATGGAATGGGATGGGAAGGAAGAGGAGGGTCTCATATTACATCTCATTTCATCCTAAATAGTAAAAATAAGAAACCTCTGATTTTGGAAGTTTATGATGGAATGTAAAATGATAAACGACTTTTCACTATATACATTTTAAACCTTTCTTCCAAACAACATTCACTATATAACATTATGAACCTTTCCATCCCTCCCAAACAACGATTTTCTAATATTACATCCATTTACATTCCATTTCATTCTAAATCATTAAATTTCATTAAAAATCTTACGTCCAGCCAAATATAGCCTTAAGGATATATATGTACATTCCTAATGCATTGGACTTTATTTGTATTCTTATTAATTCAATTATACATTTAATTTCTTTAAAAAAATTTGACTTAGTTATTGTATATGCGATAAAAGACTTGAGTTTATTAGTATCCACTTGAATCAACTTCGTTAGTTTGATTTTTTGTTACTGTCTCCTCAGGTAAATTATTCAACATACTTTTTAAAATTTATTTAATATATATTTTAAAATAGTAATTACGAGCCCTTTATTATAAAAATGTAATATGAAAAATAATCATGTTAATGTATTGAGTGATAATTTAAATTGATTAATTTAGCTGATAAATATTCCTGAATAAATGGTCGGTTTTTAATAAAAGGAAAGCATCATCCCCTATGTTGTATTCTTGTTCTATCTGAGTCGATACCAGTACAAACTACAAAGGCGCAACAAAAATTAGGAACATAATAACAAAGGAGCTGGAAAGCAAAATTGAATAGAATGGACAAGCCCCAGAAAAGATCATCCTAGACAGTCAATGCATGGTATGGTGATCTTCTAACTTGATAATTAGGTCGATTCGTTGTCGATCCTGGTGCTGGTGCTACTACTACTCGTGCAGCCATGGGTATTGACATTTTTGGTGTTGGTAAAAGGGAGAAAGGAGGCAATCTTGTGAATGCTGAGTGGTTTTGAAACACAGTCATTAAGCCCAGCGGCCATGAAATTTCTCTTCTCACGTTCTGAAGTACAAGAAGTGACACCAACAATTGCACCGTCCACGCCCATGGCTCGCAGTTGCCTTGTTGCCTATAAATGGGACATGAAAGCATTGAAGAAACAGTTGACGTTGTATAAGTTGCGTTGTTACAGAACGTTCTGAGAAAAACATTTGTAGAACTTGTGAAGAGTGTTTTTTGTTGAATGTAAATTAAATAATGTTGAATACACTTAATCCTATCCCTTTATAACTCTAATTTGTCTGTAGGATTTAATGTGTATAGTATACGCTTCAGTTCAAGTTAATGCATCTAAGTCAAAATTCAAACTCTCAAAATTGTAAATACGATTTATTGAATTTGTTGAGATTATAGACTGAACTGTGTAATTAATTTAAATCTTAACTTGATAGGAGAAATTTATTTGTAGTAACATCATTATATATATAAAGCATTTCCTATATGCTTCAATTTGAAGATAAAGAAATTACATAACATTAGTATAAGAGATTTGTGCATTCTTGTTACGAGCTTCAATATAATGTACATAAATATGAAAGAACGTACCTCACGACCATTCATGATCGGGGTCTCCAAGTCCATGAGAATGAGATTAAAACAAGCTCCTGCTTCATGCAAGTCAACTGCTTCTTTCCCATTTTCTGCCAACCAAACTTCCATTCCTTGTTTACTCAGCATCATTTCATGTATTTTTCGGACAACTGAATCATCGTCCACGACGAGTACTCTGAAATTATTTTCCTCAACCATCGTTTTCTTAATTGAATCGCCTGCAAAGTCCGGAAGCTAAATTCTCATTAAAAATACAACCCAATCCAAGCTTTTAACTAATCGTTGATTTTTAGAATAAAAAAGCAGAACTACCACTTACAACTATTCGCTTAATGCACATTCAACTCACATAATATCCTTTTCTGAGAAGAAATCATTGACTAAATGTAATGGTTATAAAGCATCAAGATATATTCTCATTTAGATTAAGATTTATGCAAATAAGAAGAGGAAAAAAAGTATATCGCGAACTTACCTTTTAAATCACTTGCAACAAAGATAGAAAGGCTCTGAAGTAATATGACTTAGGTTGTGCGAATGGGGTATACACATATACACATAAACAGAGGATGCAAAGGATAAAACTCCTATGGTTTTGCATTAATTTTCTGGATAATGTGCTGCAATTCGTGGCACATGGAAGTAAGCTTTAGAAAGGCAAAGACAAAAAGGAGAGGTTTTGTATACAAGGATTAAAGCACATAATCTCACAGCAGTTTATAGTGCCTTTTCTTTCGAGAAATTACATTGTCAAAAGAATGCTGGTAATTAATTAGTGTAAGCATCAGATGAGATACCCCATTAATGATCTCGAGATATAGTTGAAAATCCACAATGTAGTAGCTGGATTCTCAAATTAACTGTTTTTGGATTTGGTATGCATTTTCCTCTTCAGACTTCAAGCCAATCGAGAATGCAAGAGTGGTGGTAGAAGTAACTCGTGAAAGACCAAAACTCCAAAAGACTGTGCATCATTGTGAGAGATACCGTCGTGTTGTACGTGAGAGAAGAAAATCTGATGACTTGAAAGAGCCAAAACTTGTATTAGAATTTGGTAAAGAAGCTCATAAAGTTTGGACTAAAGGCTATAAAATAATAAGAGATCAAATTGAATTTGTTAGGCGTTTACGGTTTGTCTTGCACAGAAGCGTTTCCATCATTGACAAGTAATTTAATTACTTGTATAAAACTTAGAAGAAGACATATCTTTCAAAGTAGCTCGTTGCAAGAAATTTCGTTTCTTCCCCACATTAAAATTGAAATGGGTTTTCTAAATTATTAAAGCCCATATATTAAAAAGAAATGAAAAGCTTTAATGATTATTCTAAATTGAATAGATCCAATTTTGAAATACAGAAAAGTTGGATGAGCCCCGCTTTTGTACTCTTCTGTAACGTATATGTTATGAGTGGTCAATTGGATGACCGTACCGTATATTTGTTTGGGTTGGCAGAAACTGTTTTATTTGGTCAAGCACTCGTATGCGTATCATCATTGTGATCACAGTTTGAGTCGTTGTTGTATATGCTTATAATCACATTACTAGAAAAAAGAGGCAATAGCATCTGAGTATCGTGATCGGTGAGACTTATTATCAACGTCACTCATCCATCAAATGTAATTAGCGTGGTCAATTAATGCCATTTCAATTGCCTTGCCGTATGTGGTGTGCCACGTCAATGTCCACTGCAATGTGAGTGCAGGCTAAATCCGATTTTAGCATCCAATGCAAATTTAGCTGATTAGATTTTAGGAGGAAAAAGAAAAACCACCAAATTATTTCAGAGCTACTCCAGCTCCTCTACCTAGTTACTATTTACTGAGTGGAGATTTTTATTTTTCTAAATCCTGATAAACTTATAAGTAAAATACTTAAGCCTTGGCTGACAATCAATAGTCGTTTGATTGTCAATAATAAAAAATAAAAAAGAAAATAAAAAATTAAAATAAAGTTATTGATTTTTATGTGTTTAGTATGTAGTCATTAAAAAATAAAATTAATTTGATTAATAATCGTGTTAATATTTTTAATTTTAATATGATATTTTATGAAATATGCTCTTTCTTAACTTTTACAATAAACTCACACAACTAGTGTACTTAATTTATTTAGCATCTATCGATTTAATTTCCAATGTATAATGTATTTAGACTATTATATGGATTAACATAAATTTTTCGATATGCTAACATATATTATCTAAGACTAATTTAAATGTTTTATTAAATATTTTCACAACCTTAACTTAAATATACTATGACTACCAAAATATTATAAATGTAAATGTTGTTTTAACCAACTTTTTTGTGCATAATTTTTGTATTGAATTATTGCATCATATAATATTTCAATTGGAGATAGAATGTGTAATTAATTTATATTATAACTAAGTACAGTCATATTAATTTTTTAATAACTTTTGAAAACTATTTTCAAAATGTTATTTCACTTTGACGAGGAATTTCTCAAATCAATGATAACTATGGATAAGAGAACGTTCTCCCCAATTAATTTAGGGTAATTACACTTCTATTAATTATTTAACCACCTTCATATACTCTATGTCATGTCCATTAACTACCAATCAAGTTACCCTAAATTAGAATATGTTTAAGTAGTATTAAAACATAATCATCCCTATATGAAATGTTTTGAATATTTCAAATTAACAGATAGCTTATATAATTATCAGAATTATTGTTTCAATATATACACAAGTAACGTAATATATAAAATTGTCATATTGAGTCAATTTAGTAAACTTGTTCTCTATCAAATAGTATACTTTTATCTAAGCATATTCATAATTTTTTTATGTGATTTCAACTACTTCTGTTGTTAAAAAAAAAAGTTACTTTACTTTATTAATGCTTAGTCTTACCAAAGTAGCAATTAAGAATAATTATAACAACTCATAAATATAATATAAATATCATATTTTTTTATCTTATCATAATTTTATTTACAAAGTATATTTATCTTATATATAAGATAAAAATATCTTTAATTAATTATATTATAAATATACAACTAACAGATTGTGTAAGACATAAACTAACACATTACATACTTAAATATATATATAAAATATCATCCCCTTAACTATTTAATTAGTTATTAATACATTTTGTCTATGAATTTTTTAATAAAAAAGTTCATCCATCTAATTTTGTTAGCAAGAACAAACCATGATTTTGAATTTCATTTTGTACCAGGCGATACGTACCGTACCAGCCGAGAAGTAGTACGAGGCAGAGGGGTTATTGTATTGGTGGTAAATATCAGTCAATAGAGACCTTTTTTGCTTGGTGCCAGCCGATACAGATGGTATTTAAAATACTGGTTGTATACTGGCTGATATTGTAAATTTTACAAATTTGGAGGAGTAAGTTGCAAGAAAAGGCAACCCCTCCCATCCCACTCCCTCACTCGGTGTTCACATCTTCTTTCTCTCAAATTTTATTTTTCTCTCACATCTCACTAACTCTCTCTCACCGACACCCACTCAACACGGCCCTCTCTCTTCTCTGATGACATCAAAGCTCCACCACCGATGCCCACCTCCAGCAGCCCTCCCTCCCTCTAATCTCTCCTTCTGGCTTCTCCCACTTTTTTGTTTCTTTCTCACAAATCTCGCTATCTCTCTCGATATCGACCACCTGCCACCACCAACGATGCCACCAAACCACTACCAATACTGTTCTAGCCCACCCACCACTCTTGGAGTCTCATATCCAGTGTTTTGGATTTCGTACCGTACCAGACGGTACGTATCGTATCGACCAAAAAATAGTACCGGAATTTGAATTTTGATATTGGGTTTAAATACCGATCGGTACCGACCAATACCGGGTGGTACCGGAAATTTTAAAAAATATAGGGACTAAGTTGCAAAATTTTCAAATTTTAAATTTAAAAAAATAAAAAATTTTAAAAATTTTTAAACTTTCCCGCCGACGTCTCTTCTCCCCCCCTTTTTTCAAATATTTTTTAATTTGTTGTTTATTTTAACTTTTATTTTTATTTTTATTTTTATTTTTTAAAAAAATAAATATTTTATTACTAATAATAATTATACATTAAATAAAAATAAAATAAATTTATTTTAATATTTGATATAATATTTATTAATAAATTAT
>JAOSBN010000008.1:23785210-23804120 GCA_027563595.1 Erythroxylum suave | reverse complement strand
ACTCCAAAAGGCTTCTTTATGGACTGATCAACTAACCAAATTGTCATTGATGTTAGCTTTATGTCATCTAAGTTCAACTTCCTAAAAATAAATGGCATCAGAGTAATACTAGTTTCCAAATCACATAAACATTTAGAAAATTAAATACCATTAATAATACAAAGGATAGTAAAACTCCATGAGTCCTTTAGTTTCAATGGCATATGGTTTGTGATGATAGAGCTGCAACTGGTTGTCATTGCTATTGTCTGATTTGAATCCCAAGTGCAATTGCAAGAAAGTAATTCCTTTAAGAATTTGGCATACTCGGGCATGCGCTCCAAAATTTCTGGTAAAGAAAACTCATATACAACTACTTTAATTTTTCCAAAAATTTATTGAATTAGGTCTCCAGTAGATTTAAACTCACTCTCCCAGGAAATGGTAATTTTGGAATATATGGTGGAGGTGGAACATATGGGGGTTCCTTCTCCTCAGTGACTTTCTCCTTACCTTTCCCTGACTTTTATCCACTGGATCAGCAACTTCCTTCAAGACTGGCTCTGTTAACTCCTTTCCACTTCTTAATTCAATTTCCTTTAAATGTTCTTTTTGATAAGGTTCTAAAGTGCTAGGAAGGTTACTAAGGGATCTCGTTAATACTGCGGTTGCCAGCTAACCCATTTTCACCTCTAGGTTATGGATTGATGATGCTTGATTTTTAATCAACTGATCAGTCTTCACTTGATAACTTTCAGTGCTTGACCACTCTTTACCTGTTCCTCCTCGATATTGTTCACCTCCGATCCAATTATACCCATCACTTCGATCATCTTTGACAATTAAGAACCTAGCTGTGAAAGTTGAGAATTTGTCCTTGCAGCTTGGGCTTCCTTTTTGCCTTTAGCCTTAATTCAATACCTCTAAAATTTGACTCTAAGGCAACATGTGAGTTACTTTCCTTTTCTTGAAATCATGGGGGCCTTTGAGGTCTCTAATTGGTTCCTATAGGGTTAGGCCGACAAAAATTTAGATGGTTTTTTCATCCAACATTATAAGTACCAGAATATGGGTTATTATCTAACCTCTGTTGGAACCCTAAATAATGAGCTTGTTCTGTGCCTTCAGTGCTCATCAAATAACATTTCGATGAATTATGACTGTCCACTCCACAAATCTTACAATTTTGATGCCTATACTATAAGGCCCCAAATTGTACCCTAGTTGGAATGTTACATGTTCATGAAAGTACATGTATAATAGGTGTTAAAAATTACGATATGATTGAGAATTGCATACGACTTGAATTTTAGTTTAATGGATCATACTTAGTGAATTGGAATTAAATAACATCATTAGAGAATTGAAGTATTAAAATATACAATTTGACTAGGAAAATAGTCAAGTGGCAAGACAGGTTGGTACATGAAAATTAGTATGACTAAGCCTAGACTTTGAATGATATTTGGCATAGTTAAATGTGTGACAAATGAACCAATTATTATGTGACAAGTGGACCAATCTTGGAGTAACATGTGGACTAATTTGTAGGTGACTAATGGTAGCATAATCAAGTGCTACATGGAATGACATATTAAATGACACATGCTTAAGTATGTTGAATTTGGTAAGGGAATGCTAAACTTGATTTCATGTTATAATATGAAATGTTCAATACTTGAATTGATTAGAATATGTATTAAGATGATGAGAATTGAATGTTGGAAAAATGATCCTTATATGACAGTTTATGGTTTGTTTTGATGTGTGGAAGATATTGATTTATGGGTTACTTAATGAATGATTTTTGAATTGTCTCTAGACATGAAATTGATTGGAATTGAGGTATGAATAAGGTGGAATTGAGGTAGAATTGATGAACTATGGTGAAGGGGTGTTGAGGGTGTAAGACGTGAGTTAATTGTAGTGGTTCCATTGAATAAACATCAGTATTTTAGCCCCTATAGATATCCAAATGGGGTTATTTTAATTGTAGATTAAACTAAACACATATTTATAAAATTTTCATGTAGGAATAGAATTTTAGTTCTGTCTCTAAGGGTTTTGAAACTTAGTTTGAAGTGAGTTTTTGTTACTATTAATGTTTGAGAACAATCTGTAGTATTTTAGGTATAACTCTATGCCTAATGAACCAAATTGTATTAACTTTAATTTATTAGAAACCTAAGACATATAGTAACATTTTTAGAAGAACATATTGTCTACAAAACTCAGTTTCTATGTCCAAATGGCCATACAAAACTATCTCGAGAAAAATTCGAAGTTGGGTGCAGAAGTAGTAGCTTCTGTCATGATCGTGGGGTGCAGTACTTAGGAAGGGAAAATGTTGGTTTTATACAATTGTTGGAATATATATGGTTAAGGTACTTAATAATGTTTTAATTGAACTTAATGTTTTAATTGAACTTAATTGAGGTTGTAAATGAACTTAGATGATGTTAGATTAATTGAGTAAAAGTTAAACGTAATTATGAATTCATAATTGGGATAATTGCTCAAAGAATGTGTGGTTAGTGAATAATGTGTCTAATGTTAAAATGTATAGTGTGTTCAAGGATGAATCTATCCTTATGAATACAAATATGTTTCAAAAGGTTTATGTGATGTGAATTGAATATGATTGATTGTGAAATGGAAATTTGTGTAATTATATTTATTGTGTAAATACATAACACATCTAATGGAACATTATCGCAAAATTTTATGCTCATAAGGTATGATTAATTGGAGGTACATATATATCTTCAATTAGAGGAAAGTGAAATAAAGATAAAACATCTTTTGCATGAGATTATGAAATATGTAATGGTTTGTTTCTAAAACTACCAAGTCTGAGTCATGCATAAATAGGCATGCCTAGAAGGGTCTGCAACTACTCCTGTGACACTTCGGTGTCGACACTTCAGTCTCTCCTGATATTGACACTTCTATGTCTCCTGATATTGACACTCTCGTGTCTCTTGATAAAGAAACTTTGATATTTGACACAAAAGTCTCTCTTGTTTTGGTCCCGTTACCCACTTTTGTATAAGAGATAGGCAGGCTAACTTGTTTTTTTGTTCTAAAATATGTTCAATTATGAAATAAGCTAAGTTCAGTTCTTATACAAGCTATGTTTTGATTTGATATAAGATGAATTCCTATCTGATACAAGTTCTGATTTGTTTTGGCACAATTATGTTTTGTTTAAGACTTGTGTGTTCTGTTATGAAGCAATGACATTATATTATGATATTTTGTACATCTTGTTCTATAAAGATGAATCATATTTTGTTCTAAGACACATAATGTTTAAAGTTCTCAATAATATGAACAATTAAAAATTGTTGTTGATATGATCTGATTTTGTACAAGTGAATGCTAGACAACTGTTAGAGATAGTCGCTAGTTTATATCTTATTTAGTTATTCCCCGCTAAGTTATATGCTTAGCACGGTGGTTTTGCCTTCGTGTAGGTTCTGATAAGAAGACTTAAGAATGGAACAAAGATAACTGCAGTAGCCAAAAGGAATGTGTTCTATTTTGAAAGATGTTTTGTTTGAGTTGTTTTTGAGTTGTATCTATTAATATAAGACATTTTGTTTTTTTTGTTTTGTTTAATGGCTTGTGATAACCTTAATATAGTTTGGATTTGGATTTAAGGCTTGCATGTAAAAATTACCATGTGTATGTTATATTTTGAATATAACCTAACCATTGTTGAATGAAGCGTATGTTCCGTGAGTTTCTGGAAATGCTTTAGTATGTTTTAGATTATTTTGGTTCTGTTTGTGGTGCATATCCTCCTAGGAGATATATGGGTGTTACATCGTTTGGTATCAGAGCATAGTTTAGGCAATTCTGGTTTAACCAACGCTTAACTATTGCTTATACGTGGATATAAGAGTTGGATTTGGCCTAATGCGGTTTGTCCCATGTTTTGATTACAGAATTACATATGGAAAGATCTCATTAAGCCATTGATGAGGTTGCTGAGAGTAATAATCCTGATTGATCTTGTCCATATATATCTGGACCCCCTGGGATGAATCGAGATGAAATACCACCACCTCTACCTCTAGCTCAAGAGGATGTTTTGGTCAAGCTATCATAAGACATGATGACTTTGCTACACTGTATGACGACACCCAAGGCTTTGATTTATTAGTTGCAGAAGTACGGGGTTAAGGAATTTACCGGAACATCTCTGGAGGAGTTTGAAAGAGCTTAATTTTGGATAGAGAAGGTGAAGAAAGTGTTAGATGAAATTAGTTGCCCACTAGATCAGACGGTGCATTGTGTTGTCTCTCTTCTTCAGTGAGCAACCTATGAATGGTTAAAGTTTGTTATGAGAAATCCTCAATTATTGGAGCTTCTGACTTGGGTTTTTTTTTCCCAAGAATTTAAAGCTAAGGATGTGACAGAAGCTTATAGAAAGGAGAAGTGGAAGCAATTTCTGAACCTGAAGTGGAGAAATTTGTCTATTATTAAGTACAATAGAGAGTTTAATTGACTTAGCAAGTATGCACTAATTCCGTACTTACTAAGGAGTTTCAGTGTCATGAGTTTTATGGATGGTTTGAATAATTCAGTCAAAGAGCATCTGGTGGCAATTGCTCTCTTGCAGCAAGTGAGTTACCATTAGCTAGTGTAAGCTGCTATTAAGATAGAGAAGTAAGAGATGTGAAGAGAGAGAAAGGGCTCAGTGAAAGGGCTTTACTAGAGGAGGTCAGTCCTCTGGCAAGAAGAATCGTGAAGGTGTTTCCCCCACACTAGAATTTACTAAAAAATCTATAGATTAGGGAAGGAGACAAAACTTTCCCTCGTTGACTACTTCTGGTAAGGGTTCTTCTGTAGGCCGAGGTTTTGGTGCTCCGGAGTGCCCTCATTGCCCCAGACATCAATGGGGTACTTGTTGGAGAGCTATAGGTGAATGTTACCAATGTGGTAGCACTGAGCATTTGATAGCCAACTGCTCTATGAGACAGCCTTAGACATCACAAACAAGTAGAGAAGTTTCTCATGCATCTACTAGAAATAGAGGACATGGTAGAGGTCATGGAGGATTTGGTCATATTAAACCTAATCTAAGTATTATATTAGAAACTATTGATCGACCGACTATGCCATCTGCTACAGCTTGAGCTTATACTTTAAAAGTTCGTGAGGATTAGGATGCACCTGAAGTCATTACGGGTATTATTTTTCTCTTTGATTCTAAAATGAATGTTTTGATTGATCCTATATCAACTCATTTTAATATTTGTGTTGGAGATATTTTTGATTAAGCGATGTCTGTAGATTAGTTAGAGTATGGTATTCTTGTAACCAGTCCTCTGGTTGTAGTGTGTTGTTTAATCAGGTTTATAGAGACTGCCCTATTATGATCCAAGGAAATGATTATGTGGCGGATCTAATTAGATTGTCTTTTCATGAATTTGATTTGATTTTAGGTATAGACTGGTTATCCAAGCATTAAGTAATGGACTGTAGTGCTAAGATAGTTGTGCTTAGGAAAACTGATCAATCTAAATAATATTACATGGCATCCACACTGGTTCTCTAGCTAATGTAGTATCTGCTATGTAAGCTCATAATTTCATTAGGAAGGGATGTGAAGTTTATCTAGATTTTGTGATTGATTCTAAGAAAAAGAGTGTTAAACTGTGAGACATTCCAGTGGTGAATGAATTTCCAAATGTGTTTCCTAAAGAGCTACTTGGACTTTCTCCTAAAAGGGAAGTAGAGTTGTCTCTTGAACTTATGTTTGACATTGCTCCTATATCTATAGCATCGTACAGGATGGCTCCCACTAAATTGAAAGAGTTTAAAGTGCAGTTGCAAGAACTACTGGATAAGGGGTTTATTCGACCTAGTGTATTACCTTGAGGAGCACTAGTTCTGTTTTTTAAGAAGAAAGACGGTACTCTTCAGATGTGTGTATTAATTACAGGAACTGAATAGAGTCACAGTGAAGAATAAGTATCTGTTACAAGAATAGAAGATCTGTTTAATCAATTGAAAGGTGCAAGAGTATTTTCCAAGATAGATCTGCGATTAGGATACTATCAACTTCGGGTAAGGACGTGGATGTTCTAAAAATTGTATTCAAGACCCATTATAGACATTATAAATTCTTTGTAATGCTATTTGTGGTAACTAATGCTCCAACTACACTCATGGATTTGATGAATAGATTGCTTAGGCCTTATTTAGATCAATTTGTAGTGGTGTTTATAGATGATATCATGGTCTATTCCAAGAATAAGCATGATCATGTTGAGCATTTGCAGGTTATGTTACAAACCCTATGAGAAAAGTAGTTGTATACTAAGCTAAATAAGTGTGATTTCTGGCTTTAGGAGGTATTATTTGTAGGACATGTTTCTTCTTAAGGGATTAAAGTTGATCCCAATAAGATTGAAGCAATTATTAACTAGAAGTCACAATGGAATGTGACTGAAGTGAGAAGTTTTCTAGGTTTGATAGGTTACTATCGCCAGTTTGTAAAGGGATTCTCAGTTATAACATCCCTTTTGACTAAACTGCTACGAAAAGGAGTGAAGTATGAATGGTTTGATGGATGTCAAGCTAGTTTTGATCAACTAAAAAGAATGCTTACTGAAGCTCTTGTATTGGCTCAACCCACTTCTGGTAAGGAATATGTTATGTTTAGTGATGCATTTAGAAATGGTTTGGGTTATGTTTTGATGTAAGATGGAAAGGTAACTGCATATGCCTCTAGGAAACTGTAGCCTCATGAACAGAACTACCCTTCACATGATCTTGAACTTGCAGCAGTAGTGTTAGCTTTGAAAATATGGCAGCACTACTTGTATGGTGAAAAGTGTGGGATCTTCACTGATAATGAAAGTTGAAGTATCAGTTTACTCAGAAGGAACTTAATCTAAGACACAACGTTGGTTGCAATTGTTTAAAGATTATGATTGCATTGTGGACTACCATCCAAGTAAGGCTAATGTCATGGCTGATGTCTTAAGTCGAAAGACCATTTCAACCTTGTCAGTGCAGCAGAGGCTTTAATGGCTCAATTGAAAGCAAGGCCTACCTTGAGGCAAGAAATTTGTGATGTATAGAAAGTTGATAAGTTGCAACAGCTTATTTTGGTAGCTAGGGAAAGTAAACAACCAGATTTTTCTATGAAAGGAGACGGTGATCTGTATTATAAAGAATGATTATGTATGCCAGCTAATGATAAATTGAAGAGAAAGTTATTATTTTATACCCATAATACTATCTTTACAATGCATCCTAGTGGAAATAAGATGCATCAAGATCAGAAGCCGCATTACTAGTGGTGAGTTATGAAATATGATATAGTGGATTATGCATCTAAATGTTTGACATGTCAATATGTTAAAGCTGAGCACTAAGTCTCATTTGGTTTGTTACATCTTATTTCTATTCCTCAATGGAAATAGGATAATCTTACCATCGATTTTTCGCTGGACTTCCTCCCACTCAAAGAAAACATGATGTTGTATAGGTGATTGTTGATAAGTTCACCAAGTCTGCTCAGTTTTCTTACAACAACAGTTATCAGACTAGTATTAGCTTAGTGCCTTATGAAGGCCTATATGATAGGAGGTGTAGAACTCCTGTATATTGGATTGAATTAAGTGAAAACAAGATGATCAGGCATGATATTGTGAAAGATACTGAAGAGAAAGTTCAAGTTATCCAACAAAGACTGCAAGCTGCCAGTAATAATCAGAAGTCCTATGCCGATTTAAAAAGAAAAGATATTGAATATCAGGTAGGTGATAAGGTATTCCTGAAAGTATCACTATGGAAACACATACTTCGGTTTGGGAAGAAAGGTAAACCTAGTCCACAATACGTAGGACCTTATGAGATTCATAAAAGAATAGGACAAGTAGCTTATTAATTAGCTCTTCCTGGAGAGTTGGCCAAGTTACATGATGTGTTTCATATTTCGATGTTGAGAAGATATCGGTTTGATGATGCGCATAAGATTCCTATGAAAGAAATTCAAGTACAACCGGATCTAACTTTTGAAGAAGTGATGTGTCTATTTCAGCCAAAGAAGTTTGACATCTTAGGAATAAGCAAATACCTTTGGTGAAAGTACTCTGGCAACACAATGGACTCGAGGAACCAACATGGGAACCAAAAGAGATCATGAGGTTCAGTATCCTCAACTATTTTGATCTGGTATGAATTTTGAGGATGAAATTCTTTTAAGAGGGAGAGAATTGAAAGGTCTTAAATTGTACTCTAGTTGGAATGTTATATGTTCATGAAAGTATATGTATGATAGATGTTAAAATTTATGATATGATTGAGAATTATATATGACTTGAATTTTGGTTTAATGGATCATACTTAGTGAATTGGAATTAATTAACATCATTAGAAAATTGAGGTATTAAAATGCACAATTGGACTAGGAAAATCGTCAATGGCAAGACAAGTTGGTATATGAAATTTAGTATGATTAAGCCTAGACTTTGAATGATATTTAACATAGTTAAATGTGTGAAAAATGGACCAATTATTATGTGAAAAGTGGATCAATCTTGAAGTGACATGTGGACTAATTTATAGGTGATTAATGGCAGCATAATCGAGGGTTACATGGCATGGCATGTTAAATGACATATGCTTAAGTATGTTGAAGACACCTAGCATCCAAAGGAGATGACTCATCCAAAGAGTTTCTGCCTTCTTTCTTCCTTAATCCATCGAAACTCTTCTGGAATTTTGCTTGATTTTGGATGATCTTCACTTGTAATCTTAGTAAGATACTGTATTAAGAAAGCTACCTCATGTTATCTCCTATGCTGTTGTCTTATTGGTGCTGAGAGCATCCTAAGTTCACCTTGATCTTGGATTGTGTTGCTTGCTTGGAAGGGCTGGAATAGTTGGTTTTTTGGAGCTGAATTTGAAGTTTAATTTGGTAAGGGAATGCTAAACTTGATTTCATGTTATAATATGAAATGTTTGACACTTAAATTGATTAGAATATGTGTTAAGATGATGAGAACCGAAAGCTAGAAAAAATGATCCTTGTATGATGATTTCTGATTTTGTTTTGATGTTTGGAAGATATTAATTTATAAGTTACTTAATGAATGATTTTTAAATAGGTTTTGGACATGAAATTAATGTGGAATTGAGGCATTAATAAGGTGGAATTAAACTAGAATTGATGAATTATGGTAAAGGGTGTTGAAAGCGTAAAATGTGAGTTAATTGTAGTCATTCCACTGAACAGAAATTGGTATTTTAGCCATAACTTAACCTGTGGATATCCAAATGGGGTTATTTTAATTTTAGTTAATCTAAATACATATTTCTACAATTTCATGAAGGAATAGAATTTTAGTTTTATCTCTAAGGATTTTGAAATTTAACTTGTAGTTGAGTTTTGGTTACTGTCACTGTTTGAAAACAATATGTAGTATTTTAGGTATAACTCTAGGAATAGTGAACCAAATTATATTAACTTTAGTTCATTAGAAATTTAAGACATAGAGTAACATTTGTTTAGAAGAACATATTATCTAGAAACCTTAGTTTCTATGTAAAAATGGCCATACAAAACTAACTCGAAAACATGTCCTGAAAAAAACTGGAAGTTGGGTGCAAAAGCAATACCTTCTATCAAGATCATGGTGGGTAGTACCTAGGAAGGGAAAATGTTGGTTTTAGACAATTTCAGGACTTTGTATGGTTAAGATACTTAATAATGGTTTAATTGAACTTACAAATGAACATAGAGTTAAAGAGAATGTAGTTATGAATTGATCATTGAGTTAATTGCTTAACAACTATGTGGTTAGTGAATAATGTATCTAATGTTAAAATGTATAGTGTGCTCAAGGATGAATGTATCCATATGAATATAAATGTGTTACAAAAGGTTTATGCGATGTGAATTGAATATGATTAATTGTGAATTGGAAATTTATGTAATTATATGTAATGTGTAAATACATAATACATCTAATGGAACATTATCGCAAATGTTTATGCTCATAAGGTATGATGAATTGGATGTACATATATATCTTCAATTTGAGGAAAGTGGAATAAAGACATAACAACTTTTGCATAAGATTCTGATATTTGAAATGGTTTGTTTCTAAAATTGCCAAGTTTGAGTCGTAGGTAAATAGGCATGCCTAGAACAGTTTGCTGCTTATGTGACACTTCGGTGTCTCCTAATATTGACACTTTGGTGTCTCCTGATAAAGACACTTCGGTGTTTGAGACATAAGCCTCTCTTGTTTGGTCCCATTACCCATTTCTGTATAAGAGACAGGCAGGATAACTTGTTTTTGTGTTCTGAAATATGTTCAATTTTGAAATAAGCTAAGTTCAGTTCTTATACAAGCTATATTATGATCTGATACAAGATGAATTTCGATATGGTACAAGTTCTGATCTATTTTGGCACAATTATGTTCTGTTTGAGACGTGTGTGTTTTGTTATAAAGCAATGACATTATATTATGATATTTTGTACATCTTGTTCTATAAAGATGAATCATATTTTGTTCTAAGACACACAATGTTTGAATTTCTCAATAATATGAACAATTAAAGATTGTTGTTGATATGATCTGATTTTGTACAAGTGAATGCTAGACAACTGTTAGAGATAGTCGCTAGTTTATATCTTATTTAGTTATTCCCCACTAAGTTATATGCTTAGCATGGTGGTTTTGCCTTCGTGTAGGTTCTGATAAAAAGACTTAAGACTGGGACAAAGATAACTGCAGTAGCCAAAAGAATGTGTTCTATTTTGAAAGATGTTTTGTTTGAGTTGTATCTATTAATATTAAGACATTTTGTATTTTGTGTTTTGTTTAATGGTTTGTAATAACCTTAATATAGTTTGGATTTGGATTTAAGGCTTATATGTAAAAAGTACCATATGTATGTTATGTTCTGAATATGACCCAACCATTGATGAATGAAATGTATGTTCCTTGAGTTTTTGGAAATGTTTTAGTATGTTTTGGATTATTTTGGTTCTATTTGTGTAGCATTTGCATATCATCCCAAGGGTTAAATGGGTGTTACATATACTTCAAAGAACTAGATGAAGGTTGAAGATCACTTACCTGTTTCCTTAATGATGCAATTTTTGCAAATAAAGAAGTTGTTGAATCTATTGATATAACCATATTCTGTTCCTTTATCTATAGTGGTTTACTTCTTTCATTATACCAAAGGCAGTTATTAGTAGCCATATCTTCAATCAGGTCATACGTAACATCTATGGTTGTCTTCATCAAAGAGCCTCCTGCAGCTGCATCAATGGTGTTTCTGGTTGTTAAATTGATCCTATTATAAAATGTTTGTAGCGAAAATTCCCTGGGTAGATTATGATGAGGGCAACTCCTTGAAACACTCCCATGCCTCGTAGAATGATTCTCCCTCATATTGCTGAAAGTTGGTGATTTTCTTGATGATCCTTGTTGTCTTTGTCAATAGGAAATATTTGGACAAAAAGACTTGCACCAACTGGTCCCATGTTCTGACTTGTTCTGGAGTAGGGGAGTTCATCCATGCCTTTGCTCAATCCTTTAGTCTGAAAGAAAATAATCTCATCTTCACTGCATCTTCTGACAACCTGTTTTGCCTAAAAGTATCACAAATTTCCAAAAAATTGGCAATTTGAGCATTAAGATCCTCATATGGCAAATCTTAAAACTGAACATTGCTTTGCACAATATTAAGTAAAGCATGTTGATTTCGAAATTGTTCACATTCACTGGTGGTTTAGCAATTCCTTGCTGGTTCGAGTTAAACCCTGGTCGCATAAAGTCCATCATAGTTCTTTCTTTACCACTTTTTTCCCTCTGTTCAACCATTATCTGCTCAAATTAATCTCGTCACCTTGCCTTTCTCAATTCCTTTTTTACTTTGGTTATGTCAAGTTCTCACAATTTTTCGGCAACTCTTGCACTCCTTGTGTGCATACACCTATTACACACCAGAAAAGAATATCAAAGTAAAAACGAAAAGAAAACCCATATTACAACAATTCAAACCAAACTCGATGCTAGCCGTAATCGTGACAATGAAGCCAAAAACTTGATAGGTAATTTTCCAAATTTTAAAACCCTTTTACTGCAAGTATACAAATCGGAAATCGTAGTATAGATAGGTATCGTCCCACATGGATTGGTTAGACACTAAATGATTTAAATTTCATTTTGTTTAGGAAACTCAAATAATTAGATTTGAAAGATCCAAAATATAAAAATTAAGAGTCATACATACACATTTTAGGGTTGTCACAAAAGTAAGAGCACAAATTTAGAAAATGGTGAATCAAAGTATCATTTTAACAACTTAAGATTGTCATTACCTAACCATGTACTCCCTCACTTGAGCAATGTTCATTATTTTTAGGTCAAAATTTCCTAGTGTCCTAGTTCTTTTACTTTCATTACTTGAACTAAATAAGCCTTGTTTAATGATGTAAATGAATTATGAAAGCTCTCACTTCCCATTTTTTCACTTAAACCACTAAAAGGATGTGAACAGATTTTTGGACAGCCACTTTTCCATTCAATTTCTCTCTCCAAATGGAAAGTTAACTTGTTATATGGAGTGTTCTTGGTGTAAGCCCACTCTGATGGCACTTACTAACATATTGATTAACTCCATATCTCTATGTGAGCTAAGTATGGACAGCTATATACCATAAACATCAAACAATATCAAACACATACATAACATTAAATAAAGTGAGGTACTACGTAGTTTAGGCTCATTGGTAGACTTTGAATACCCTTTTTCCTTCTCCTTCATCCTCATATCAGTAAGAAGCTTAAGTAACTTATGAGTTATAATCTCTTGAGACACCTAAGTAGGAATCTTGTGCATTGTATTTACTTTTTCTTAAGGTTTTTCTCAACATAGATCAGATTGCTTAGGGATATCCTAATTTCCTTTCTTATTAAGTTCTACCTCTTCGAGACATAAATTTACGAGCTTTTAATATTTATATGTGGCGAATTTCCTCCCTATTGGTTACCAAATTAATCTTATCTACTTTAGGCTAATCATGTATTAATAAGTAGGTTACAGAGACTAATTGTTCAAATATAAAGGCATTCATATCGAAATGCATTAAAGGGATATGGTCATGGAGTAGTATTAAGATGTCTATAAGGATGCACACTCTCAAAAAGCTCACTTTTTTTAATCTAGCAGTAACTCATCTAAGCAAAGTACTGGCCTGTCTAAGATTGATACCTTTAGTAGTATAATGTTCCAAAGGAATATTGTGTATGTTTATCCATAAAGAGACTTGCTGCATCTTTACTTTTTGGAGCTAAAAACCAAGTTTCCACCTTTAAAGGAAAAGAGGTTTATTATTAAAGTTCCTTGTTCCTGTTTCAATAATCTTTTGGGCTTGATCAACTGAATTGGATTTAACGATATTCTCTTTGTTAACCAGAACATGTAGAAGGCCTTATTTCATCCAGTTGTAGTGAGCCCATGCATTTAGGACTTAGAATGGAGGCCTTTGTGTATGAAGAAGCCTATAAGTGTGGTATCCCACTTAGTTGCTCCCTCCCTTAAAATAACAATTAGAGCATGAACAATGGAGGTTCCATTCTTAACTTTTAGAAGACATTACTAGAGCTTTGTAAAGGAGCTTCATCTTTTAAGACCTAAATTCTAGTCATCTAGATGTTAACTACATTAGATGGAGCAAAAGTGGGGGAGTAAAAGTGTGAACTTGAGCTGCTTTTGCCATAAAGGCTATAACTTTAGCTTCAATACACAAGGAGTCAGAGATAAGGGGCACACAGGAAATGTTAAGAGGGGAAAACTAATATATATGGTCTTGAGGTTCAATATGTTCCCAAAAAAAGGAAATAAAGGAAAAGTAAGCATAAAGTTCAAATGAAGGCGGGAAAAAACACGAAGAGAAGACTAAAGGAGAACTAGCAACACTTAAAAAGAGTGGAAGGAGTTTCCAAATTGGAATGGTGAAGAAAAGGGACTAATTTGGTGATCCTCGGAAACAAGGGGAGCCAACATTAGATAAGGAAAAAATAGAGGTTGATAAAAGGAAAGCAGTAATGAGGAGACATTGAAAAGGATGAGAACAGTAATGAGGAGACATACAAATGATACAGGAGAAAGGAAGGCAATGACAAGAAGAAATGAATGGAGTAGTAGCCCAAGAGACTCTATACAAAGTATGGTTTCTTATTCATTTAAATCACAAAAATCTCACCCCTTAATATATTCAAGTTTTTTAGCTTATTAAAATAATAGAAATTTGTGAATTTTTTAGGATTGTGATTTAACTAGCTAGATAATTGTAACTTTTTGTCCTTTTATAATAGTTATACAATTAGAGATGTGTGCTATTATAAAGTTAAACCTTCTGAATTTACAATTTCACTACCCTTCATCAACAATGCAATTTACCTTTGCTTTTAAGGAGATTAGAAGCCTCAGATAGGTTATAGAGTCCTAATACTCTTAGGATAAAGAGGCCAATTTAAATAACTATATTATGAGGTTAAGTCTCGTACTCCTAAATAAGTTCAGTGTAAAAGGATATCCTTACAATCATTTCTTGGATTATTTAACTAAAATTGTTTTTAAAAAGGCTTTATATATAAAGAGTCTTCTTTTGCATATGAAACTTCTTAGCCCAGCGATACATAGAGTAACAAATTACAAATATATTACGAATCAATACGTGAATATTAACATCACCATACTAAGAGGCCGTATAATGTATTCTAACCTAGTTGTTTGCAAGTGACCATACAGTTTTATTTCTTCTTTGGCACCCAGCAGCCATGCAGTCCATAAGGTAGACCGTAAGGGAATTTAGCTCTTGCAATCTCTTCGAATGTGGTTCCGTCTAATAATAGTGCATACCCTCCTCCATCTAACTCACTTATCATGGATATTGCTACTCCTGCACAGAATTCACGAATTTACAACACATGTTAACTTCAGTTCGAGCCAAGACTACATGATGTCCAAACGATAATGTTTAGATGCTAACCGTTTTCTTTTCAAATTACTAATAACAAGATATGCTACGATAGCCAAATAATTCTTTTTCTACAAGTTAGTCCAATATCAATTTAAATAAATTATTTTCCTGGTCCATAATATGGTGAATTAAGAGTGTAAAGAAGAGCATAGAAATTATTAACCATCGTCTTCCTCTGTAGCACCAGGACGAGGCACAAATAATGGTTCGGACGGGATTGAACCTTCGTCATACCAGTTCTTGGCCTTCTTCTCAAAAAAATCAATCTGCAAGTAAAACAATATATAAACGCAGTTGACAGCTGATTATACTGAATATCTAATATAACAAGAATTCAAAAGACGACAATTTGTTGTTGAACTTTGAATTGAAGGAGTAATACTGCTTGTACCTTGGTTAGGGTGTTGGGAAAGTTGCAGGGGCGTTGGGCTCCACAAGCATAAGCGTATCTGTATTTTTTTCCAAGATATGAAGGATTAATGCTACACATGTCCATTCCTCTTCCGTGTTCGTTTGGGTCCAATGCTGCCTCCAACTTCCCGAATGGACTCCCATCTAAAGGTATTGTGAACCTCCCAACCCTTCAATTTGGAACAATTCAATCTATTGATTATTATCTATATATACCCTTCAATTTGGAACAATTCAATCTATTGATTATTATCTACATACGGTTAATCCTAGACATATAATATATATACACACATAATTAAGCATCCAAATGATTTCGGTTAGGTTCCGGAGTTTGTGAGTTGTTAAGAGATATAAGAACAAGAGTAAAGATTCATACAAAAACGAAAACACGTAGACGTAAAAAGATAAGGTATTTTCCCACCTAGCATCTGGTAACACATTTACACCCATGAAAGAGCGCAGGTTTTGCAACCTAAGATTCTCAAGTATTGTAGTATCGGCGTTATGCTCACAGCAATCAGCAATGACTGCAGTAATCCTCCCATCTTCATCTGTCTCTTCGTAGGCATTGATGAAATGGAACGTAATGTACAAAGGCACCTCCACGCTCGCCACCTAATTCAATCATTTTATGTTAACATAATTAGAAATGAGACCATTTTCAAGATGATGTTGGATGGACTGTACTTGCTATTAATTACTAGAGGGTAACAATATATACAGGCAGTGAGTGGGACTTACAATCTTGCCACTTGCTTTACACACAATATGCACAAACCCTTTAGATTCGGGATGCCACTCGAACTTGTAAAATGGTGTGGGCTCAGCTCTTAACAAGTTCCGTGCACAATACCTCAACGGCATCTCTGGCACCACCACATAGTGATCGGTCACCGGAAATGAGTGAACCCATCCCGGCGCCGGACCGCCTCGACAATCCACCCTCCCGATCACTTTCCGCTCGGTACTACCAGGATCCATCCTCACCACCAAATATCCTGGATTCACTAAATCCGGCAACAAAGTCAAGAATTCAGTATCAGTCACTATTGGATGTGCAGAGTGTATCAATCCTCCGAGTGAATCACTATACTGAAATTTTCCCAACGTGTCCAAAGTCACCGGGTCGATGAGGATCGATCCTTTTTGTGTTTCTGTCAAGCAGACAACACGTCCATCTCCAAGTTTGACTACGCCTGTATTGGCGTTGTCAGTCAGTGACGCACCGGAGAAAAGACCGGCAAGGTCTCCGATATAGGCCAGGAAGTTGTCTGGTCTGGGGGTCTCGGAAAATTCACGGTAACATATCTTTTGGTTCTTTTTGGCCGCCTTATAAGCTTCGGATTCAATTTGCCTATGGCCAGCCATCAATCGGCCGTTCTCGAAGTGAAGCTTCACTAAGGTGGCGTATCCGTCGAAGAGGTGTCTGAAATTGTAATTCCCTAAATTCCACAAACCTGGTCCATTTCTTAGGTACGTACCGTTCTGCATGTAACCGAAGAATACTGCATAAATTACCTTTGATTGGATAAACTCCTAATTTTTAAGCAAATATCGATCATGCGATGATAGTTTTTATGCCCCGCCTGTTCTTTTTGTTTTTATTGTTGTTTTCGGTACAGGGTGGACTCTGGAATCAGGCTATGTAAGTGAAATACGAATCGATACAAAATTTTAGGGAAGATGAGAGACGAAAAGAAACGAGAAAAAACTGTCATCACTAGGTAACCAAGTGAAATAGCGCCGTTCCTAGTGATGAACGTTTACTCAACATTGTCTTTACTAGGAATGTCTTTTCGGCTGAACGATATGAAACTGAACCTATACAATTTTATGATTGCAGTCTAAGCTGTAAAAGTATTCAAGTACTTGTAAGGGATATCTTCACTCGCATTTGAAAACTTGAAAAAATCTCTTCTTAACTATTCTTTGCAATGTTCATGAGGAGGACCATCAAAACACATGCACACAGACACATAAATATCGAATTCAGTAAGTTTAATTAATTTCTCCGGTGGATTTTCTTTGATGAGTACTTCCGGCTATTAATGAGTTAGTGATCACCAGTTCCTAGACGAACTACAAATCAAAAGTGCAAAAGCAGTATTCAGAATATTTACATATATATGCGTACCAGCCATAGTGGGATTTCACCTTCTACAACCAACTCTCCTTCCCATCTCTCTCGCCGGACACTTGTCCAGGCAACGTGGTTCATCAGGCCACCACCACCAGGTTCCTTCTCGGGCGATGAACCTATGGTTGGCGCTTCATGAGTCACGGCGTTAGTGATGACAGAGTCTTGACTGCGATCAAACTTTCTTGCCAAAAAGCTCTTCTTGCCAAAGGTGAACCCTTCTCTTTTATACTCACACCGGCCATCGGAAACCATGATATTTGAGGGTGATAAAAACTGCCCTACGTGGGAAAATGGCAAGGAATCCATATGGAAATATAATTGAAAATGAGGTTACGGAAGAAGTTTTGAGATTAGAAAGATATGAAGATATTTAGAGTTTGAAAGTTAGGATTTATAGAGGAGACAATACGGAATCTGGAATAGAAGAAATTCCATCTCATAATAAGACATTGACGTGTTGAGTCATCATCTAAGTAGGAATTCTATATTTTGGTTTTTGGGGATATATATGGTATATACTTGTTAGTATTTTTGGGAGTTTCTTACCAACAAACAAAGACGATCATATCCTACCCCTCCATGAACACGCCCACAATCTTAAATGACTCTACATTAACTGTAGTAGATATGAAGACAATAATTATTATTGTAAGTGATTAATTTCTTTTATTTCTTTTTCTGTTTGTATTCAAAAACTCAAACCTGATTTGCAATTGAAGAAAGATGGCATACAACACCTAGAAGTTAATAGATATAATAATTGTTTGTGACGTAGTAGCATTTATAATAACTATTCTTTATAAGAAAAGCAGCTTTTTATGCACAATGCTTATTCTCTCTTCCTCTCGTAAGGCCATCTGGTCGGAGTAGAATGTCTCTCGCCTTGCTGTTGCTACTCCAAGTCCCCTCCATCAAGTTTGATGTTGTTGCTTTGCTCGTGTGTTTCAGCCCTAGTCATCGATCTCCATTCTTTCAACCATCTCATTGAGGTTAGATAATTTTACATTCCCACCCCTTCTCTTTATCTCCCCTCTGAATCTCCATCAAGGGGAGAACCTTGCTTCTCTAAGCTCCTCTAGGGTGATGGAGGTATACTCTGTGAATCCTTGAAGGTTAACCTTGATGGACAAGTCTCCCTTCAATCTGTTTCAGCTGTTGTCTAACTCTGCACCAGCACTATGGAAATGTTGCAGCAATGAACTTCAAAAAAACCACCTGAATGTTTGTCATTGAAGCTGGAGCTAGTTCTGTGCTGCTAGATGCTGCTGATTCAGCTACTCACTCACTCCTTCACTTCAACTGTAATTTCCAGAACTGATTTTTGAAGTTTCTTCAACAACTAC
>JAOSBN010000008.1:23707388-23774215 GCA_027563595.1 Erythroxylum suave | reverse complement strand
GTTCACTCTCATGTCAGTTAGATCAAACCATTTACATTTAAGTAGAACAACCTTCTTATCCTTGATGTAGTGCAACTCTATAATTTCATATATGACACCATAGAAGTCAATGAATTTGTCATCATGACATCCTTCAATGATAACCCCACTAT
Source organism: Erythroxylum suave (assembly GCA_027563595.1). Classification (NCBI taxonomy): domain Eukaryota; kingdom Viridiplantae; phylum Streptophyta; class Magnoliopsida; order Malpighiales; family Erythroxylaceae; genus Erythroxylum; species Erythroxylum suave. Next base: position 23,774,063 of record JAOSBN010000008.1, on the reverse strand, counting down.
TTTGACTTCTAACTCGACTATCTAGATCTTGTATATGATATCGCACCCCATTAAAAATGCAACCTGTGTATTTCTTACCAAAAATATAAGGCCTATCTGCCAAACTATATAATAATGTTTTCGCTTCTTGCATGTTATGGTTATGTTAAATTGAAAATAATAAACAGAGGATTTGGTGAAGAACAAAATCTATTATAAATAAATTGAAAACTATGAATTAAAGGTTAAATGATCATAAATCATGATTAATATGCATAGACATTATAACAAAATAATGCCTAAATATCTAAATTATGCACAAACATTGATTACTTCACCAAATATGTGTATATATAGAATTCAAACTCAATCAAATTAGGTCTTACTGATTAAATGCCTAACAATGTCATAAATATACTTAAGCATACAAGTTGGATATAAACAACAACCTAGCAAGCACTATGGGTATGTTGGCAAACAAAAACTATCCTACAGTGATAATTGATGGTGTATAGAAGTGTAATAAGTTGGTTATAATTTTAACACAGATTTATAGTGTTTTCGTGACTAGTAGGCTAAATACTCCTGCCAAATAATGTCTAAAGTCGTTTCAATATTAACACTTCAATTTAAGTCAGTGTAAAATCATTCTTATTTGCATAGGATGAATTAGGAGTTTCAAATGAAATCCACACATCTTTACATTTTAGAAGAAATCTGTAACAGTGATACATAAAGAGAGGAAGGGTGTACCAAGACATTAAGCAAGAAATAAGCTATAAGGAAAGACCCAAAACATCCATTGTTCTTTAAAAAAATGAAATGTTAGGAAAGTTAAAGACATCTAATTTCAAAAGTAAACCAAATAGTCAATGTACAATTTTTTTAATTCAAATATTTGAAGATAAGTTGTTTGATCTTTTTACTTTTGTTTTATCTATATCTGTTAATAATGCATATATCCAAATTCTTATACTCGTAGTCCCACTCAATCATAATCCATATATAATTTTCATATTATTTTATACATAAAGCATATATTGATGGATCTAACTAATTTAGTTTCTTGATCTCCTTCCTTATTGGGTGAGCAAAGTTCTCTTCAATGAACTTTGGCTAGGGTTGCAACTTTAGGTTTTCTTGACCATAAAAAGTTTCTCATTGTCTTGTTCACTCTTTGATTCAGTTTGGTGGTAGACATAGGTGACAGCTTACTTTTGTAATTATAAAATACTATTTATTTATAATCTAGCAATTATTATAATAAAATGAATCAATTTGATTATAATAATATTATGATAGATTATAAATAAATAGTATTCTATAATTTCCCATCTCAGCATATGAAATTTAAGCTATCTGTATTGTTCTCAAATCACTGAGCCAATAAGAGAATAGCAAAATCTAATAACTTTCTTAACCCTAAATGACTCCATATGAATTATTCTCAACTCACTCCAAATGACTTTCTTAAAACACAGAGTTGGCAATTAACACTTGGGTTTTAATTATTCGTCATAACCAAGTGCTACTTAATTCATTCACTTGGCTTTATATTCTGCACAAAATAATAAAACAATAATTCAAGAAACATTTGTTGTAAATGTATAACATATGTCGTAAGTACATTATCAATGATGCCTTCTGCTTCTTGAAGGAAAAAGAAAACCTTTCTCCAATCTTTCACTTTCTTTTCTATGCTTATCATCATCATCATAGTGCATGTTGACAATAGATTACATGTGAAAACTAGTTAAAATTCGGACAAAAAATGAAACATCACAACCACAGGACTTTCATTGAACATGTTGTAAGCAGAACATACAAGATACCCAACTTCAGCCATGCATTCATTCTGTTCCCTTTCTTCACCATCGTTGAAATATTTCAACACAAACCCAACAATATAACATTCAATCCATGCAAACAACCCAAGAAATCGATGAATAAACACCCATAAAATCTATTCGATATCAAGTTAAAAATTAAAAAAGACTGCAAAAAAATCGAACAAAAACGTACCAAGTTGAGCTCAACTCCACGACACAATAGATGAGGGGAAGATAAGAAGAAAAAATCGATTACAAGTAGAAGCAAAGTTGAAAATTGATTTAGTTTTAGAGAAAAACAAGGAAGAAACGACAAACAATGTCGTCCCACCTAAATTTTTTTTTTACTGTTGCAACATTCAAAGATGTAAAGACGATTTGTCATAAAATGTGAACCTTTAGCTACGATATATAATAACCGTCACTAATACACTTGAAAAAACTTGAAATACGATGTAGTTATTTTATTATGATGTTGTACATTTAGCAACAAAACTATAATTCCTAGCAAAATTCCATGTTTTGGCTATGAAACACGTAAAGCGTCACAAAATGTACAAAATTTTGCCACGAAGTTGTTAAATCGTTGTCAATACATCTGGAAAAACATGAAAAATGACATAGTTATATTATTTTGATCATTAACATTTTGCAATGAAGCTAATATTCATCGCTTAAAATGTAATTTTGTTATGAATTTTGAAAACGTCGCAAAAACCCAAACATTTTCTTTACTTCTTTATTGTTCTTAAAAAACCTTTACCTTTATTTTCAACAAGTTGTCTTCCTCTGTAGTCTCTGTCAAGTCTTCCCAAAAGCAGCGATCGTAGACATCTTACCCACATATCAAAGCCATTGACTTGATCAAAACACAGTTTATAGTCCTATCACTTCTTTTTTACTATCTGTTGTATTATCAGTTGCGGTCTTCATTTCTACATCTAACTGAATACATCAGCTCTTTGTTTATCAATCTTGGTTTATCACAAGTTTTAGTATACCTTTACTAACTAGATCTGTGATGTTTGCATTTGGCTCTCGAGATAAAAGGAGAAAGAAAACAAGTATTTTACAATTGTTAAATAGAAAAGTGGTGATTTTTATCCTACTAGGGTAGATCTAGACGTTCTTTTTGTAGATTTATACATAAGGTGGTTTTTGTAGTGCTAAAGTTGATTTCTTTTGTTTTGTATATTTTGTTTGATTTCCTTGTGTTATGTTATTTGCATATTGTCCTTAGAGAGTTTGGATTTTGCTCAGCTAGTTTTTACAGTTGAATCGGTTTTGATGACCTCACTGTTACTGTATCTTCTTAACTTGTTTTTGGATTTTGCCTATTGAGGAACTTATCTAAATGCATCCTACTTGGCATTTATGACTTTGGGCTTTCCTTTAGTCCTGTGAAGCACATGGGCATTTTCTTAGACAACTCAAAATATGTAGACTATGCCTCTTTTATGTGTTATGGTCTAGATTTAGGAGGCTTGATGTTGGAAAAGTTACATTGTTTAGTACTTCTACTCATGTGACTTCATGCTTTAGCTATGTTACTAAAGTTGATATTTTTTAAAGTGAAACAAAATTAAGCAAGGTGTGCCCGACGATAGAGCCATCGTCACTAAAGATCTTTGCATATGGGTTTTGCAAAGCTTTTGGAAATACCAAAATCCTCTCGTAGATAACTTGTTTGGGTTTTATGTTCTACTCATCACCGTCAAAAAATGATTATTCACCGAATCGATATTATTTTTTGTTTTATTATGATTTATTGTGATTATTCTTTTGTTTTTCTATCTATTATGATTATTCACTAAAACCCTTTAGGTGTTTATTGTGAGTTCTTAATTATGCATTTGATGTATGAGTTGTGTTTATAGTTGTGTTTTGAAGATGATTCATTATTACCTTCGTTATTTCTTTATATCTATCTTCCCACTGACGTTTAACGTTTAACGTTTAATCTCATGAAAGAATGTTGATATAGATACTAGTTTCGGATGGCCTTAATTCATTCCGTTAGGAGGAATGTGGCAAAATTGTCCCTACTGAGAAAACCAACAATGCAGATGCAATCTCCACTTTATATACTAATCATCGTTTGCCTTCTATGGTCTATCCTCTACGTCAGTTTAGTATCATCTGAACAACGTCACTTTCCTTATTATGTACATCCCATTTCCTTTTATGAAGCTATTATATATATTCACATTTGATGCTTTATACTACATGTTATTTTAAGCTTCCTTAAGTCTCGAATATGACAGGTATGGCCATGGAGGCAGGAGCGATGTCACAACAGTCTGTAAAGGATTAGGGAAATCAATTGATTTGGAAAATTTGTCAATTCCAAATACTTCATCTACTTGCACGTATGCATATCATTTCAATTTCAGTTCATTTAACGGTTTACTAATATGACAATATCTAACTTCTATACTTATTGTGTTTCAGGTACTAAATCTAAAGACTTATTCACTGCATCCTCTACAAATTTAGCTATAGCAAAAAAGCTGTTGCAAGAGGTGTGAAAAACCCAACAAAAGAGGGAACAATTATTATTGTTCCAATTGGTGCATTCGAACGTGCAAGGACCCTTCTGGGAAATCTAAACATTGAGGACCATTTACTTTTACCGACTCTAATGTTACTTGGAATTCAAATAAATAATTATATCACTATCAGTTAGCGAGCCAATCAACTAAACTCAACTTTAAAGTTTATTTATTTTTGTATCTCTAATAATTTGTCAAACAACATATCTACTACTTAAGGGTCAAGTTGCGTACTATTGAATATGGACTGTTATTATTATGGTTCTATAACTGTATGATTTAGGTAACTTCTAATTCAAAGTTTGTACTACAACATATATCATATTTTTATATTGATAAAATTAATTAAAATTTTTATAACTAATTTTGGAAATTTAGTAAATACTAATGATTAATTAATACTACTGTTTAATACTTAACATTATGTTGTGAGATTTTTTTAATAATACATTGTAAACATTCAAAACAAATCTCTAATAAAACATATCATAAATATGATAGATTATAAAAATGTTAGTTTAATAATTTATGAAAATGTCAATCATTTGGCGACGATTTCTAGAAATTGTCACCAAATGTATACATTCAACAACATTTTTTAGAATTCGTCACTACATGTGCTCCATTTAGTGACGATTTCTAACAATCGTCACTGAATGCTTGACATTTAGTGACGATGACAAAAATTCGTCACTAAATCTATAAGCTTTTGTGACCAAATGAAATTTTCATCACCAAATATTGACCTTTTGGTGACGTTTCAAAATATCATCGTTAAATATAAAACCTTTGGTGACGATTTTTGAGATTGGTCGCAAAATATTTGACAAGTTATGGTGACGTTTTCAACAATAGTCGCCATTTCATTATTTAGCGAAAAATATCTTAAATTGTCACCCATTGTTCAACATTTAATGATGATGTGTTTTAATTGTTAAATATTCAACATTTGACGATGATTTTCCCTATTCGTTACTAAAGGTTTTCGCTTATGCAACACTTTTTGTATTCGTCGGTAAACGGTAAGTTTTAGTGATTACTATTTTTTAACGTCGTAATACGTTGTCTTTTGGTGACAAATTTAGTTTCATTGCCAAAGAAACTGTCGGAAAAGGGTATGTTTGTTGTAGGGATTATACTGAGTTAATGAGATTGAAACTCTAACAAAAAGAGGAAACTAATATTAGTCCAATAGTTACTGTGCCTCTAAAAGGAACGAATGCAGTGGAGCAAAGTATAAGTGAAGAGAAAGTTACAAATCCGAATGAAATCAAGAAGAATATGGGGGAGATGTCAACAAAAGTGTAAAAGTCTAGGAAGGGAATGTAATAGTTTAAAGGCTAAAAGTCCAAATTGGGGCTTAACCTTTTTTAATTTGATCAGTTTGGGACTTAAACTTGTAACTTACTCATAGAAAATCTAAAATTTCATGAGTCTGCTCAATTTAAGACTCTTTTGGGCGAAAATTAGGGCGTGTTTTACATGCTTCGTTACATGCAGGCTAATTAGTGTTTAGATGCCACATTAATAGACCTAATTTATTGTCCAGGCCAGGTGGAATTTAGATAAACAAAATTTTTAATTTCATTTAAATTTCTACTTAATTAAGATACTCTTCAACCCTAAATCAACAATTTTTTTGAATATGTGTTTCAACCTCTTTTTCTTCTCTCGGTTGTGCCTTCACTCTTATCCCTGGATGCACCATCACTTAATGCATGTGCCCTCCCTCTAATCTCGCTATTGCCTTCTTGGTAATGTGAGATCTCTCTTTTAGTGTCGGAGGTGAATGGGTGATAAGGTTTTTCGAGATCTGAAACATACATGTTCTCTGATTAAAGACCAAAGTAGGTAACGAGGCATGCTCCCTTCTAATTTTTTGTATATAAATTTATGATGTCTGAATGTTCACTTTATTCCTTTGCCCTTTTCCCTTTTTATAGAAAGTTTCATTAACAATGTTACAAATACGTAAATTATTTTATCTTCTTAAAATGGGTTTGGTTATAAGGTTGAATAGCGTGTAGTTGATAATTGTTTTTCATCAAGTTTTCTCTTTCTCAGGTACATGATATTGTACGTAGGATATGATTTATGTCACTTCATTTAGCTTCGTTGGTGGTTATCCATGTTTTGACCCACTGGGTTAAAGAAAAATGATGAAATTTATCGAAGAGATGCAAATTATTAGGAGCAAACAAATTTAGTTATATAGACATCATCCTTTAGCTATCAGTGGGTGCATAATCAACATTACAACATTGTGCTGTAATACTTGAGAATGAGCTCCAGTAGTAGTTCTTCAAGGTAATGAGGTTAATTAGAGGATTCAGATTGTTGTTTTCTTAGTTGTGATTTCATGTTGGTTGAAAGTTTGAAAATTTCAACTTTGGCAATAGAGCAACACGTTTCAAGTTTGATTTGAGGTTATACAAGCTGATTTCTTTAACTTACCTAGTTGAATGGGACTATAACGAAGAGGCTAAATATTGTTACTGTAACTTGAAAACACCTAGATGGACTTCATGTACTGATGAAAATCTAGGAAGAAGGTTTTATGGCTGTCGACTCTTTTCGGTAGTTTTAGTGCATTTTTATGATGTTTTAGCTAAATATGTTCGTATATTTCATTAACAAATTGTTATTTTCTCTTTGATGTTAGAGTGAAAATGTTGGTGGATTTCATTAATGGCATGATCAAAGATTTTTTCCAAGAGCAAGACAGATTATTTGAGAGCTGAAAAATAGAAAGAAGATTCTATATCGTCAAAATAATCTATTGAAGGCTGAAGTGGCAAAGTTAAGAGAGAATGCAGTTGATGTTTTGTAAGTTGAAAAGATTGCAGAAAATTTGAAGTTGAAGAATGAGTTAGTTACCACGAGGATTAGTAATGAAACACATTCAGCAAAGTGTTGGAAATTTGTTGCTTGTTTAAGCTTGAGTTTTGTAGTTTTGCTTATGTTTGTTAGTTTAAATAATGAACGCAAAAAAAGCAATAGTTGTAATTTTAAAACCTTACCTGGAAATGGTTTGATGTACTAGAACAATATGTAAATGCAATTCACCTAACCTAATTTTGGAAAGTACAAAGTGTTAGATGTTTCAACATCTGCCGTATTAGTAATTTAATGTTCTAGCCTAAGCAGGTTTGATGTTTTATGTACTAGCCTAAACATGTTTAATCAATGGAGATGGAGTATTGGTTAATAGTCAAAAGGACTTAAAAGAGGCAACAATTGACTACTTTAAAAAATGTCATTTGTACTTTAGCTCCAATTATTAACACAACTATTAAGATGTTTTATAAGTCATCAAATTATTGATGAGGAGACAAAGATGTTAATAGACCTATAATTCCAATTCTTTGTATTAACAATGTACATGTTCTACCATTCATAAACTTCAACGAAAATGAAAAAACCTAAAAGAAATGCAATTCAAACTAATTGGAAAATAAAGGAGACCAACATTTTCACGACAAAAATTTGATCATCTCTTTCCATTCATATACTTTAAGCTTTCCCTAAAAACTACAAAACATTGCAGAGAATGTGACAATTCCAACTAAGCTTCCACACACTCAGTAACCCATTCATGAAAAAACGTGCCAAAATACAATTCAAATTGAAATCGGTAGTCATTGCATCCATTGCTTAATAACATTAATCCCAACAAGATCCTTACAATCTATTGTTCTTCAGTACACAAATATTACAAAATTGGTTAGTTCATTAACAATTAAATGTTAAGTTTACATTTTGTCCTTTCCCTTTGAAGATGCAATTTGACTTTGTTGGCTTGGATTCACATGTGCAGTAACAACTTCCTTCCTCTTTATTCATTCTGCCCAAGGTTTAGTAGTCTCTGACTTCTCCTTCCAAGAAGTAGATAAAATGCAAAGATTGTTAAGCTGTATGAATTAATTAATGTTTAGTAAGAATGTAAATATTTAACACTTACATTTAGCATCTATAACCCTGTGGTTTCATTTGCGTATACCCCTAACCCTTCCATCCGTTTCTTAAACTTCCTATTTGCTTCTTGTTGAAGAGAAGAGTATCTGATAGGCCTTTTTCCTGTAATTTTCACTTGAGAATTTAGTATACATCGCCTAGCACTTAACATCCTCAATTTGCTTCCATCATCTGCAACATCATAAGTAGGCCCTCTTTTCCCTTTGGTTTGGTTTTTTATGGTGGCCTTTGAAGATGTATAGATATTTGTTGTTTATGAAGCACCTCTAGGTGTTGAGAGAAAAGCTGAGGCTATTGCATTTGCATTTCCACATACATGAGTAGTACTTAAGGTGTTGGCAGTACCTGAAGCAATTGTGGCACCAACAAAGGTAGAGGCTGAAGCAAAGGCAAAGGCAGAGGTAGGTACAGAGGCTTTGCTAGTATTTTACTTTTCTTTCCCCTTTCAGCATTGTTAGATGTAGATTTAGATCCATTGGATATGTTTTATCATATTGACTATGAGTTTGTTGTGTTTTGATCCATATGGAAACTAGTTGACTTGTCTGGGTTTGAATTTTGAAACTAAGTTAGAACCTGTCATTGATAACAGTCAAAATGGAATAAAAAAACCTAGAAGATTACCACTACTATGAAAAAGAATCTTAGCTGTACCACAAAAAGACAAAACAGCCTAGAAATTACCTCTCAACCATTCCAAGGACAACCTTTTTTGTTGTGTCCTTTTGTATCGCAGTGGCTACATGTAATGATCATACCTCCTAGACTTATGATCAGCATTTTGCTTCTTTTTTTTTTACTTTTGTGTTCTTTTAAGGTTTATCAATGCCCTTTTTCTTAGCTATTTTCGGCCTACTAGGCCTTTGTTTGAATTCTCTTAGCCTAATAATTTCTTCATTGCTAATGGGCCACTCCTTTTTACCAGGCATTGGTTAAATTTCCTTCTCATATGCTTTAACATTTTTAGTCTTCCATAACTAACGAGAAGTGTACTCTTCAATATTAACCCTACTGTCTCTAATAACACATATGACATGTGCATAAGGAATGCCAGAGAGGATACATCCCCTACAGGAACATATTTTGTTATGAAGCCTCACCATATATCTGTTCTATCCATGATCAATCTCATACCCTCCTTCTCTATAATGATGTACTAAATAATGTTAAGCAATCATTACACTCTTCTCAATTGCTTCCCATATTCTTGGCCCTAAATTACCCTTCCACTTGGTAGCCTCTTTCCTTTTTCTCACAATTCTTTTCATCAATTATCTTCTAGTATGCGCAAACAACACTAAAACTGACATTTTTTCTTGCATCAACCAAAGTTTTATTGAAGGCATCACATAATTTATTACCATCCAACTCAATCATAGAATTTTCCCTCTGAAAGCCAGATAATATTGCTAAACTGGTGCATAACTCTTAATATCTTCTGTTTCCCTTTACTTCTTGGCTCTGAGATCATCCAAATTTTCTTCATATTCTCTTATTGTGAAGGACTTTACAATTTCCAAAAGTTCTCCTTCGTCTCTTCCCCTTTATGTCCTCTTCCATGCCAAGACATGTCTAGCACAAAACCTATACTCAACATCTGGACACAAATCGGCTCTATGAAGCCCCTGCAAAGGAAAACATAACCATTTGAATAGGCAAGTGGACGCAAATCTATATATTTCATAACAGTTACACTATTAATAAAAGTAAAAATAAGATTGATGTGAAACTTTTATCTTTTGTTGATTAGTCATTATAGTCCAACCAATTCCAGAGCCCAAGTAAGGTAAATCTTCTTTCTTCCTTTCAGTGAACCACTTCCATGTGACTGAAGACTCAACTTCAACCATAGCATAAGCAACAGAAAACATTTGACTATTTCCATCTCTTCCCAGCACATAAAAGTTCACCCTTAGTTTTGGTCTTTAACCAACTTCTATCTAGGCCAAGAAAATGCATGCATCCATGCTTAAAACCATGTTCAATAGCTTTTAAGCATATGTACATACTTTAAAATACAGGTGGACATGTTGGAATTGGCCGAGACACTATTAATGTAACAGTGCTTCCTAGGTTGGTCTACCTAATCACATCAGCATAAGACCAAAGTTTCCCAAACTCATCTTTAATATTGATCACAACACTGTTTACTATTTTTCTCTTTGCTCTTCTCACCATACTCATGGACACTTCAACACCTAAACAATCCTTAACGTAAAATTTGATATCATTATTCTTCAAAAATGGCTCCCTTTTAAGCTTGTCCTTCAACAAGTTAGATAAGATGCTGGTGTTCATCCTATATATATATATCCTATTACAGTTATGTTTGTTCCTAAATTTCCCTGAATTTCCTAACTTAAAATGGCTGCAGCTTCCTATCAAATGCTCCATATATATACTAAGGGCAGTTCTCTGTGCTACATTTACCTTGGACGAACTTAGGCTTATTTTTGGTAAACATGACAGCTTACTTTGTTTTGATGGAAAACAAACTCATTGCACGTTTAAATTACAAATGATCAAGAAAAACTATCCCTACTTCAATGTAAGGCTCAGCTGCATTTTCATCATAAATAGGATATTTACTTTTCCTCATAGTAGCATCATCTACCATACAATCTACATCACTAACAAGTTCTCCATATTCATCACTGTCATAATATTTAAACAAAACTACCTCATCTTCATCATCTGCATCAGCTTCATATGGTCCATTATCTCCATCATCTTCATCTAGACCATTACCTTCATCACCTTGCTCTAATTCCTCTTCAACATCTTCATCCAGACCTTACCTTCTTTGTTGCTTTAAATCCTCTTCATCATCTTCAACCTCCATATTTGTATCATCTTCATTCTCCATATCTGCATTATTTTCGTCCTCCACATTTGACACATCATCTAAATTACCTACACTACATCCAAACCCTTCATTATTAACATCCTCATCATTATCTTCAACTACATTACCCTTATTAACCTTATTACATTCATCCTCAATCACTTCAATAGGGGTATCCACACCACATTCAATATAAATATCAATACCACCTGTATCCATCATCTAACTTACCATATCTAACACACTAGCATCATCATGATTAACCCTCAAACCATTACATTGTTCAAAACTAGGCATAAGATAAAGTATCTTTTTCATATTGTTAAATTACATACATCAACCAATTCAAAATAGCTCAGCAAATCAATATCAAATTAAATTTCATCCACAAACCACCCTCATAGCAAACATTATCACCTACATTAACAAAACATCCCGTACGGTGAAACCTTAGAGTTACCTCATCAAATGTCATTATGCCAAACCGAAATGACCAACTCCAGGAAAACGAAGAGACTTAGTCAGAATGTTGAAAGCAAACATTGAAGTGAAAGTGAGAAATTGAAACCTAGCATAACACATAATGCTTAACATATTCATAACAATTCCATCAACCAACTAATTTAGAATGATGAAAGGTGATAAGAAACATTGAAGTGAAAGTGACAAATTGAAGCATAACATAACACATGAAAGTTAGTGGCATTTCCTACTAATATATATATATATATATGTACGTGGCGTTATTTACACCTGTGAATCGAGAAATATATTCTCATTGTGGAATTTTTCTCCTATAAGCCTCATGGGAGCTACATCACTAGTTTCCAGCCTATATACCTACTTAATGGTTGATTATGCCTCAATGTTTCAAAAATACCCATATTAAATGCAATCCTTATTCAGTTCAACTGTTACATTAACTTTAAGTTACTACTAATTAGAGTCTTTTAGATTTAAGTTATTACTAGAATGTTAAATCAAAACTTTATGTTATCATCAATGATAGTCATCATAGTCATAGTATTGCAAACAACAACATAAAAACAATACATCATTTGCAATTACAAACTAACTTATGGTTAAGTTATGAATGATCTAAGAAGGATTGTTTTGCTTTGTAGAAATTCATTCGACTAGTTATTAGTGGCCAAAACCCATCTACATTTTTCCTTATGTGTCAATTTCCAATTTTTTAATTCCTCCAAGTAAAGAAATTTTCTTTATACTTTATATCATTAGCTTCTATGTGATTAGCACAAATCCTAGAATCTTCATTGAATTACTTTAAAAGTATATTCCCTTCAGATTAAGAGTATAGGGGAGCACTAAAAATAATTTATAGAGAGTCAATTCAATAATATATCTATGATTTTTTACTGTAAGGAATTTCTTTTGAATGCATAATTGGAATTATAAAAGAAGTAGAAAAAAATTTAGTCCTCTCTTGAAGCAAGTTTACTGAGAGATGAATAATTTTGTTCATAGACAAAATGTTTGGATCATAGGAAATGACTATACATCCATATGGTTTGTATATATACTAAGAATAACTCTAAAAAATATGAACTTTTATATATAGACAAGTTAGAGTGACACTATAGTAGGCTTTAGTTCACATATTCTAAGCTACTTAAAATGAGATAAAGTCATTACATTAACACTAGCAAACATAAACAATTAATAACATTAGAAGTACTAAATTGGCATGAAATCATAATTAGTCATGCAAGTTACACTACACTCCTTAGTTAAAGGAACCATAGCTTAATTATCAACTTTATTTTTTTATAGATAACCTTCTTCTCTTACGTCTAATGGCTAATTTCCATCCCAGGACTTACCTTAGTTTCAAGAGATGATACGTGAACCAGGCAAGCCAACCCCTTCAATGAAGTCTAGAGTGCGGATCAAGAGATGGTGAAGATTCATCAACTAGGCAACACAACCCCTTCAACGAAGGATGAAGCACGGATCTGGGATGGTTTTGATGCGTGAACCAGGCAAGAAAACCCCTGCATGAAGATTAAAGCGGAATGGCCGATGGTGAAGATGCATGAGAGAGGGGGGCAACGGTGGGATTTTAGAGATTTCAATAACTTTTGGGTTTATCTTTTTTTACTTTACAAGATTTATAGAATTTAGGAAATTTATAGAATTTTAGGGTTAAAACTTAAAACCTTTTACTTTTTTATATGTGGCAATTAAAAAAAGGGTAACAATGCCACGTTGTTGCATATAACCGTACATGTAAAACACACCACTTTAAGTTTATTGATCGTTTGGTTCCACTTTTGTTTTTCTGTTATGGTTTTTAGTTTTTGTTTTCTATTGTTATTTTTTGTTTTTCTTTCAAATAAAAAAAATTCTATTTTATTGTTAATGTCAATATAGTAATATTTTTATTACTAGTAACAATGACATATTAAATAAAACTTAAAGATAAATTATTTTTAATTAGTTAAATTTATTTTAATTTCTTATGTAATATTTATTAATAAATTATCAATAAAATTTATTTCATCTTATTAAAATAAATAATGTATACATTAAGTTTTATTTATGAATTAATATTTATTTTATATATATTTAAATTATTAAATAAAATTTTATCTAAATTTTATTTTGAAAATATTTTAAATTTAATCATATTCATTAAAAATTATTAATGTAATTTAATTTAATTTATAAAAATAAAATAAAATAAATTTTATAATTAATTTAATTAAAGATTATATAAAATTAAAGTATTCATAATTAATATATTAAATGATTAAATGATATATATATTTAGTTTATAGTAAATCAAATTGTGAAACAAATATTTAAAAAAATCAATTTTGTGGTTTTCATAAATTTTGAGAATTGGAAGAAATCAAAAACAAAACTTCAAACAAATAGATTTTTATAAATTTGAAACAAAAAATGAAAACCAAAATTACAAATGGAAACAAAGAGGCCCTTAATTTATATCTTACCTAAGCCTTTGTGAGCATTAATAATATCAATGAATGCAGTGTACATGCCAAATATGCTTTCATCATGCTTCATTTGCAATTTATATTGATATGTTAACATGATCACTTTACTCATGTTTGCTTGATTTGTTCCTTATATTTAACTTCTAAATTATGAAAAAAAAATTGTCAGTCATTTCAAACATAAAGGTTATTGAATTTGTTTCTTCCTAATGTATAAAAGAAAATTTGAAAAACCTTATTACTCAAGGAAATTAGTCTCTTACCTTAAAGGTCCAATTCTTTTTTTAGTTTAAGAACTTTTCTCTCATCTATGAATATAGTAGGAATGAGTGGACCACTTGAAACTATTTATCACAAGTCAACATTTTCAATCATCAAGAAGAATTTCTTTCTTATTTTTTAGTTAGAATGGAAATACTATTTGTTTTATTTTTATAAATTAAAAATACATAATTAATTTACATTATTATGTTGATTAATCACAATCTTGTGAAATAAATGAAATAATAATTTTAGTGTGATGGTTTTTCCCCTACAAACAATCAATTAACGGAGTATTTGTGACATAAATAATTGAAAATACTCTTTATATTTTATATGTTTGTTTAAATAACTAATGATTAAGATAAGGTCATTAGGATAAATATATTTATAAATAAATTCATAATGAGATCATAATTATAACATTTATATTGCATTTATTTATTATCTCTAAATTATTTTATTGGTTTATTTATTAAGATTGAACATTAATAAAGCAGAAAGATTAGTTCGTGTTATTTTTTTTTTTATAAAGGAAGTATTCGATCTTATATGTTAAAGTATGGAAATATTTAAATAAACTTATGGGTTCTTCTTAAACAAAAAGCTCATGGACCTACATCATATGACAATTTTATAGAAAACATAATTGTATATCTACATAAATGCTCATTGTAATAATTATATAAGTGATTCTTCGAATTAATTTTTTCAAACTATATCATATAAAAGTATTATATTTTGATACTACTTATGATCTTTCATAATCAAGAGTAGCTCGTTTGATAGTTATTGAATATGACATGAACTATATGGTAGTTATATGATCAATATAAGAATCATCATTCTAAAGTAATTATGAATAATATTACATTATTGTCAATTAGATTGATTTAAGCCAAAGTGGAACTAGATTTTGAGAATATAGTTTCAAGTGGATTAGACATTAATTCCATAATTTTTAACCAAACTATTATAAAATGAAATAATTAAATTATAAAAAATCATATACTAAAATTTCATTCAAAATTTCTTTAACATTTCTAATCTTTAGATTATCATAATGTGTTTCTGGACAACAATCTTGATATATTGATGTAAATTATTTAATTAAAAAATGAAAGATAAATTTAAAAAGTTTGATTTGTCTAATCATAATACTGTTTAGAATTATAATTTATATACATTGTCGACATATTTAGACAATTAATGAGTCACCCATAAATAATAATTGAAGAGAGAAAAACTAATTTAAGGAAGTTAACTTAATTGTAAAGTTTGAGATACTTAAGATCAAATATAAAATATTTGATAAAAAATGACTAATATTAGATATTAGATCTTATTGAGATGTAGTTAGTATTAACTTCGAATTAATTGTATTTCTAATTAAAATTTAGTGATATTAAAATTCTTTTTCAATTAAACTAATAAAGATTAAAATCTTACTATAAATAAGTATAGGTTCTATAAGAGCTCACACCTTTAGTTTAGCCATTTCTATTCTACTTGTAAAGTTCTCTCCACTTATTTGTGTCAATCAATTATATAGTTATAATGATTTTCATATAAACTATAGATTTAAGGGGAAGTGTAGAAAAAATAAATACTCATACTATGTTTTATTATGTTTATAAAGTAATCACATTATAAAATTATAAAATTTTCTTTTTTGAAAAATTATGAAAATTTTTTATTTGCTTCTACCATAGTAATGAGATAATATCCCAATTTCCCAACATCGAACATGAAAATAAACCTTGGAAGCAACATCAAAGAAAATGTTTGCAAGGGATTGCGTGCATATTTGCTAGTTAAAGAACTTGAACTCCTAATCTTTTACTTTCTTGCCTCTTTTGTATGTCCTTTTTCTTTTCTTTTTTTTGGCTCCAGGGATAAGTCTGCCCAAACGCACGGCCTCGTACAAATTTTGCTAGTTAAAATGGTTAAAAAGCTTTGAGAGTTTTGGTTCATCGAAATTACTTGCAATTGCTGAAGATTACTATGGTATGAGAGTGACATACGTAGTGAAAGCTATGTTTTTGTGTCGTATTTCTATCCGAGAAAGATTGTGAATTTGAAAGTGAAATTATATTGTCTCCATCTTCTTGATGTTTTGCGATCTAATCCCTCATTATTCATTTTCCATGTTCATAAATACATATTAGACATCATTGAGCTTTAAATTATATTTAAATTTTCTTCTATAAATAACAATACATTATTTTTGCTCTTGACCTCATTAAAGTTTCTTAAAAAAATTATGTTCCTCTTGACCTCATATAGATTTTCTAAAAATTTAATATTTTTATATTATTTATCAATTCTTATATAAAAAATATTACTAATTTGTTTTCCTAATGGATATAAAATTATATATTTAACAATATTTTCGCAAAGACTCGAGCATATGGCACAACATTCAATGCTCAAGTGTTAAACGACAATTTACCATAATAGTTTAAGTTGTTATGTGAGGCCAACTCAATTGGTTTTATATATTATTTAACACACCTGCTCAAGTGAAAGCTCTTTAGGCTTGAAACTTGTGCAAGCCTATTTTACCTTGTGCTTAATTTAATAGGTAGGTAGTAGGATTCGAACTCACGACCACTTGGTCACAGAAGCTTTGATACCATGTTAAATGATCAATTCACTACAATAGATTAAGCTGTTATGTGAGGCCAACTCAATTGATTTTATATATTCGCTAACATCAAGTATATAAGTTCAAGTTAATTTTTAGTTTGTCACTTTGAACTTATGAGAAAATCACAACCGTGGCTATCTACTATAATTACAAAATCATGGTTAAATTTAATTTTAAAGGTCCTGTTATTTAACAATTATTGATATCAATATTTTATCATATAATTTATAATTTCTTAATAGGATCTCATAATTGAATATATTATGTTACTTCTATTCATACAAAATATATGTGTAAAGGGATGCATGATATGACTATTAAAAAAATAGCGAAACATTGAAACCACAATTCGCATTTCTTGATCATGAGGGATTCTTACTCTATAAATACGCAAGTCTTAATAAGTCGCCCTCTATTTTAAGTACAAAAGAGCATCTTAGTTTTGTTGTCGCCCTCTATTTTAAGTACAAAAGAGCATCTTAGTTTTGTTTTCAAGCACCTCTGTCTATTTCTTAAACAAGGGTATGCATTCGGGTGGGATGTTGTTTAGTGTAATAAAATTTGAATTTTGTTATGTGATTCTGCCTGTAAGATCATAATGAGTATAGTACAGCATATTGGTATGACTTGGAATTCATTACTAATCGTATACAAGTAAGCACTGTCTAAGATTTTAGTTAGGAAAGCCAGTAGTAAGCCTTTACAGAGTCGTACTTACAGTAGTGATCCATAGTTTTCACTCCAAGTTAGGCATTCGGGAGATCAGGCGTGGAGCCCTATTATCTTCAGAGAGACTGAGCCCGAATCACCGAGAAGGACAGAAGCGTTGAGGTCTCCCCTGACCCAACACAGGTTTTAAGTTTGAAGATCCAAATTCATCAGTTCACCAGTAGTCGAAGGGCTAGTCCAGAGTTTTCAATAGTTGGGAGTATGACAACTTTTAAGGCTTTAGGAGTATAACATGCCTAGCCCAATATTATTGTGCCGTCTCTTGGTTGTTGCATCAAGCCATAATTCAAAGAGGATGCCGAAGAAGTGTTGTCCAAACCAAGGTTTTCATCCTAGGTGAAATAATCTGTCTTATACAGTACTAAATCGCTATGTTTTACGAAAGAAGTAATCGTTTTCACCTATCACCTGAAACAGAAGGACCTTAACGTCTCCCAAAACTCCAATCTCAAGGTTGTTCGTTACTCTTGTAGGATCTAAAAGAGTTTTGAATATAGTAAATTAGTATGAACATGGTAAGTTTTGGGTTTTAGTTTCAAAACTTATTTGGGGAGCAATAATTCCAAGACTGATGTTGGTATGGGAAGCATGAAATCTGAACTCCTCCCTTTGGCATTCCTCTCGTCTCCATTCCATCAACCGTAGTGGCATCTGGCAAAGTAAACATCTCACTTACCACGTCATATGATTGAATTTGAAGAGATATATAAAACAAAAGAAAAGTTAAGTGTTTCTACCCGTCGACAGAAACCATGGGTGAAACGTAGATGTCAGCTTAATTATATAATTGTGTATAGCTTTATGGAGACCTATGTCCTCGAGAGGTCTTGTCCATTCGCGATGCCCATTTAGCCTTTTCAAAACAGATACTGTGTTGCAGAGAGCATCCACACATTGATCATAAAGATCTTTCCTAGATATACAAGCTTTTATATATACAATTTCGTCGTCGGCTTTCGATTGAGTGGACAGTATACATATGTTTGCCCATTTAAACTTAGTACGTATTCTTATAATGACAGACAGATTTCACTCTGACGAGCTACGGCCACCGCTAAATAAATTAAAAAACAATGCAGCAATCAATCAGGATTACATCAGTTGCACAGAAGAAGAGTTTTATTTCCTTGTTAATGAATTTCCTCCTTAACATTTTTAACAAGCCGAAGCACTTCAGA
This sequence comes from Erythroxylum suave, assembly GCA_027563595.1. Taxonomy (NCBI): domain Eukaryota; kingdom Viridiplantae; phylum Streptophyta; class Magnoliopsida; order Malpighiales; family Erythroxylaceae; genus Erythroxylum; species Erythroxylum suave. The sequence continues at coordinate 23,755,084 of JAOSBN010000008.1, read as the reverse complement.
CCACTGTGTTTCCTTTCCTATAATGCCAAAACAAGTTCAACACAAGAGATGCCCATTTAAATCTATCAACTTCCTTGTTGATTTGCCAAGCTTTAATATTACTGTCACGAGAGTATGGGAAAATGAAATTGCGAGACACCTTTAGTATATATACATTAATAAATTGAACATATTTAGAGAAACTCTTGAATAGCTCAAGAGAAGTAGAGTTGGCAACACTTTCATCGAATTAAAGAACAAAAAATTAAGTTGAAAAGTTGTCAAAATCTCCTAAACCTAAACCCGTAAAATGTGTCCTTAAAGAATTTGGGAAAACATCTCATGATGCATATTAGAAGGCCTAACTCACCCTCAAAAGCTATCTCAAGAGGGGGAGGTTTGCACATTATTATAAATTGTTGAATGCTCTTATACTTGTTTGACATGAGATTCCTGATACACCCTCTCAGTCCAGAGCAGGACTGGACATCTGATGGACATAATTGACAAAGGGACATAACTGGGCACCGCTCCAAACCATCGAGACAAATTGGCTCTGATACCATATTAGAAGGTCTAACTCATCCCCAAAAACTAGCTCAAGAGGAGGAGGTTTGCACATTATTATAAATTGTTAAATGCTCTCATACTTGTCCGATGTGGGATTCCTAATAATGCACAATAAAGAGGCATTGCATCAGCATAATGACTTCAAAGGTGAATTTGATAATTTATTTTTCTTTCATGATCACGGTTGCCATAAGAAACTTCAACAGAATTTTAACCTTTCAAGATAGCATTGTAGCTCAATTCTCTAATTCTGATTCAGTTAAGGATCTAATCTTCTAGCACTTCAAACTTTTACTCGCACAGGAAGCGAACCTCATTGTTTCACCAAGACATCTCTAGCCTAGATCCTGTAACTTTTTTTTCCTTTCGTTACTGGTTTCTTAGAGGACCTTTTAGTAATGAAGACTTCCACAAAACACCCAACAATTTCAGCTTCAATAAAAATTCAAGTCTATATAATTTCAATGGTTATTTCTAAATCAAAAGTTAGCACTTGATTAGAAGGAATTTAGAAAAGGCAATCCTTAACTTTTTTTATAAAGGAATTTAACAATATTGATGTGATATAAATAAAACAAAATACAAAAATAATGTTAAAGAATTAGTAAGTAACTGCATTTATCGTTTTCATATTGTAATTAAAATTAATTAGAATTACTTATAATTAAATACTAATTAGGTTGAATAATCATTTATACAATCACCACAATGAGAATTTCTATAGACATACAATTATATTTTATGTATAATTCTCATATAGGGTTAGTTTAGTAAAAGTATTCTCTAACGAGCACTCACGCAGTTGTTTAAGTATTTTCATACTTTAACCTATGAGATAGACTTCTTCCTTTATAAGAAAAAATGTAACATCTATTAGTCTTTTTATATCCTATTAATGTCCAATCTTAATAGAACAATAACTAAGAACAATTTAAAGATACTACATAAATGCCATATGAACCTTATAATTATGATCTCATCATAATTTCATTTGCAATTCATCTTGTTTCTCTTCTTCCTTCTTTGGCTCCTTATCCTCTTCTCTTCTTGAACAGTAGCTTCATCATTCTCTTTTTTATCTTCCTCTTTCTCTTCAACCTAAAACTCCTTACCAATGTTATTGTATTGACTTACTCTATATTGTTTGACTTAGTGTTCTTAAGTAAAACACCTTGCCGCTTTTTAGACATTATCTTTGTGAGATTTCTTTCTTCATCATCACCCAGTCCGAAATCCTACAATGAAGCGGGGTCTGAGAAGGTCCGATTGTACGCAGTCTTACCCCTACATAGTAGAAAGGTTATTTCCGATTGTGGATAAAGGCATCAATCCTCTAGAAAGAAGCCTAAGTTGTGGTAATGGATTTTGTTATGGTCCTTAAGACTTGACTTCCCTTCTTACTATTATTGGTAAATGAATACTGGTAAAGCTTGACTGCCCCATGCAAGGATGGAATATTTTTCTCTATTTCTTTATATACTAGTCTCAATTTTAATGCTAAATCTTCTCACATTCTCCTCGAGATTAGGCTTCTCCTATTGTTGTTATTATTGTTGAAATTTGAATAAAGCTTGATTATTCTATGCCAAATTTAGATAGTCTTTCCACCTCAGATTATAAGTATCACCACAGCAATGTTATAAAGCTAGTTCCCCATAAAATAATCTTGATTGGTTAGCTGTCAAGTACTATAAGGTGCTTGAAATTCATAATTAGAATGATCCTTACTATAAATATCATAACCAATTGAGCTGCAAATACGAATTATCTCACCTTTGATCTAAGCGTCTAACGATGTCATAAGTGACAACATAGCATCATCTCTCGTAGTATATTATTCTACCTATCCTTTTATTATATTTAGATGACAAAGTAGGAAATAGCCAAATCTTGAAATTTAATCATAATCACAAGATCAAGAAAGAGAGCTCTAAAAATAAAAGTAAATAAATCAAAAAGAAAAGAAAAGAAATACTTAGATTAAGAAATTAAAAATATAAAGTACAAGAAATAAAAATAAGCCTTTCATAATATTATAATCATAGATAACGACATAAAAACTTGATATGATATAAATGAAACGAAACATAAAAATAATGCTAAAGAATTATTGAGGCAAATGCATTTATCATTTTTATAGTGTAGCTTAGGTTAGTTAAGTATCAATCTTATAAGGACTATAATTATTAGTAATAACCATCTTTTTATTATCTAATATAAATCTTTGTATTATCTAATCTAACTAAATAAATGATGTGATTAAAAGGAAAATAAACTAAATTAAAACAATGAATAAAAGTTAATTAGGTAAGGCAAAAGATAAGAATAAATAATTAGTAGATATAACAGATTTAGATGAAGAATCCCCCCAAAACTAGTCCTATCTTGAATTTATCTCGATTTAATTAATAATCATTGTTTCTTTTACCAATAGGAATTCTAAAGTTACAGTTTTACACTTCCGATCAATCAATGTAGTCCTTACTCTTAAACATTTTGACTAAAAGTTCTCTTGCATCAAAACTCCTTAAGAATACATTAATACATTATATGAATTCCCTTGATAAATTTCACTCTAACTAATATTATAGATCATATATATAGGACTCCATTCAACGTTCATCCTTTGTTGTGACTTAGGTTATATATAAGACCTTCTACATTCATTACTTTAATCCTAGATAAGAATTACTTTGATCCATCATAATAAGCATATAAGAACATTTCTCAAGAAATAATAATCTTTCGCTAAATCAAAGGAATCAAATCAAAATATAATTATAAGGTTCATTCCACCTAAATCTACATCCCATTTTAGTTTATAATCAAATAAAGTAAACCAAAAATAAACAATAAATATAACATGATAGAAGAGAGAGGTATCATGGCACTTAGATCTTGACGCTTCTTGATTGAACCAAAAATAAACAATAAATATAACATGATAGAAGAGAGAGGTACCATGGCACTTGGATCTTGGCATTTCTTAACTGAGTCTTAATGGAATCTCACTTTTCTCCAACATTATTTCTTGATGATGTGCTCTCAAGTCTCCTCTACATCGTGACTGATTTTTGGTCCTCTTAGATGTCTCTTTTCAGTTCTCCATCATGTTTTTAGCCCTTTTATGACAAAATCCTATAAAATTTTAATCAACACAAGACTAACACTGAACCATGTCTGTCCTAGATTGCTTTCCTACCACTAGAAAACCTAAATCTTACAAATTTTAATATAAGTATACAACATGGTATTGTCTTAAACCTATATAAAATTTTAGGTTTATTTTTATTATATTTTGTATTTAATACATCTTGCTTAAAACATAGGACTAGGCAAATACCATATAGATGTCCTATTCGTTAACATAAGAACATTTTCTGGCTATATTCCTTCATATGATTGCACTATTGAAGAAGCTAAAAGTATCCTTTTGTAATATGGGCCTTATATAAGGATATGTTTTCACTGTGTTACTTTATATGCCAAACCGTCGAAGAAGAATAATGCACCCTTAAGCTACACAGTTTGAATACTTGTAGGTGTGATGTTACTGAACATAGAGCCATATTCAAAACTTGTTCCTCCAATTACTTTAAAACTTCTCCAGTTTGGCTCAAAATTGCTCAAATTTACTTCTTCATTGGGTAGCTAAAATAGGCATGTGACTAAACTATAATTCAAATTAAGTACTAAGTCATACACATATCCACAAATTAACATGCAAGCCGATTGCTCTCAAAAAGATCATACTAAAAATGTAGTGCAATTAGCACATATCAAATGGTAACATTATCTTAGTCCTAAAATCTCATGCCCTTCTAACTTTTCAAAACTATAAACACATAACTAGCTACAATTTCCTCTTCAAAATTATATTGAAAATGTTCTCTACAATGTTACAAAAAATATTTTCATCTCTTAGTAGTGACAATTAGGATGCCTTCATAAATGGTAGAGATATAATGAAGAAATATCATGATAGCTCAAAATCTTTTAAGAAACTATTATAGAGAAAAAGATAATGTCAATTATCTCTTTAAATTGACTTTTCAAAAGCATTTGGTAACATGTATTAAGATTTTATTATTGTAGCCTTACAAGCTTTTTTATTTTTTCCTCTAATTCACCAAATGGTTAGAGGAATGCATCTCAACCTTATCATATATTATCTCGGTCAGTAAGGATAAAATTGGCCTACAACCATAATAAATACCTTATCCTACCTCTAATATACTTAAGAAAAATCCACAAAGAATGCATGCTCATCATTTAGAAAGTTGAAAGTCATATGAACTCATGGATCTTTGAATACTCTCCTATGCGAGTAAACTTCACTGATTAAATCCATACTTAGCTTCATACATACATATATACTAGACAATGCATCTGTTAATACCCTCTAAAACAGTTAAACTCATTATGAAAATTGTAAGAAACTTTCGTTGAAGTGGCTTCTCTTAAAAGTCCCATAACGCTAATATAAAATAGAGTAAAGGGTCTCAAAATATAAAGAAAAGAAAACTAAAAGCCAACCTAATAAAATTCCCTAACTGTTCTCTCATAAAGAATATAGATATTTTATAAGAATCATAATGCACATTGGGTGATAGATTTGGCAATTAAAAGTAGGCAATAATGCCTCTTAAACATGAAAAAGAAAATCTTGACCACAAGGTAACATATAACTATATTACTTACATAATAATTGATGGTAAAAACACATTATTTTAGTTCTACAATTGGCATAATCTTGATCTATTAGAAACTATGTCTTCTCTTTTGAGTAGTTTCGAAGGAATTCATTTCCATGTCAAAGTCAATTTAATTATTCTTGACAATAGTTAGTTATGTCTAACTTGTTTTAGTGCCTTAGTTTCTATCAAAAGCAATTTATCTCTTTACAATTTAGAGTAAAGTTAAAAGTAACTAAATAATTTAATTACATTGCCCTCTAAAAATTTTTCCAATAATTTTTTATTATATTAAAATAAATCATCCCACAAGTATCTTGGCATACCTTGATCTAATTCAAGAAATAATATTCCAAGAGCTAGCTTTATTCCATGTTTAGGTTTCAAGGAAATATTCAAAACAAATAATATGTTATGATAACCAATTATGTCTTTAGTAACCGAGTTAAGCAAAATCACTACTACTTGTTTTACAATTACCTTATTCCTCCTTCATTTGAATCAATCTTATGAACTTCTTTGACAAACCCTAGGACCCCTCAAATTGATAAGACACAATTTTAAGGATACTAAGACATTTTTAAATTCTATAAGTGTGATGGTATTCTTTAAATTTGTTGTTAGCATTTCGATCTACTACATTTGTCAAGAAACAATTCCAATGAAAGAAGAGCACTTAACACTACGATATACAGTTGGTTATGAAAAAAATATAGCTAATTGTCTCAAAAACATCGCTATAGTTATTTGTGATGTTTCTGTTTTATTGCATAAAGCATCACCAATTCCCTGTAGCTAAAAACTATAGGTGATGTTCCGAAAATCATAGACAAAAAGTATTAGCTATGAAAATTTTTCATAACTAAAACATTACAAAAATATAGCTAAAAGTTGAATCTTTGTAGTGAAAAATTTGGTATCAAGTTACTAACAATAAAAATAAAACATAGTCAATAGCTTTTGGCTACATTATGATGTGTCCAGGACCAAAACACTAGTGAAGTTCTTTCAAGTTGTTTTTTGGATCACAACATCTTAGTTGTAGGTAAAGGCAAAGTGATGATGGAAAGAGTGAATGACAGAAAGATGTCTAATGATGAGGACATTGACAAAATTCATGGAAGGTATAGACCTCCCATCACAAGCTTGGTAGTTGGAATGAAGCAACCATAACCTATAATAGCAAGTTCATTAGAGTGTGGAAGTTTGAATAAGTGACTTCATAACTAAATTATGACTATATATCTAATTGAATATTGTAAGTACCCTTTCTTTTCTTTATGATTTTTCCCAAATAACCCATTTTTTCATTTAGTATAATATGTTTTCGCAATTACAAATTAATTTTCCCAAGAAAATAACCTACATTGAGCAGAAGCACTTCTAACACCAAGCTAAGCCATGCATTTGCTTGCTTGCCATTAAGGAAGAGGGAAGATAAATAATGTTTTAGAAATAATGCATGAGAAACAAATTATGAATCAGGAATAGGAAGCAATATATAAAGAGATAAAGAAGGTGGATTAAGAAGGAAAGCGTTACCACATTTATCCAACATGAATTAAGGAGAAAAGTAAACCAAATTGCAAGGTTTTAGATGGCCATCTGAGTTCCAGAATATACAGTTTACTGTCCATTTAGTAGATACTACAGACATTAGCAGAACATAATCCCTAAAAGAGCATAGGTAATTACTCTTAATCCAAAACACCTTTGTCTTTGAGAAAACTATTACCATCTTACAAAAAAGAACTTGGAATATACAAGATCTTTAATCCTTACTAGAACACAAGATTTCTTTATCAAAAGCAGCTATTGAAGACTTCCTTCCATACAAAAGAAAGACATTAATGTTAACAGATTTTTTGACCATTAATAAACATGAACAACTTTTCAGAAGCTAAATAGCACCTAATATGACTCTACATTAATCAATTGACTCGAACCTATCTTACATTAACCTCGAATGAACTGAAAAAACAATTACCTAGCTAAGTCGCCAATTGGTGAAAAAAAATACAAGGACATTAGAGGGAAGAGAGACAAAGATATATGAACTGCTTGAGAAAATAGGAGGACACTATAGAGAAGACATACCAGGACATTATACTGATATTGGAGGACAAAGATAGATGAAGAAAAATAGAGAGAAGCATCATGTTTAGGTTATTAGTATGGAAAAACAACATCATTTTAATGGACGAAATGACTTCGATTTCATTATTTTTTATTCTTTTTAATTTTTCTATGAAAATATTTTTGCAGCAATAGCTTTTTAACAACAATATTTGTTTTCGTAACTGATAGTTATACGATTTGTGGTTTTTAGCTACCATATTTTTCGTAGCTAAACATTTCACTACGAAAATAAATATACAATTAAAAATGTCATCAAATTCTATTAGCTACGAAAAATATTTTATAACTAAAAACCTTTAGATACAATTTTCAAATTGTAGAAAAAAAATAATCAACAATTAAGTTGGATTTAAAAAAAGGGTGCAAAAGGCTTTTTGGCAAAACATATAAAGGAACCTTCCACTCACAGTTGCTTTATAACATGAAATGTCTAAACCATGTTGTCTATTTTAAGGGTGTTACTCAACCTCTCCAAGTTAGTCAAATTATAATGGTTTTCTCCTCCTAAAACCCTAATTTTGTGATTTAGCTGCAACGTCCATTTACACTTATAGCATGTAATGTAACTCTCAATTTATCCGGACACAAAAAAAAAAAAAAAGCGGCCGCCATTAAAAATGAATGCAAGTGCTCTGAAATTCTTAGTACATAATGAACTAAAGTTGAAAGTTAGCGCCATTTTAGGCTATAAATTCCATTAAAAAAAATGAGTGGTTTACAGTCCTTGGAAATTTCTCCTGGCTGACGCAGAAACTGTTGAACTTTCAGCCCGAAAATATTGGAGACTTGAGTGCATTAATGCCTGTCGTCGACAATCGTACCGACCTATGCAAGCTGCCACCATCTCCTTTTCTTCATTTTATCCTTTGTCTCAACATCTAAACATGCACAGTCAATATACACAGTAGTAAATATTTTGAGATGATATTTAGGTATCAAGCTTAATCCCATATCTTTAACTAATTACTAACCGCCGTTAATCCAATAATGAGGATAATACAACAATATAATCTATGTCCTGTAATATGATAATAGTGTTTAGACTTTAGAGAATGACAGCCACGTGATCCGCTACCCAAGAGCACGTGCAACTGTCGTTGGCTATCATCAATCTAGCAATGGCCTCTCTGACGTTACTTTCGCTCGTGAAAACGACTCGCCTACTTTGGTAGTGTCGCCATTTTTGTACGGTTACCCACTCTTTGAAATTAAGGCAGTTCCGACAGCCACCGCATTTCAAGCTTCTCCGGTTTTTCCTAACAAGTTACCCGGCCACATACTGTTTTACATTTTTTTTCTTCTTTTTCAAACCTTTTCCATTAGTGCGTTCATATTTCGCATGTGCATAGCAAGCTATTTTCTCACAAAGATAGTTTAGCATCAAATTGTTAACGATATGATTGCTTCTGAGGCATTATTGTGGACGAGTCTTAAGACGATAAATGCTGCTGGCCGACATGGAGGTTCAGAGATATAGTTGCCGTGAAAATGTTGGACCTGAAGAGGATCGGACCTACAAGGTGTCAGTTCCATGAAAGAAGGTCCATTTGGAGAAAGGTCATTCATGTAGGTGTTTGCATTAGTCAAAAACACCAAATACGAACCAGGGATTTACATCTTTTCGCCGTGGTCCAAAGAGCAGCCCTTGGGAATTGTCGATCACGACGAAAACTCAAAACCCTATCTAAAGCTCGTTGTCCCTCAATCATGCCCACATATCCAAATTAGTACAAAGTATCAGTATTCTCCTTCGGGGAGCAACAAAACAAAAAAATAAAATTTAATATTCTATTATGTTGAACTATACGGCATTGAAATTTGTTAAAATTGATTGTCAATGTTTATCTTTGTGATTAGGAGCATTAGAGCACAGTGTTTAAACTTTTAGAACAAAAAGTAGTGTAGTAACAATTAAAATTATTAGTTTAATAAAAATACATAATTAATCTAGCATATGATTTCCTGAATCATAATTGTTTAAAATAATTCAAAACATGCATCAAGGATCCCAAGCGGATTAAAATGCGAATCAGCAACTGAACAAGTCATGGAGACAAAAGCATTAAAATATGGGCTGACCCACAAGTATTGGTAACGGGCATCCCATTAAGGAAAGATCGTATCAGTATGACAGTTTCTGCCAGTTGATGGCACGAAAGCACTACGTATAGACTTAATACTGGTTCGTAAAACCTTTATAGCCTGTCCTAATGCTGGTAGCAGCACACACGTCACCACAAGTTTAATAACATTTCACACGTGGACAATTTTGTTCTTACTTTCTAAAATATGCGATTCTGCTAATCGACGTCTAGCCACTGACGCTGATCCCACTCAAGGCTAGAATTTTTCTAATACTTTTGGGGTAGGTAGGGGATTATTATGATATCAAGGATTGAAGAAGATAGGGCCCCGATCGCCTTTTAAAAAACTCTGATAAAACTGGAGTTTAAGTTGCTCAATTATATTGTAACAAAGTGGGGAATATCGATAACAAATGGGAGCAAGCAATTATTAAACAGTTGGTCCTGTATCAAATCAAAGGGTGCCATTCATGCTACGTGGTCATTTCTACGCCTCTTGGAGGCATTAGAATATCCACAGTATCTAATGGGGATATTTGTATTTCTTGTTTTTCTGGTAAATGTATGTATTTTTATGAGAAAAATAACAGTTTTTTATACAAAATAAATGTCTGACTAGTAAAGGGATATACAGACAATGACACCCTATCTGCAACCCTAGATTCGACTCTTTCTTTTATTTTATGAAGCAACAGAGTAGGAAAGAAGACAGCGGCCAGAGTCGCAGCAGGCTCAGAACAAAAGCCGAAAACAATGGACTGAAAACATATATTAAAAAAACAGTATCGATGGTTACCCTTAGAGCTTATTGAAGCTGTGAAGTTTTATTAGGAGAGTACTTCTTGAACTTCTTTGATTTAATACGTTTTTTTAATTACTTTTGATTGTTATGAAAGATTGTGAAAAGAATTTTTCTCCTTCTTCTATTTAAAAGAATAATTTACTGGAATCTTAAATGAGCTTTGAGGAGTATACGTAGGCACCAATTTTTTTTGCCGAACTAATATAAAATTAATTTGCAATCTCTTTACATTATTTGTGTTTGTATGATTGCATTTTAACTACATTTTCATCTCATGCATTTTTACATGGTAAAAAGTTTTTAAATTCACTGATTCTTGAGTCACCCTCCTCTTAAGCATCATTATGAATCAATGATTGATATTATAATGGCTCTTATATTGAACTTCAAAGCATAATTTTAAGAAAAAACATTATAACATAACTAGGTGCATCCACATCTTCTAGTTAAAATTGTAAAAACATTATAGATCTACTTTCTTTGATGGAAATGGTTATTTATATTGAAAAACAAGAATCAAATTTTTTAATGGCTAAATCATTGACTTCCAAAAGATTGCCTCTAATGGTAGGAATTTCCTAAACAAAAGGAAGAATAGGATCCCGAGAAAAGAATATCCTTTCCTTGAATAACAAGACTATTCATATTCTATTTTGTGTATTAGGACGGAATAAATATAGTAAGGTGTCTTTATATTGTACAAATCATGAAATTTGGCTCACATTAAAAGTTGCAGATGAGGGTATTAACTAAGTCAAGAAAAGTAAAATGAGCATGTTTACACATCAATATCAATTATTTCAAATAAAGCATGATAAAATTATATCAAAGATGAATTCTATATTCATTGATATTATAAATACCCGTAAAGATCTTGGCAAATATTGATAAGTGCTAATTAGACTATATTCTTAAAACAATTTTTTGAATGTTTTACTTGTATTTTGATGGCTTTTTATAAGATTTGGTACTTAATGTAGCTTATATTTTATTTTAAAGCCTTATTTTAGCTCTCAAATAAAGAAAAACAAATTCAAATAATTTGGAGTCAAGTTGTTAGGAATTGAGGTAGCATGCATAATATGGGTTTATGTTCCGCAATATGGATTCATGTTCTTCAATATGGAACCTTGTTTGAGAATCAAATCAGTTGTGATTTTTATTGAAAAAGGTGGGAAGCAATACAAGCCAAATATGGTGTTATGTTGGACACATAATCCTTGTGTTTATTAATAAAACAATATGTGCTCGTCGAGAAGCTGGGCAATATGAGACCAATAGAGGTTCATATTTGACCCATATTGACTACGAAATTTTAATTTTATATGATCCTTTTTAGATATAAAAAGATTAAGGGGACTATTACAAAGGTGGGAAAATTATAGAACTGAATTAGATAATCTTGAGAAAAGAAATTAAATGAGTAACCATGGAGGAAAAAAAGGAGATTACATCAAGATTTAAGTGAAGAACATCGTGATTTCAAGATCCATAAGAGTGGTTTCTTTTATCTTATTTTCTTTCTTTATTGTTGTTGGATTTCTTATTCTTATCATGAACTCAATTGGAATAAATCTAGATGGGATGAATCCTATAAATACTTCTTAGATTAATTCTTTGATTTAATGAAAGACTCAAGTTTACTTGTGAATTATTTATGAATACTTTTTCTATTTGAATTGAAATTTGTCAGTGTTTCAATTCAATTTCATATTTCATATATAGAGATAAATAAACTATAACTATGAAAGCTCGTAACATGCATAATAAAACTTTTATGGAATCCTACAAATAGGATCATTATTCTAATTATTTTACTGTAAGCATAAGGCATACTTATAGCTAGCACAAGTAAGTGGTGGCCATGAGGATTATCAATTAACCAACCCTTATCCACAAACTTAACAAGCTAGATCAACCTTTATAAATGGATGAATAATAAAGTAAATAATAAATCTACATACTAATGCACAACGTGGTTGAGAATATATTGAACTATACAATAACTAGATCTAGGCCAAGTTCTTTAGGACTTTAAAATAAATCAACTCACAAGTATCTTGGCATCCCTTGAATTAGTTCAATAAAAAATATTCTAAGAGCCAACTTTGCTATCTCGTTTTCTTTCTTTATTATTGTCAGATTTCTTATTCTTATCACGAACTAAATTAGGATAAATCTAGATGGGATGAATCCTAAAACCATTTTTTAGATTAATTCTTTAGTTTAGTGAAAGACTCAAGTTTACTTATGAATTATTCATGATTACTTTTTGAATTTGAATTAAAAATTTTAGTGTTTTGATTCAATTTCATTTTTCATATATAGAGATTGAAAACCTTAGACCCTACTCCTCAACAAGATTTCAACTAGATGTTGATGACAATGATAAAAGCTTGAAAAATCGTACGTGTAAAAGATCGTGATATGAATAATAATAATTGATGAAATCCTACAAATAGGACCACTATTCTAATTACTTTACTGCAAGGGGGTGCATAGGTATAGCTAGTATAGGCAAGTAAGACTTGCTCCTATAAGGATTATTGATTAACTACCCACTACCCACAAATTTAACAAGCTAGATCGACCTTTATAGATGAATGAATAAAATAAAGTAAACACTGATGTAAATCAATGATTAAGAATATACCGAACTATTAATTAACTAGATTTGGGCCAAGTTCGTCCTAGGACTTTAAAACAACTCATCACACAAGTACCTTGGCATCCCTTGATTTAGTTCAAAAAACAATATTCCACGCAACTTAATTTTATGATTTATCTTGTTTACTTTCTTTATTGTTGTTGGATTTTTATTCTTATCATAAGCTAAATTTGGATAAATCTAAATGGGATGAATCCTAAAACCATTTATTTTGATTAATTTTTTGATTTAATGAAAAACTCAAGTTCACTTGTGAGTTATTCATAATTACATTTTGTATTTGAATAAAAATTTATCAGTTTTGATTCAGTTTCATATTTCATATATAGATATGAAGAAATCATATGTATAAAATATTGAGATATGAATAATTAGAGGTACTTGGAATCCTACAGATAGGAATACTATTCTAATTATTTTACCATAAGTGCATAACATAACTATAAATAGCATAGATGAGTAAAATTTAATTCCACAAGGATTGTCGATTAAATGCCCACTACACATAAACTTAACAAGTTAGATCAACCTTATAGATGGATGCATGAACAAAATAAATTAAAAATTGTATAAATACTAATGCAAAACAATGATCAAGAATACATCAAACTATGAGTTAACCAAATTTAGGGTAAGTTCCTCTATGACTTTACTATATTCAATTTCTTCAAAAAATTATTCTAGCTTTTTGGACAAGCAAAAGTTCCTAACTTAGACTATCTTCTCTCTCGGGACATACAACCCCTATTTAGAGGTTAATCAACCAAAATCTCTTTCAAATCTAGATAATCTAATTAATTCAATCTATAAATTCTCTTAGTAGGTTTTACCCTAACCTTAGAAGATCTTGCAACTTTCTTTTGAATAGTTCATGCTTAAACCTTTTTATTCACACCATAAAATAGCATACATCTTATCTCTTAAATATCCATGCATAAATCTGTTAAAGCTTCCACTTTCTCTTCTTCCAATTAATTAATATAGAAGTCTTAATAAATTATAAAAAAATAGAATTGCATTAATCAAAGAATGAAGTAGAGTATATCATATCCTAGGTTCTTCGTACTTAAATCTATATCCCAATTGGTTCATAATCATACAAAGATAATCAAAATAATAATAATAATAATAATGAAAACAAGAAAAAGAAATCATGTTTTTGAATCATGAAATCTTTAAAGAATTATTGAGGTCTTCCTATATCTTGAAATAATGGTGAGTTCTTAATTAAGATCCATGTAAAACAACTTCAAGGTAACTCTTGAATTGTTTCCTTAGCCAAAAAAGCTTTCTTTTATACCTCTTTTTTTTTAGAACTTAAAATTCTAACTTTTAATGAGTTACATGACCCTAAATATTGATATGTATAATTGGTCGTGGACTCTATAAATTCCTTCATAAATAATAAGGCTAACACAAGTACATACACGAGATTGTGTTTGATACTGTGTTCTTCATCCAAAGGGGTAACACAAGGAGTGTAGGGTGCTTTAGAGAAACAAAAGCAACAACAATATACATGACCTTTAACATGGAACTATATACACTACCATGTTACGTAGTTCTTTTCCAAATCTTTCAAAATTGCTTTGTTTTGCTCTAATTCTTCTCTAACTTTATTTCTTTTCTTTGCATGAGTAGAAATATGTCCTGAAATGACAAAAATTATTAAATTAACTATCAAATCCTTAAAAATGTTAGGGTTTCTATGGTTGCATGCATCACATACATACGGATGCAGCATAAGTGTCAGAATCAAGATTTTGATACCATGACAACCCTAAATTCCCAATATCATAACATGCATGCATAGATATGTACCAGAGAACATGAAATAACAAAAACTTTTACTTTTTGTATCTCCTCCTTTCTTGTTTCTTCTCCTTGTTTGGATTGTTGTAAACACTGCCTTCCTTGATCTCCAAGAACATGCAAAGATGAAAGAAGAAACAATGTATAAGGGTTATTTGAGCACCAAACTATATGAGTTCTAATAGATGCTCAAGATGATGGAAATTAGGTCAAGAACCTTGTTGCATGCACTTTGATTCATGTAGCAACAACATGAATTACAAGAACAAGACTTAAGACATTTTACTCTCACTCTAGAACCCTTTCTCTATCACTTGATTGTGTAAGAAGTGAAGGAAGCTTGTGCACATAAGTGAAGAACTCACTTATATATCATTTTGTGCCTTCTGTCACGATCATGGCATGTTTGCCATGATTGTGGCATATCTCGCCTTCGGCCACTATCTTAGCCTCATGAGGCATGATCATGGCCTGCTTAAAATAGGTCATACATACTTTTTTTTTATCCGACCTTTTACGCGTGTAACCTTTAGGTTTCTGATTATTTTAGGCACTTGAATTAACTATTAATTCAATCAAGTCATGAAGGATTTCATAATGCTATTTTGCTGGAATATAAGAGGATTAACACATGAACTCTTCGATGGTTAATTATCTAACTATGAATCTTTCCATAGACAATTATCATACAATTCATCCTTTCACTATACTATACCCCGCTCGGTTTAGAGTATAGGCTATATGTCAACTTCCATTAGACTGACTGTGTCATATCTAGTCCAAGTGATGTTAGTTCTTATCTTGGGATCTCATCAGTCTTATGTGTCATTAAAGACTCTCTTTATGACACATAACTGCTCTGGCTAGAGACTCTCTAGTAATGATCCCGACAAGAAGCCGTGGGTATCATCTTCTTCTATCAGAAGTGGTGAATCCTATATTGGTTACCCAATTACCTTCGAATACTAATAGTTGTACCTAATCACCATCCTAAGAGTGACCTCATTTTGAGGTAACAAGGAATGATGTCAAAGCACATGATTAGTATTCAAGATATCCTTAAGTACCTTAAGTCTAAGGATATTTGCACCATTGCTATAATGAGATTAATCATTGGCATTCGATAGATCATCGATAAGATAATCTCGTACTGAGTAATCCGATGTACTTACTACCCTTGGCAAGCATCTACATATTAACTCTAAACATCTTATGCTTATAGTTTATGAGATCCACTGTTTGATCAAATCAAGGAGTATAACATGTGCTAGTCTGTCTAGATTAATAATGTCATGTCTTATTAATCCTATGACTAGGGATTATTTAATACTAACATAATCGCACATGGTAGGAATCTCATTATCATGATCTCATCAAGATTTCCTTCATGCTATATTTTGTATCATAGACTTCATTAATTCGATTTAAGATCAACATCAATTCACACAAAAGAATATCAAATTAATAAAAAATGACTTTCTCTTTATTAATCAAAATAAAGTCAGTACAAAAGTGCTAAAGGTGATTGCCTTTAAAGCAATACCGTAACAAAAAATTCATTCAAAACATAAGCAATATTTTATGAAAATAATGTTTGTCTAACATACATCAACTCTCAATTAACATTGATCTTTAATGTTACTTGAATTTGAAATTTGAGAAAAATTGAAATTATTGAGAATTGTGAACTGTTTTGTGAAATTATTGATTTGTTACTGCAATTAGGAGCACTATTGAATTTTTATAACAATCAATTTTGCTAAATATTGTCAACATGATGTTAGAAATGAAAATTTTTAGTATAGGCATAATGTCAAAATGAAGATTTCAAATTGAATATATTTAGCTACAAAATTATGAATTCAAAGGTTAAATTTATCTTTTGCATGATTAAATTTACTTGATTTTTAATAAATAGCATGATTTCAATTTATTCATTTTTGCACATTTATGAATAAATTGAAAATTTAAACACTTTTTTAATTTGATTGTAGTTTATTTATTTATTTATTGGTGTGTTGTATTTTTGTATGTTTCTTCTCCTCATCTTCTTTCACTTCCTCCTTTACCTCCTTCTACCTTCCATTAGAGATGATCCTTACTTTAACATTGAGTCACTTGAGTTTTGGGATTACAAGTCTATATCTCTTCATGTCAATGGGGTAATTCATCTAGATTTCTTAAAGTATAAAATAGCCGTTTAAGACAAGATCTGCCTACCAGAAAATTATAGACATAATGTATATTCGATCTGGTGGACATTTATAAGCTGTATATTATAATCAGTCAACGATAAGAGACAAAAGCTCCAGAGTACTTTATGGAGGGCTATAATTGACTACCGATGACAGGCCATAACCACCAAACGCACAGAATAGGTCGGCCATGGAATTCGAAAAGAAGCTAAAGAGAGAGAGAAGCGAAAAGAGCAAATAGGGTAGAGATACAGCGCATACCTTTTGCATATGAGAAAGGCAGCACTAGGACAAGACATGGATCGACGTCCTCCAAAGAGTTAAGGTCGGCGGAAAGTTTTGAGAGTGAAATTAATAAAACTGAATGGCACAACTTTTCTTTTTAAAAAAATAATCCCTGAGATTTTCGTTTTTCTGTCAACATCCTTGTAAATTGTAATTATCATATTATAAAATGGTTACATCTAATTTAATGTAATCGAAAATTAGGAATGGTTTAAGGGGTTCAAAACGACATCACACATGCTCTTATAGGAGTTAACACCTTTTAACATTTTCTACATCCTAAGTCATTTCATAATATTAAATCTTTTCGGTTAGGTCATAATCATCTTTTTGCCTACTTATTTCATGAAGTTAAAAGAAGAAGACAAAAAGCATTTCATAAATGATTAAAAAAGTTCGGCAGTCAATTTATTCATTAGTGAACATGTAGAAAAATAAGCACGTCAAATGAGTCAAAATCGAACTTGGTAAAAATTCAAAGTATAAGCGAATCGATTGTAGGAGACTTTTTTTGTTTATGTAAATGATGATTAGTAAAAATAGTGGCGGTAATAAAATTGAGACATCTAAAAGCTGCGATTAGACTGCGACTTCAGGGTTCCAGGGAAGGCAATGGCACGTGGCGCGAAGTGTGACTGCCGACAGTCGTTGTCATTCGTTTTCCTTTTTTGTTTTTTACTTGCTGCTGGATCCTCGCTGTTTTCCATCTCTTTCTTGATTTTTTCTTTTTCTTTTTTAATAATCGTTCGTGCCACAAACACATTTTTGTAAATGAAAAATAACCTTATTGTTAGTTCATATCTTATAGTCAACCGTCTTAGTCATAATTTAGTAACAAAATTATTTTAAAAAATACTTTTCATCTTGTACAAGATATATATGATAAATTTTATAAAATAATTATGCATTGCAAGTGAAATTATAACTACGAGATCCATATTATATTTATGTATTATCTAAAATTTGTTTTTATTTATTGTTTTACCAAAATTAGGCATTAATAGAATGTAAAAAAGTTAATATATATTATATTTTTCCTTATGAAAAAAGTAGTCGATTTCATAAGTTAAAGTACGAAGATATTTAAACAAACATGTAGGTATTTATTAGAAAACAAATTCACTTAATAGACCCGATGTGAGAAATTAATTCATAAAATTACTTGTATACATATATAAGTCTTATTATGATGATTATACAAGTGATCTTTTGACTTAATGTCATCAAACTTATCTTTGCATATAAATTGTTATATTTTGATACTACTTATGATCTATTTACTCATGGATGGTTCAATTGGTAGTCACTGGATATAACATAAGTTATATAGAGATAGTTGTATGATCAAGAAAGAATTAATCACCTTAAGTAATTAGGGAAAATGTTCCGTTGTTCTCGATTGATATAGAAAATCATTGGCTAAGCTAGAATAACGTTTTGTAAATAGTTTACAGATGTCATTAATTGAATCAATAGCTAATCGTGCTTTATGTCTAATCGAAATATTATATAATAAAAGCATTAAATTATACAGAAAAATTATGCACGAAAATATTAGTCAAAACTATTTTGACATTCTTAGATATTTGAGTGGCCATGATGTGTTGCTAGACGTAAATATTGATATATGATTATAAATTATTTAATTTGAGAATTAAAGATAAATTAAAAGGAGGATTAATTTATCTAACTCTAATTCAAATCATTGCCAACATATTTGAGAACCTAATGAGTCTCACATAAAGAATGAGTTGAAAAGAGCAAAATTATTTTAATCAAGTTGGATTTGATTGTAAAGTTTGAGAAACTTTATAATTAAATATAATATATTTAATAAATAAGGATCTATATGAGATATTGGATTTTATTTGGAAATAAGTAATATTTAAATTAAACCTGCATTGAAATTATAATTTATTTTCAATTAAACTAATAAAATGTTTAAAACATATTATAAATAATCTTAAGCCCTGTGAAGCTAGCACGTTCTTGCTTAACCCTTTCTGTATGAGTTATAGAGTTCTCTCAACTAGTTTCTGTGGATACCGTTAAAAACTGAACACTTGTGCGACTATAGTGGATGAGATGAAATAATTTCAAAAGTAGTTTGAAAGATATGACAAGAGTACGACTGGACGTTAGAATAAGGTACAAATTAAGATACCACTTTATTATGATTTTTTGTGTTAATCATTTTATAGAATTAAAATGATCTTAGTTTTCAGGAAATCAAAATACGAAAAGTTTTATAATTATTTTGCTGCAGTTGGGATCAAATTCTGTCTCGATTTCCTAACAATTAAAAAAAGGACACGAAGTTTTGTCAAAGATTTGTAAAAGAAAAATTTTATAATTGTTACTGTCAGTTGTGTTTAATCTTTTTGCGTTAATGTGAAACTAATTTATCTATTCTAGACTTGGTATTTACACTTGCTTTTAGGATAGTCGTCGTGAAAACTACTTTTGATATATAATATTAATATTTAGACTATAGAGTTACCAATGCTTATGAATAAGTAATCCGACAATTATTTGATAAATTAATTCAATATATGGAGATATAAATAAAAATAACTGTCCTCACACAAATTTAAATTAGTATTCCACATATTTTAATAGGTATTAGCATGAGAATGTATAATATACTACATATTTGCACTTAACATCAAAGTTGTAATCCACCTACTATATATATTTTAATAAAATTAACAAAGCACAACGTTTATATTTTTTCTCAGAATGTTAATTTTCACATGATGTCTCTACTGTGAAATATATCTCTATATTTCAGGTTTCATTTATTGCTTTCTGATACATTCTTTTAATTTTCAAATATATTTTATTTAATTGTTTCCAATTTTTGTTAGATTTATTTCTTGACATTATATTAAATTTATGAACACGTTTGTTTTATTTGGAAATTGTTATAGAGTAACAACTATTTGAATATTGTATATAATATATATAACTTGCATAATTTAGATGAATATAGCGGATTTATGTCTAATTGTGTATGCTCATTATTGAATATGGACAAGTAGTAGTTTCAGATGTTTTCCAGAGCAAATAATTTTTATACGCTACCTGCCTTTCCTATATATTGCTAGCTAAGATGATAAATTTCAAACTTAACGAATGTCTTTTTTTTTTTCTTGGAAAAATTGAATGTGTGGAGAGAAATTTAAAATTTCACCCTCCACCATAAACTTCTGATATTGTAAAGCATGTGTATAATTTCAGCTTAAGAACTTATATGCGAAGCCTAAATAACTCACCTTAACAGGTGAATTGCTCGTTATGCAGAATGTTGAAGCTTTATTATAACATGGAATACACAGATAATTGATTATTGTAGTGTTCCATAATGTTTCTAGGTCCTACCTTTCAAGTGGAAGAAAAATGATGGGATTAGATGGAGGAAAGTAGAAAGCTTAACAAGAACATGAGTTAAAAATCATGGGGTTTTAGAAGAGAACAAACAAAGAATTCTTATGACAAAGGAGCAGTAGTACGTACTGGAGAGCAACAAAGTCTTTGTTGAAGTCTGCAGTCTTTCTTTCAATAATTAGCAAGAGAATCTTCCTGTAACAAAAGTTAGAGACAAGCAAATAAATCACGATACCAACAAAGCTATGTTAGAAAACAAAAACATGGAAAAAGGGAAAGAATTGATGTTTCACGATGTTCTTTTCAAGATTCTAAAAACTTTGGGGTCATAGCTGACTTTAAGCTTTTTGTTCCTCTTTGATTGGATCAACGCTCAGTGTTCTGGTGCTCCTCAAAACACAGCCAATAGAAACGAACAAAAAGGAGTATGTCCCTGCTTAAACCTTGTGTAAGTGAACAAAAAGGAGTATATCATTATATCATTAAGATGTTGTTTGTTACTATAAACGTAAACAGTTCTGATGTAAAATCACCCCAATGTATTAAATCTTCAAACTTAGGTTACATGTATTTTATGTAGTTGTAAAAGAGCTGTTCGCTTGTATCCTTAAATCGCAAATTTGATAATAATGACTTTCGTTATCGGGTACTGAGTTCAAACATTCTATAAAATGTGGGGACGAACCATTGAAACTAACCGGTACAAAAGAATACTCCAGAAAACTGAGACTTGCTATTGGAGCCTGGCCATGTTGCTTTAGATTTTCTTTTTATCCCTGGGGAGAAAACTAGACAAAGTCTTGATGTTGTCTTTCAATAATTTTGAGCAACTTGGCTTTGACCCACCTTGCAAATCTTCTGCTGCTGCTAGTGATTTTTCTGTTTTTCCTCTAGGTGATCTTTTACGATTGGGCGACTTTCCACCAAATCTGCTTCTAACATTGGACATCAATTAAGATTAAGTTTATGAAAAAATAAACAGCATATATAAAATATCATTTACCTGCATTAATATGCATTGCACATATAGACCATGGATACAATAAAATCTCTTCTAAGTTTCCATCCCCAAAAATGAAAAAGTAAGTCCATGCAAAAACTAATTAATGACAACTATCATCCTGATCTTGATTGAATAATAAACGGGTCTGCCACGTAAGTTGTTGCTAACCTTCAGCCAAAATGTGTATTTAATTTAGCCCTATTCGCTCCAACCACATATCCCGAGAGGATAGAGATGTTAATATACATGGCAAGAATTTGCAATAGATGATAATGTCGACGAATGACTTGATTGATCGTAGGCGAATTCAATAGATTGAAAAAGGGTTCTCCAATGGAATTGACCATTTTATATACATTAAAAAAGAAAAAAAATGGAGACAGCTCATTGAAAAGGAGTCATTGTTTGATTTTGAAGCACACTCGTAGCGACAGTGACTCAGCTGCTACCCCTGTGCAATGCCAGTAAGTGGCAGTGACTTGAGAGTAGGGAAGTATCCTCATAAAGTCTTCATCTCAATAATTCACTACATTCTTTCATCTCCGGAAATTATTGTAAATAAGCTTTAATTTGGTTTCTCTCATATTCTGCCAACGGCTCCATTTCTAGTCTTATGTGGTTATATTATGTACTCATGCCTTTGAGGTTTCAGCCCCTTCGTAGAATCCAAAGGTGGATAGCTATATGAGATATGCATCGTATAGTTTCATTGTCACCTCTCTTTCCTTTACTTTTACCAAAACCAAATTAAACAATGATTCAAAACTGCAACTCTGTCCGCATCGCTTTAAGCTAATGCCCATCATGTCTGCATGCAATGTTCATATAACCTCTTAGTTAGAATCTTGTTATTAGATAAAGAGATCAAAATATTTTTTAAAAAAATCATTAACATACTTCCTTTTGTTATATATTAAGGATTCGTAAATATCTTGTTAACAAAATAAGAAATAGTTTGATAAAATATCATGCAACGTTGGTTGAATCAAAACCATGGTGACTAGGGACAGAGTTTGTCTTATTAAGATACAGTTCTTGATTGAGATTCAATATACAGTTCGTCAACCAATACCAACCAAAGTAACCAGTGAGGGTAAGTTTTGTAAATTTATGTCGATCGGTTTCTTAACCTAAAAAATTAATTGAGCCCACAAACAAGTAGAGATAGAACTAATTAAAGAGGTTAAAATGTCTAGGTCCTCGCACATTTAATCATAATTAAGATATTTTCATGGTGGGGAAGGGGTTAAAATGTTTCGGTCCTCGCACATTTAATCATAATTAAGATACTTTCGTGGTGGGGACTGATGATAAGCGACTGGTGAAGGTGTCGCATTTATACCAAAACCCCTCACTTTGAGGCCACCCCACGTGGATCGACTACCGTAAGTTTCATATGAACTGGAATTGACGTCAGAAATGAGAAAGAGAAAGGGAAACACGCAGGAGGATGTGTTCACGAAGAGAAGTTGCCAAATGCAATATCCTATGCTTATAATAATAATAATAATAAGTAATTTACTTCAACTTGTCACATATAATTGACGTGTATATTAAGTATGTAACAATTAATTGCGGTATATCTAATGAAATGACCCAGTAACAAGGACTGGTTAATTGCCACGTACATCTAGAAAAAAGGGCATTTCAACTGGTCTTTATTAGCAATCATTTTAGAAATAGTTTATAATGCACAAAAATAATTGAGAATATATATATATATGGCATACAATATATTTATTTTTTAAAATATTTCATATCCAATCTATTTTATATTTTACGAGCCTCGAGTTAAATTTTAATTTCTAATTTACTTATTCAATTTTTTTAATTAATAACATTCAATTTCTTACTTATTATAATCATATTTAGTGATTCATGGATGTTCACACATAATTGGAAAAAATCCTAACTGTATTTATGCTCAAATTTACACATATTTTTTTACCTAACATTTCGTTTCTTATATTTCATAAAGTAAAAATTTTATGTTTCTCTAGTTTGATATTTTTGATTGCATAGATTAATTACTATTTATCAGTTTAATCTAATTTTCAATATACAAACCCACACACACATGTTTAAATGCAAATCATTTATTTTAAATTCTAATAAATCATACCATTTTATGTCAAATTTTTAGTATATCTTTATAATGAAAATCCTTGTAACTTTTCTTTTATTATTGTTCAATAAACTTATTTATATAGATGTTATAACTTTATAATATTCAGTGAAAACGCATATCAAGACTATAGTTAGCTAGTAATTTTTAAAATGAAGAGATGATAAATTAAAAAATCTCTATCTTTTTGAATTTTTTTAATTCAGTATCAAACCTTTTAAAATTTCCAATTTAAAGAGTAACTTTTCCGATTTTGTATAAACTAGGTCAAAATGTTGTTTTCCAATTTAATGGCCCTTTTAATATATTTTCATGTTTATATTTCTTTCTCAAGGTTTTTTCACATTTTGCTCTTTGCATTGCCACAATAAAGAGAGAGAAACTTTGAATGAGAAGAAAATCTAGAAAAATAAATGAAAGACACATAAGATGACACAAAAATAGACCAACCACGGGAGAAGAGTCAAGACACATGACCTGAAAATAAAAAGACTATAATACAATACCCTGGAAAAATGAGGAAAAACATAAAATACTTGAAGGGGACAAAGCAATGCAACAGTTAAAGTGATAATGAACCAGAAAAGAACTAGGAGTTGGAGAGAAGGGGACAAGTATAAGAAATAGCTCAAAAAGAGAGTTTGGTATGCAGCAATAAGTTAAAAGAAGGATAAGCCATATAATTAAGTTCAATTAAGGTTACTAAGGGTAAATTTTAAATTAGAGTTCAATGATATTAATTAGAATTTATAATTTGATTATATTTGTATGAGAAATTGCATGTTTATTTATATGATTGATATTTTTTATGCATATTGAATTATATATTTAAAGGTATAACATTTTACATGTAATATGTGTTTGATGAAACCATCAAAATTAAGCCCCCTACTAAATATTAAGTACATATTGAGAATATGATTGTTTTTTTACGTTAATCAAGAATAAAATCATAATTCAGTTTATTGTAAGACTTGTTGAGTACCTAAAAGACCCTTTGACTAGAATTTATTTTTATCTTAAATCAATGAGTTCTACTTAACTAAATTTATATGATTTGGATGAGTAACTCATAATCATATAAGTTTATAGGCAAGGTTAAGAATAATATATAAGATAAAATTTGAAGATTTATCACCTAATGGATCTAAAATTCACATTAGATGTGATTGATAAAGATATTATTAACTATTAACTCAAGATTAACTAAATTTAAATGAGATCCTAACTTACTTGAGAGATTAAACTTTTTATAATGGTGGTAGCACCTATTATTTCAAATAAAATAATGGAAGCAACTAAACATATCAAACTTATTTGGTTGTTATGTTATAACATATAACATATATTTTTCCTTTTCTTACTTTTATATTTTGTTTTGAGTAGAAAATTACCTGTCTTTACACTAAGTTTTAATGAAATAAATCTTATTGGTATATGTTAGGTTTAATAAGAGTTCTAAAAGTTAGAAAGGAAAGTTGTTTAGCCGTTATGCAATATAACTACTAATCTTTGTTAAGGACTTTGATAACAAAGTTTAAGAGATATATCGTATCATAGAGATGAAAAAATACAATGACATTTTAAAATTTACTAATGCATAAACTTTTAAGACAATATGTAAGAAAGATGCCAACATCACGATAGCATAAAACAGAGCTAAATGATATAATATCCTAATGGAATTGTTTCACTAAACTTAGTCTACTAAAATCACAAACGTGGGCTACAATTGAAAGCATTTGTTACAATATGATTATAGTTGTCATTATAAGATGAAGCTTTGATGACATTTCTTTTATATGTAACACCCCACTTGTAGAGAGCATAAATCCGAACATAGAAAGGACATTCGAGAACATACCCTATGAAAGCGGCATGTTAGAGCAAACACATTCACTTATATGGCATCATACAGAACATAAATAATCAAAAGATCAACTCTTTATTTCATTCACAAACATATTTACACTGTAGCATTTTCCTACATAATACATATATTTGCACTACCAAAAAATATCAGATAGTTTACTACTCATTTACAACATGTTCTACATGAAATCAGGAAACTATAAAAAACTATTCAATCTAATTCCTTAGTATCAGTTGATTGACCTTTGAGTCATTCTTGAATTCCAAAATTGACAGAACCAGCCTTCTACTAGTTTGCCTTAAGAGCTAAGTTGTCGTTTGCAAATTTGATAAGTTTTGTGAACTCAATGAGTGAACCATCCTCGATGTGCTCACTCATATCATAATACAAAGATAATTTACAATCCAATTCACAGACAATTGATATAATCAAATATTACATATCATGTCACATTTCATCATGCTTCAATAGATACAGTTTGTATACACTATTTCACATGTCCATTTCATAACAGTCCAAATAATTCTTTTATATCATTCATATAATACATATCAAGTTATACATGTAAATACACATATGACTCACTTTCATTGTTACTTTGTTGTGACTAAGCGTCTTTTTAATTGTCCCGTATCTGTTGTGGATACCGGGCTTATTAATAACTGTCTCGTAACTATTATGGATACCGGGCTCATTATATATTGAGCTTGTGACTCTATGTGCATTATGAGCTTTAAACTATTTTTCACTAGTCACTCCAATCACAACTCTATTATCTGATCATGCATAATAATGTGATGCATCATATCACAAAATATGCCATCAATAACATTCGTTCATTATGCATAGTCTGACATTCAACATTTAGTTTAGCACACTTATTTTTCCCAACTCACATTCAATTAGGAAACACTTCCAATACAATATCAATTATCAAACTCCTTAGACCATCACTATCCGAAATTATCACATTCACATTAATAATAGTTCAATAATTGAAATTCAAGCAGATACAATCAATCCTAATGAGAAGCATTTAGGTTAACTTACAGTAAGCTCTAGATTAGTTGTTGCCTCAACGAAGCAGCAATGTCTGGAAGCTGGCATTCGATTTGATCATCTAAAGAATGCAATACACACACTTATACACATTACTAAGTTGATCATTCATATAAGTATTCAATCATACACATATGTACATATGTCATGATCAATGCATGCTCAATTGACTATTCCCTTGGTATGTATCCTTAATTCAAATCATGATCATTCAAACATTATAACTTGTGTATCTTTATCTTGTACTTAGGTTTACACCTCAAAGAAACTTGATTAATCCAAATTCATCAATCAAACATTCACCAATCCTTTTATAGCATTATAATCACACAATATCCAAATTTTCATTTATTCATACCTAATACACCTTACTCATATTCTTTGGATCACATTTACATTCTTGAGAATACTTTAATTCCTATATCATTCATAAATTTCCAGATTTTAAACACAATGATATAAAAAATCATTTCCTAAGTAATACATCAATTATAATCTAAAGATATCAAACACTATAACCAATTAATCCATCATCAAACTATGTTCATTTCAAGCCTCAATCAAGTCTAAATGCACCAAATAAATGTAACTTATTATTAGTTGGTTCAAACATCACTCAAAATAGGAGTGTTCACGTCTAAGGCCTTTCCCATGATCGTGGGTTATGCCATCTGAAAATTTCCAGCCAATTTCTTCTTCCAATTTTCCATATTTTAACCCCTACGTACTAAATCCAAAACAAATTATGCATAGTTCATTATTCAAATTTCAATTCCTCATCATTTTCACCTCAATTCCATCTCAAAATCATCCATACTACAACTCATAAACTATTGTTTATCATTTATACAAAAACACAACACAAACCTATACATCTCTTCATCAATGTTCTAGCACACCTTCAACTCCATTATCACTTTCAACCTATGCTTAAACTATCATCATATACGTTTCTAATAATCAAGCCATGAAAGTTAATAATATACTTACTTGTTTAACTCCAAAAGTCTTTACATAGTGGGTTAACCTTGCCCCTTCAAAACATTTTAAGGTAGAATAGGCTGGGTTTTTATCATCTAAAAGAAGATAACGAAATATGTGGAGTAGCAAAGTGAAGGATGATATCAAAGCTCAACATTGAGGGTTAGGTTGTGAGAGTGTCGTGAAATGGAGAGAAGAAAGAAGAAGAAGAGAGCATGTAGTAAAAATGAAAGACAAATGAAAGATGGTCTTTCAATTTATATGTTGCGGGTTAATTGTGTGGTTTAAAAGCATGGTAAGTCTCATGACACTTATTAGTCACTCAAACCTCTAAGCCATTTGTCATTTAATAGCTTAGTCCATTTGTCTCTCAATCTTCAATCAATTAGTCACTCAATCCTCTAAGCCATTTGTCAATTAATCTTAATGTCATGTGTCACTTAGCATTTTTCTAGTTCAAAAATATTAAAATTCAAGACATAAATGATCATTTTAAATCATTTATAACCTCGAATATGTCAATTGAGTGCATAAACAGTCTTTACAATGTGTACAAAAATGTATTTCATGTGTGTATGCTAATGGTATGCATGTGTATGCAATGCACTTCATAATTTCCTAATGCTATTACTTATATAAAACGGTCTAGGGTTCTAACCCTTAGTATGAAAAACGGGTATTACAATTCTCGCCCCTTAAGAAATTTCATCATCGAAATTGTTACCTGATTGATCAAACAGATGGGGGTACTATTTCCTCATATTTTCCTTAGTTTCCCATATGGCTTCTTTACTCGAATGATTCCTCCAAAGGAATTTAATCAATAGGATCACTCGGCTTCTCAATTGCTTCATTTGATAGCCCACTATCTTAATTGGTTCCTCAACATAACTCAAATTACTTATAATCTCAACTTCCTGTGTTGGTAACATATGAGTCAGATCAAACCGATATCTCCTAAGCATATTAGCATAAAATACATTGTGAATCTAGTCATTTCTATTAGGAAGGCTAACTTTTAAGTTAATGGTTCAAGTCTCTCAATAATCTCATATGGACCAATGTATCTAGGGCTTAACTTATCCTTTTTACCAAACCTTAAAACTCCTCACTAAGGTGATACTCTCATAAACACCTTATCTCCTACTCGGTACTCTATATCCCTCTTGTGTTGATCCGCACAACTCTTTTTCCTATCTTGTGCTGCTTTAATTATACTAGGGATCAGTTTAACTTTATCTATGATGTCTTGAATCAGTTCTGGGCCTTCAACAATCCTTAGACCCTCTTCATCCTAATACACAGGTGAATGACAGTTTCTGCCATATAATGCCCCCTATGGAGCCGTACCTATATACTGCGATAGTGATTGTTGTATACAAATTCAATCAGAGCTACATACTAATCCCATGCTCCTTGGAGTTCTAAAACACAATTTATGAGCATATCCTCAATAGTCTTAATAATTCTTTCACTCTGTCCGTCTATCTGATGATGAAATTTTGTACTAAAGTTTGACTTTGTATCGAAAGCTGTTTGTAAACTACCCCAAAATCTCGAAGTAAATCTAGGGTCTCGATTTGATACAATCAACACTGGGATCCTATGTAATCTTACAATCTCATTAACATACTTCCGAGCTAACTGATCCAGTCTATTATTCTCTCTCATAGGTAAGAAATGGGTCATCTTTATTAATCGGTCAACTATGACCCATGCGGCATCATGTTGCCTCAGAGTCTTCAACAAACCAATAATGAAATCTATAGTAATCCTCTCCCATTTCCACTCTAGAATAGGCAATGATTGTAATTTCCCAACCAAAGCTTGATGCTATACTTTTATCTATTGCCATGTCAAGCACTTAGCAACATACTCAGCCACTTTCTTCTCCATCCCTGACCACCAAAAATGTTGTTTCAAAGTATTGTACATCTTGGTAGTACCAGGATGCATAACATAAGCTTTTATTTGTGCTTCCTCCAAAATCTCTTTCCCCAAATCATCGACATCAGTTACATACAATCTCTGCTTCAACCACAATGTATCATTCCTTAATTCAAACTCAAAGTTTGGATTTGGTTAAACTTCTTAATAAGCTTCACTGACTTTGGATCCTTACTTTGAGCTTTTTTTATCCTTTCATGCAACATCAGTCTAAGTTTCAATGTAGCCAACAATGCTTCATTCTACCCCAAATTCAACTCAACATTCAATGCTCTCAATTGTACTAGATTTGGTAATATCTAAATTTTAGCCACACTACTGTTAGATTTCCTACTTAATGCATCAGTTACCACATTAGCTTTACCAGGATGATACACAATTGTGCAATCATAATCTTCAAGCAACTCAATCCATCATTGTTGTCTCATATTCGGTTCTTTCTAACTCAACAAATATCTCAAACTTTTATGATATGTGAATATCTGAAATGTCTCACCATATAAATAACGTCTCCAAATTTTCAAAGCAAACATCACTGCAGCAAGTTCTAAATCATGAATTGGATAATTGAACTCATGAAACCTTAATTGTCTCGATACATAAGCAATCATCTTGCCATATTGCATTAGAACACATCCTAATCCATAGTGTGAAGCATCACTATAGACCAGATAACCTCTAGATCTAGATGGAATAACTAACACAGGTGTTGTAGTTAATCGGTGTTTTCTCTTAGAAGCTTTTTAACATTCATCATTCCATCTAGAAGGTATATTTTTTTCTTAAAAGCTTTGTCAAAGGAGCTGAGATCAAAGAAAACCCTTCAACAAATCTCCTGTAATATCCTGCTAATCCAAGAAAACTTTAAATTTCAAATACATTTCTCAAAACTTCCCAATTCATTATTGCTTCCACTTTCTTTGGGTCTACTTGTATGTCCTGTCTAGATACTATATGACCCAAGAATACTACTTCATCATGCCAAAATTTACACTTACTGAACTTGGCATACAATTACTTCCCTCTCATTATCTGTAAGACTAGCCTTAAATGCTTATAATGTTCCTCTATACTTTTCAAATACATCAAGATATTATCTATGAATACAATCACAAAATGATCTAAATAAGGTTAAAGTACCTTATTCATCAATGCCATAAAAGCTGTCGGAGCATTTGTCAACCTAAAAGGAATTACTAAAAACTTAAGATGCCTATATTTGGTCTTGAATGCACTCTTTAATACATCATCATCTGCTATCTTCAATTTATAATCTCAAATCTAGTTTAGTATACACCTGATCTCCCTGTAACTGATCAAGTAGAACGTCAATTCTCCGTAAAGGATACTTGTTCTTCGCTGTCACTCAATTCAACTGCCTATAATCAATGCATAACCTCAAAGTCCTATCTTTCTTCTTCACAAACAAAACTGGAGCCTCCCAAGGTGACACACTGAGTCTGATTAATCCATGTATGATATTTATATAGTATGTGTTTATATAACCAAAGTTTAAAAGAAGAGTTTATTTCCATAAAATTGAAAATCATAAATATTTTTGAAAATTTTGAAGATTAGAAAGCTTTCAAAACTCCTAGAGAGTTCTTCATCTTTTATCCTATTATCTAATAATTTTTGAACTAAATTGAATAATAGGAAGTTATAATAAATCTAAAAGTTAAAATATCATCATATAAGTCATATTAAATAAAATTTCAATTCATTCTTATAGGAGAAGGGTTGTTAAGATAAGTAGAGAGAGTAGGATAAAGATTGAAAATGTTTACATCTCATAATAGTACATCTAAATAGAACTGGTGCCTTTGTTAATACATTTGATGTGTAGTCAAACGATTATAAAATGATCAATTTAACCTCTTACTACCCAAACTTTCCTCTGACCTCTCACTACCAAATTTACTAACCTACCCTCACAACTTTCCAGTTTTGGAAACTTCCTGATGAAATTTGGAGATGCTCTAAGCAAACCCAGGTACCCCTGTCTCTGGGAATAGGAGATAGCCAAAGGTGGGAACTTTATAGTGAAGAATGTTAGATCTGTGAAGAACATTGAATCTGTGAGGAGTGACGTAATCGTGGAGTTTGATTATCAATATTTTTATTCAAGCAAGAGTTAGCCCAATCGTTCATAATGGAATTTAGGACTTCAATTTTCAAGGGGATATTAGCTTAAATGACTTACTTCCTAGTGATTCACCTATTGATGAGGAGGATAAAATTATCTGGACACTCACCATCTCCAGGGAATTTACGAACAAATCATGCTACAAGTTACATAAGGAGACTTATCCCAAGGTACTTTGGTTTGAACTAATATGTCAAAATTCCTTATCCCATTAAACAACATCCATATGTTCGCTTGCGATGAAAGATAAGCTTAAAACTAAAGCTAGATGGTAGTGTATTACAACTAACTTGGATACCAGGTGAAGTCATACATGTCATTTGGGATAGAATCTAGAATATTTTGCAAGTTCAATGTCCCCATAACGAATGGTTAAACTCACTACAGTGGACTATTAATAGGATAACCAAAATATGGCAAGATGGTGTACCTCTCAAGATATCTTTTTGTTTTTCAATTTACTCTATCTAGAAAGAGAGAAATAGAAGTTTATACACAAGCAAGGCTTTAGAGATGCAAAAGCTGGTAGATGCAACTGTTTACTAGATTAAAGAACTCTTTTTAGCCAAAGAAAAGCAAAATAAACTCAGTTCAAGCATACAGAGACAATGGAATAAATGATTTGTGAATTATTAGGAAACGTAGATTCCTAGTCCTTGTTTTTGCTTCCTTTATTATTGCATTGTAATAATTATTTTCTTGCCATTGAGATGTATATTATTCAATTGAGATTTATATTTTTCCAAGCTTATCTTGAGTTATTACAAATATCTTTTTCTTAACAAAATTATAAAATGATTAAAGATTCACTTTCATGATGAATTCAAAGAGTTTCTTTGGAGATGACCTTGAATTTATCATGTTTATAAGAAGGTTAATGAAAGTATAATTTTCCTTTCACTAGATTATCTAATAACATATTGCTTATAAAGAATAATAATTTTAATTATTAAAGATTTAATAGTCAAAGAATAACTCTTATTGAATATTAAAAAGGTAATAACTTAATTATGAGTCATTTGGAAACAACCTCTCTACTAATTAGGGGTAAGGCTACGTACTATTGGACCCCTCTAGATCTCACAATCTAGCAGGATTCATATTGGATACTTTTGTCATTGTTATTGTTATTGTTTTTGTTATTGTTGACATTTGAGTTAAAGGTTATATATATATTAACTTTAGTTTGATAGAAGTAAATCTTGGTTAAGGTATGTTTTACTTAAAACAATATATTAGTTTAAGTTAAAAAGGTTCTAATTTAGTATCAAATATATTCAAGTTATAATAATTTTTATTTAGTAAAAATGATTATTTGAATTAAAAGGTTCTTTGATGAACTTGAAAAATGATTATTTGAACTAAAAGTTTCTTTGACGAACTTGATATTCTAATAGTGGGTTTTTTAACCTATTGAGGGATTAGAGTGATAGTCATATGAATTGCAGTACATTAGAAAGAATTGGTACATTTAGGATATGATTTCATTCACATGCATAATATGAGCATTGTTCACTCAAGGTTACACGCGTTAAGTTTTACTATTTATAACCTTGGTAAATTCTACAAGCATATGGGTTGTTTGCGTAGTAGCTAAAGTGTCGATCCCATGAGGAAGGTAAACTAGTCCTAAAATCTAAGGTCAGCTATGTTCGCAACAAACCTACATAAACAACTACTACAGAAAATAAATCAATTGATAATCAATTTAAAGAATTGAGTTGTAGAAATCTAAACAAGATAACAAATCACACAAACCAATCCCAAACCTACGTAGAAACTACTGAGTAAGAGAAAGGGGATTTCGATCTAAAATTAATGAAACCTAATCAATTATGCAATTCTCGACTTAACATGCCTAGATGGTCATAGGGTGAATTACTCTCTCTCGAATCATAATTCTTAACCCTAATTGATGATCCCTATTTTAAAATATGGAATCGCGATCTCTCGATTAGCGATTAACCCAAAGCCTAAATTAGTTCCAAGTTATCTATTAACCTACCGAGAATCTATGCTTAATCTCTCGTTACACGACTCTACTGATTTGATTTAATCCTTTGCCTATCAATTCACCTAACTCTTGTTAGCCCAAATTGATTATTTTCACTTAACTCACCCTCTCAGTCTATTGCCAAGTTATGAGGAACAAGAATTAAATTAATAAAATCAAATCAGATTTTATTAATCTACAAAATCAAAATTCAAAGTTAAGTATAAACACAACTCAACATTCAACACAATTTACTCTCAACACCTATTTCAATTCTATACATGAATAAAATTGAAATAAATGGAAAATACGTCGAGAACGGAGTCAGGGAGATGACGATAGCGGGAAACCAACTGTTCCAAAAAGTACGTCGTGTCAAGTTCTTCTCTGTGTCTCTCTTCCTCTGTCTCCTTCCTCAATCTCTCTCTAGGTTTTCTAGAATTGGATGATGGGATTGCTCTCTTTTTTGGACTCTCTGGAACTGCAGCCTCTGTCTTGTCATATTCTATTTATACTTTGGAGGCTTTAGGTCAAAGTTGAGGTCAAAATGGTCTAAAAAATCACTCAAAACTCAAGTTTCTTTATTAGACTGATGTAGGGCTCGATCATGGCCCTGCCTGCTAAAAACGTGGCCGGCTCCTTAACCTTTCTATCACAATCATGCTCTAATGTGCATGATCATGGCCTGACTCATTGCTCTCTGTGACGATCGTGGCCTGGCTGCTGTTAAACCATCTTTCTCTGTCACATTCGTGGCCCAATATGCACGATCATCGGCTATATCTTTTAGCCCGAAACTCTTCGCATCTTCTCTGTTTTTCACCATTCACCCTGAAACACTAACACTCACATTAAGGTACCTAAAAAAATATAACAATTAAGCTCAAAGAATCAAACTAACTCATAAAAACACTTAAACACACAAGCTAACATAATTAAACCCTAAATGCACACTCAACACTCAAATTCACACTAAATATATGACAAATTAATCCTTAAAACAAAATGCAAAACACAATTATTGACATCCCCACACTTAAACGTTTGCTTGTCCTCAAGCAAACAAAACAATAAACATACAATAAACACAAAGCTCAAAATGCAATAATGACACATTGACTTTAATCTTCATGAAATAAATTTAATCTTTAACACAATCATTCAATTTACGTCAAATCATTAACATGTAAAATATGTGTTCAAGGGTTTTGAACTAAATATACAACTTAATTAAGACCTAAGTGCTAACTTATTTACCGTTTTCAATTTTAAACATACATTAATGAGTTTTCGATCCCTCAGACTTTGTAACTATTCCTAAGTATATTTCTATGAAACTTCAAGCTTATCATAAGTCTAGTAGGTTTTTATTTAAAACACACTTTTATTTAGTTAAACCCAGACTTAGTCTTTTACTCTGAGGCAAACATTTGTGATGAATGTCGATTTGGTTACTTAACTAAGTCATTTTATTAAACAGATTGGTTGAAACGTCATTATAGCCTTTTTACGTGAAGGTACATATTTGTGATGCGTGACGATTTAGTTACTCAGCTATTATCACGGTTTCAACTGGCTACTAGCTATATTCATAACCCAAAGGCCAACGGAATAGTGGTTTATTTAACAAATTTTTTTTAAATTTTTTTTTCCAACCTTATTTCTTTTAGCTATTCGTTTCTATAAAAAATATTAGTTAAGCTACTTAAGCTAAAAGACCTCAAATTGTGAATGAATGTGACAACCTAAAGGGTGATAAATTTACACTAAGTCTTAATTAAGTTATATATTTATCCAGAGGTCCCCTAATTCACTAATTTCACAGGCTAATGATTATTCACAAACTAATAGACTATGTCCATAATTAAAAGAATTACACTTAATATAAGTCATTGACACATTCACACACTTCACACAATGGAACCTAATACTATCATTAGTATGCAAAATCACATACAAAAGAAAAAAACACAAAATCCTTCCCTATACTTGAACAACATATTGTCCTCAACGTGAGAAGGAAACACACAAGCACATAAAACAAAAGGAAGGACAAGAATTAAAGTAAACAAAAAAATAAAAATGAAAATGAAAATAAAAATAAAATAAAAATAAACATAAACAACCTAGAACTGAAAGCTAATTTGGGGAAGAAAATTAAAAACAACTAGGTTAGAAATAAACCCTATGGAGATGGAGGTGGTGATGGTGTTAGAGGTGGTAATTGAACACCTTGAGACTTGAAATACTGATGGAGTCATTGAATCTCTCGGGTCTGGCGTTGCTGTGTACGCACCACCTCCTTTAGTGTTCTATTGGTTTCAGAAATTGCATCCAAAATCTTCGTCTAGCGTTGGTCCTCTTCTTCTGATTATTTCTTGTTGAGTTTGCCTGTGCCTGTCAAGATGACGTAGTGCTTGAACTCGCTTGACCTACCCTAGTCCGCACATATGTCTTTTCATTGATATCCCACAAACTTATATTGGTGGAATGGATGATCTATGCACGAAATAAGTGATGGTGGTTGAGGAAGTCAGGGAGATACCATGTATCCCATTCCAAGATGGCTACTCCGCTTACGCAGAGTTGCAGCAATGGCATTTAGCAAATGCGTAGATGTGCATACTGGAATGCTGTGGTCCATGCATCACAATATAAAAAGTTCCTTAGTGGAACACTTGTTGGTTTTTGACTTATCAAAACTAGATGACACATAAATTTGTGCAGTAGCAAGTGTTCATGAGATAAGATAATGTTATTGTGTGCATTCTTGGCATAGAAACTCTCAATCCCAGTAAGCTCAAGCCAGTATTGGGAAGGACAAGAATCGTTATGTTGGTCAAAGATGGAGGATTTAGAGAATTCATACATCTCACACATAATTTCGAAATTCAGTTCATATGCTCATCCTCCCAATATAAACTACAATTCTTTAGTGTTGTCAGGGTCAAAGGTCAAGGTCATGAAAAATTCTAGGGTCAACTCTTCATAAACAGAGAATTGGAACCGTATAAACTGGCCATATTGGATTCTCTCAGCTAGGTTCTCTACTCGCTCAAACAATTTTAACCTATCTAATGTCTTAACATCAAAGTACCTAGGAGCTACAATTTGCCTATAATGAAAGGATCGAAAGCGAGTGCCTTCCTCCTTGGTGCAGATCAGGAATGGTGCTCTAAAGTCTGCTGTTCGGCTCCTTCTACCCCATCCCGTGATTTGTTGTCATCCATATGGTTCTTATCGGACTGTTTGCTTAATGCATGGAATGATTAAGCAGAGTGTGGAAGAATTTGAGAAGGATAAATTTTCTAGTGAGAGGTGAGAGTGTTTGGATGCTTAA
This sequence comes from Erythroxylum suave, assembly GCA_027563595.1. NCBI lineage: Eukaryota > Viridiplantae > Streptophyta > Magnoliopsida > Malpighiales > Erythroxylaceae > Erythroxylum > Erythroxylum suave. Next base: position 23,718,002 of record JAOSBN010000008.1, on the reverse strand, counting down.
TTTCTAGAGAGATAAAATGAAAATAAAAGTAAGAGTGAAAATTACGTAAGATTGAATATATAAGTGGTAAAAAGGGTAAAATGGTTAAAATTCCATTTAAAATTTGAGCCTACTTTGTTTCTGCATAGTCGCAGGCCACGATCGTGGCATGCGGTGTACCACCAAGAGTGTATCCAATTGCAGCCCACGATCGTGGCCTAGCTGTATACTAACACCAATGTCCTTCTTTTGTTCTTTTTTGCCAATTTGTTTTAATTTCACTTCCTACCCTTTTCAGCCTCTCTTTTCATGTTTAAAAAACATCCACATAATTTCGAAGTCTGATTCCTTTTTTCGCTTTTATTCAATAAAACAAAAATAAACTTAACCACGGGATTCAACTGTTCTCACAAAATTTAACATGAAACTAATTTTTCCATAGGTTGCCTCCCACGCAGCACTTCTTTTAATGTTAGTAGCTCAACGCTCTTTTAAGCTCATGATGGTTGGAATGATTTGTTTGATGATAGCATCGCCATTACTCGTAAAGTCTGAATCCTAGCTACCATACTACAATTACCACTGTCCTTATAATTTTCTTTGCCTCGCTTTCTCCTTCACAAGTGCTTCTTTTGGAAGGCATTTGTAAGATCCTCGATGTCCTCCCATTCGCCTTGAGGTTCGGGTTCTTTGAGGTCCACTGGAGGTAAAGAAGCTTCATACTCTCTAACGGTCACCTTGAAGGTTAATCTCTCCTTTCCGACTTACAAAGTTAATTCGTCTCCATCTACATCAATAAATGAGCACGCAGTGGCTAAGAACGATCGTCCAAGAATCATCAAGGTGTTCTCATCTTCACTAATAACCAAAATATAGAAATTTTTGGTAAAGATAAATTTACTGACCTTTAACAACGCATCTTGTATGATTCTCATTGGTCTATGCAAAGTTTTATTAGATGTCGTAATCAAAAACTTAATGGACACTAACTTTCTTAACCCCAATTTAAGACTGATAGTGTAGGGCATCATGTTTATGCTTGTGCCTAAGTCCGCAACTACCCTGTCTATAATGACCTTGTTGATACTATATGGGATGTAGTTGTTTCTTGCGCATAAGTAGTTGTTTCTTGCCATCTCCTTTATTAGATCCTCTCCTCTATTAGATCCTTTGCTTCATCGATTGTCTTCCTCATTAAAGATTCTCCTGATGCTGCATCAATCATGCCTCTAGTATATGGGTTCACTCTGTTGTAAAATGTCTGTAGAAGGAATTCCTTGGGTAAGTTTTGGTGTAGGCATCTCCTCTGCAGGTCCTTGTAACACTCTCACACTTTGTAAATGGACTCCTCGTCACCTTATTGAAAATTGGTAATTTCCTTTGTTATCTTCGTGGTCTTTGTCAATGGGAAATATTTATCAAGAAAGGCATGCACCAGCTGCTCACACCTCGTGAAGTTAGCGGGGCTCAATAAATGGTGTCAAGCCTTCGCTCTATCTCTAAATGTAAAATGGAATAACCTAATTCTAGTTGCGTCCTCCGACATTTGGTGATACCGGAAAGTGTCACAGCTTTCGAGGAAACTCACACTGTGTGCGTTCAGATCTTTATTTGCCAGTCCATAGAATTGGATGTTCTATTGAAGCATGTTCAGGACGGTTAACTTGATTTCGAATAAGACTGCTTGAATAGGCAATCTAGCCATTCCTTGGTTTGGGTTAAACCCTGGCCTCATAAAATTCATGAGGGTCCTCTATTGTTGCCTCTAAAGGTTAACTTCTTGATCCATATTTCTCTGAAATTCCTTAATCATTTGTGATTTCTCGAACTCTTCTTCTTCCTCTCGCCGAGCTTTCTTAAGGGCTTGTTCTAATCGCGTTATGTGTAAATCTACTATCTCAACTACACGACTCGAACCCCTCATGACTCTTGTGTTCGTACAAGGGCACGACTCTAAAGTAAAACAAAGAAACAAACACAAAAGTTAAAAACTACTCTAATGCCTTAAACTATAGAACTAAATGTTATCTTCCCTGGAAACGGCACCAAAAACTTATTTCACTCAAGGTTACACACGCTAAGTTTTACTATTTATAGCCTTAGTAAATTCCGCAAGCACACGGGTCGTTCACGTAGTACCTAAGGTGTCGATCCCACGTGGAAGGTAAACTAGTCCTAAAATCTAAGGTCAGCTATGTTCGCACCAAACCTAAATAAACAACTACTGCAGAAAATAAATCAATCGATAATCAATTTAAATAATTGAGTTGTAGAAATCTAAACAAGATAACAAATCACACAAACCAATCCCATCCTAGGGTGAATTACTCTCTCTCGAGTTATAATTCTTGACCCTAATTGATGATCCCTAATTTAAATTATGGAATCACGATATCTCAATTCGTAATTGACCCAAAGCCTAAATTAGTTCTAAGTTGTCTATTAACCTACTGGGAATCTATGCTCGATCTCTCATTACACGACTTTACCGGTTTGATTTAATCCTTTGCCTATTAATTCACTTAACTCTCGTTAGCCCAAATTAATTATTTTCACTTACCCTCTCAGTCTATTGCCAAGTTATGAAGAACAGGAATTAAATCATAATTAAATCAATAAAGAACTCAATTTATTTTATTAATCTCTAAAATCAAAATCCAAAGGTGAGTATAAACACAACTCAACATTTAACACAATATACACTAAACACCTATTTCAATTCTATACATGAATAAAATTAAAATAAAAGGAAAATGCTATGGGAACAAAGTCAGGGAGGCGGCGACAGCGAGAAACCACCTGTTCCAAAAGTACGTCGTGTCAAGCTTTTCTCCGTATCTCTCTTCCTTTGTCTCCTTCCTCAATCTCTCATTTCTCTCTCTAGGTTTTTCAGAATTGGATAATGGGATTGCTCTCTTCTTCAGACTCTCTAGAATTACAACCTCTGTCTTATCATATTCTATTTATACTTTGGAGGCTCTAGGTCAAAGTCAAGTTCAAAACAATTTGAAAATTTGCTCAAAACTTGAGTTTCTATATCAGTTCGATGCAGGGCAAGATCGTGGCCCTGCCTGCAATGATCATGGCCAACGCCTTAACCTTTCTATCATGATCGTGCTCCAATATGTATGATCGTGGCCTGACTGAGTACACGATTGTGGCTTGATTGAGTGCACAATCATGGCCTGGCTGTTGCGAACTCATCCTTCTATGCCACGATTGTGGCTTAATATGCATGATCATAAGCTATGCCTTTTGGCCTGAAACTCTTCGCATCTTCTCTATTCTTCACCGTTTACCCTTAAACACTAACACACACATCAATGAACCTAAAAAATATAACAATTAAGCTCAAAGATTAAAACTAACCCATAAAAGCACTTAAACACACAAACTAACATAATTAACCTTAAATGCACACTCAACACTCAAATTCACACTAAACATATGACAAATTAAACCCTAAAATACAAAACACAACTATCAAGCATATATATACACATAAATGTTGATTTAGGAAAATTACACTCAATTGACATATTCTAGGGTATGAAAGGTTTAAAATGATTATGATTTGATTGTGTATTGCTTATGTCTTGAATTTTCATTTGATGGATTACAAGTAGTAAATTTGGAATTAATTGTTACAATTGAAAATTTGATTAATTAAAATGTACATTTAGTTTAGGAAAAATGTCAAGTAGCAAGATAAGTTGACACATGTAAATTTAGGATCAGTAAGCCTATAAAATGAGTTACATTTTGCATGGAAGATTAAGTGACAAATGGAACAGGAAATTAAGTGTCAAATGGTAGCAGTGATTGAATGAAAAATGGCCTAGCATAATTATGACAAAGGGCAGCTTATGGAGAGGACAAGCGACTTACATACATAGGTGACAAATGTCATTGTATAGTAGTGACACCTAGCACCTAATGAGTTAAGCTACTGCAGGGATAGTTTCTGTTATGTTCATTCTTCTTCTTTCCTTTACTCTCACCACCAAAACACTCACACACCCTCACAACTTCTGAATTTTTCTTCTATCTCGTTCATAGTCACTTCAAGATCCATATAAAAATCTGTGCAAAGATAGCTATATCATCATTTTGCCTTTGCCGAAATCATTTTACTTCCATCTTGTACTATGATGATTTTGCATGCATGAAGAGCTAAGTTAGCTTGGTCATTGAGGTGGAACTTGAGCTAAATAGGTAAGTGAAATTATAAACTTGTGCCGTGTTGACATAAAATTTTATGATGACTGAATTGGGATGGAATGCATATGGCATTGATGATGATGTTGTGTTGGATTGTGATGGCTGAAATGGTTGCTTTTCTGTTTTGTGATTGATGCATGAAAATAGTTGGTTATATACTATTAAATGGATGATTTAGGTTGATATTTGAAGTATAAATGAAGGTGGATTCATAGTAAGATAGGTGTTATTGAAGTGTTCTTGAATTTGGAAAATTAGAGCTGTAGATGTGTTTGTATGAAGTGACAATTAATGACATAAGTGAGCAGAATTTTGTAAGCCTTAGTGTAATCAATATGGAAGTTAAATTAACTTGAAATGAAGTAATCTTAAAGGGCATGAAATCTGGAAAATTTCAGGTGTTAGTGATGTCTCTAAGCATGTAAAATTCATGAAGAATTAAAGGTAGTAAAGTACACACATTAGTGATGTTGAAGAAAAATTATGGAATTTTAATTTCAGCCTTGTATACATGTCGAACCAGCTGAGAAATTTCACTCTAAATTTGTATATTTGGACTTGATTAAGGCTAGAGTCTAGATTGTTGCTTGATTAATTAGTTAAGAGCTTGATAAGTTTATGTTGTTAATTTGATGTTATAACCTAAAGAATGGACTATTTTTATGTGGTTGAGTTCAAATCTGGAAATTATGATTTGTTAAAGGAATAAATGAGTTATTTTAATGCAAACATGATCTTAAGGACATGAGCAATATGTATAAGGTATGGATGAATGAACATTGAAGAACATAGGGTAATTATGAATGAGAATTGGGTAAATGTATGAATATATATTGCTGGAAAAAGTTTGGTGAATGTATAAATCTAACTTGCTGAAATTCCATATTTAAAGTAACAATTGTGTGTGTTTTATGAGAGGATTTTTTATCATGAAAGTGTTCAAGGATAAGTGTAAGGTATGGTTGATGAATTTGGAGTAAATCAAGCTAACTTTCTGATTGTATAATGGTAGTATACAAAATACAATGTTTGAATGGTCTTAGGGTGTAAAAGCACAAATTGAATAGTCAAGATTTATGTATAAGAATACATACTCAGAAGGTCAATTGAGCATGCATTGAACATGACACTTATACATGTGCTGACTGAATATTCATATGATTAAACAAGTTAGTGATTTGTAAACTATGTATGTATTGCATGGCTATAGACGCACAAGTTGATCCCCAACATCCAAACATTACCGGATCATTTAGGCAATAGCTTTTCTGGAGTGTACTGTAAGTTAACTTAGATGTTTCTCACTATGATTGAATTGTTTTTAGTTAACTTTCAATTATTGAACGATTACTTATAAGATTGCTATGATTCCAGACATTGTTGGTCTGAGGAGTTTGATGCTTGTGACTCTATATGGAAGTGTCTTCAAATTTTATATGTAATATGGAACGTGTACTCAACTAAATATTGAATGTTGCACTCAGGTTCGAAGAATGTGACATGAACACATTGAATGCAAAGTATTGATAGCATATTATGTGAATTGATGCATTCCATTTCATTGATATGCATGATCAAATAAAGGAGTTGTGATCGAAGTGACCAACATGAAAAAGAGCTTCAAGCTTAGGAATTGTGCACAAAAAGCCACAAGCTCAGTTAATAATGAGCCCGGTATTCATAATGGGTATAGGAAAGTAAATGAAATGAGCCCGATATTCTCAACAAAAATGGGACAATAAATAGGCGCTCGGTTACAACAATGTAAAATGGAAATGGAATCACTTGTGCATTTTCATATTTATAACTTTACATATATCATATGAATGATTGAGATGAATTATGTGATCGTTATGAAATGGTGATATGAAATGTTTGTAAACATGTTGTACTTATTGAAATATGATAAAAATAAAATGAGATGTGGGATTTGATACTGAATGAGATTATATAATTGTTGAACTTGGTTATATACTTGCGATGTTTATATTATGATTTTAGTGAACATATCAATGATGGTTCACTCACTGAGTTTGCAAACTCATCAAATTGCAATGTTGATTTTTAAGTACAGGGGATTTTTAAGTCCAAGGCATCTAAGTAGAATTCTAGTACTGCCATTTTGAGAACAAGAATGACTTAAAGGTCTGGTTAGCTGATATCTTAGGAGTCTAGTTAGGACGTGTTGTTTAGCTTCTCATTTCATGTTAAATATTTTGTATGGAGTTGTAAACTCTCAAATGTTATGTAATGTAAATACATGGATATGAATTGTAATGATACAACGTAAGAAAGTTTAGTTTGTGAATATAATGAGGAGATTTGATCATTTTGAATACTTATGTTATGTGTGATGCCATAATAAGTTAATTTGATTGTTTCAATGTGCCATTCTCATAGGATATATTCTCAAATATTCTCTGGATGTTTGGGCATATGCACTATGAAAGTGGTTCATTACAGGTATAGTTCATTTTATTATTGAAACAGTAATGTACAATAAATCATTTAAGCCATTATGCGTGTGAAAGGAGCTTAGGTCTCATCAAAGATCTAAGTGTATATTTAGGGACTGTCTCTTAATAATGATGATAATTGAGATGAAAGTTATAAAGTTTTAAACAAGTCCTTGACAATGAGAATCTTCTAGAATTCCCTCACTGAACCACTATTCCAACAATAACATGATTGTCATACAAAGATATAGTATAAGACACTTAATTGAACGACTTAGTACAATTCGGAGATTATTAGTTAATATCATATAGCCAATCAATTCATTGTAGTTTTTATGTCATAATTATTTGAAGAAATTATTTTTCTTATGCATAGTTGTTTAATTAACTAATGTATAAGATAAAGCCTATGAGATAAATATACACTACAAATAAAATTATGATAGGAACATAGTTATGGTATTTGTATTACATTTATGTATTATCGCTACACTATTCCTAGTCGTTGTAAGATTAGATATTAATAACGTAAAGGATAAAACACACTATGTTTCTAAATAGTCAATCTCATTGTGATGATTGTATAAGTGATCATTTGGCTTGAGATCTCTAAAATATCTCATATAATTATTGTTAAATTTTGATATTATTTAGATATATCCTAGTTAAAGATAACTTAATTGGTAATCTTTAGATATAGGATGACTACACAGAGATAGTTGTATGATCGATATATAATTCATCATTCTAAAGTGAATAGGAAGAATATTTTGTTGTTATTGATTGATATTGATTTAAAAAATCTTCAGTAAAGATGAACTGATACTTTGAAAATAATTTTCAAAATTTATTAATATAATCAATTACTAATAATTGAGAACTAATATGATTAGAATCAAATAAAGAAAACATTAATTCAATGCTTATCAAAAGATTTTATGATAAAAAGATTGGATTATACAAAAAATTATACATGAAAAATGTTAGTTAAAATTACTTTGACATTCTTAATATTTAGATGATAATGATGAGTTGTTAGACGTCAATCTTAATTCATGGATACAAATTACATAGTTAAAAGATTAAAAATAAATTAAAGTAGTTTAATTTATTTACTTTCAAATATAATTTAGGATAATAATTTACATCCATTGTCATCATATTTAAAAATCCAATGGGTCTTACATAAAGAACAATTAAAGAGAGAAAATATAATTTAATCAAGTCAGGCTTGACTATAAAGTTTCAAAAATTTTAAAATTTAAATATGAGATATTTAATAAATAAGGATCAATATAAAATATTGGATCTTATTTAGATTTAGAATTAATTATAGTTTTAATTAAATTAGAAATATAGTTAATTAAATTATAAAAAATTCTAACCTATTGTAAATAGGTAAACTCTATAAAGAAGATATTACGTCTTACTTAGGCTTCTCTACTCTAACTGTAGAGTTCTCCTACTTACTCATGTAAATATTGTTAGAAGTTAGACACTTGTATGATTATAGTAGTGACGATGAACTTGTTTTAGAAATCAATTCGAGAGGAACTATAGAAAAAATATTAAACTTGATAATAAGGTATGAACTTTTAATTTATATTTTATACATTATTTAAGCTATAGATTAAAATATCTATCTTTCGAAAATTCATATATATATATATATTTGCTGCACGTAAGATTAGATGTCATCCCAATGTTTCAATAATGCATATATAAGATATGGAAGATACAAAACTTCAAACTAAATACAACTAAATAAATTAAAAGAAGAGAAGATTCTGCATGAGTAATGTTGTCGATGAGCTTTTTTTGTTTTTCTCAATTATTTGGAGCCTGGAAAGTGAAGTTGTCTGCTTGGGAAAGAGCAAGATCCTCAGCGCCACTTTTTTACCTTACGTTTTTGTGAAGTAGAACAGATATTATGAAAAGAAGCAATTTTTGATAGAAAAGTGTGTTTTGTTCTCATGGAGCTTTTTGTATGAACTTGAGAACGAGGATGAAAATTGTATGGTCTGAATGGCTGCAGTTCACAGGCGTCTGGACCCCGTTTAGTTGTCCTTCAGTCCATGCGTTGCTTCTTCCTAAATCACTTTTGAACGCGATGGAAAATATTTTAAACATTATGGTCAGTCCCACTTTACTTTATTTGTAATATATAGTATTATTATTCCTTCATGAAAAAATCTGACGACCCATAGCATATAGGAAAACTGGCGGTTTACCGTATGTGCTAGAACATCCTTGTGCTTGGTACAATTATTGAATAGGCATAGTGGCATCAGTAGTCCAATTCAAGGCCTACTGATGGACCACCCTCTCCCCCACACCTGACTAAAATAATTACCATCAGGCATAGATTAATTTGATTAGGCTTTATAATGTCGACGTATGTATATTATCTGCGTCCTAGAGTTGTGTTTATTCACTCTCATTTGCATGTGCCTAAAACAATACGTTTAATTCACGTCATTCCAAATCGTCTGAAATCGATTGGTAAGTAACTAAAATGTACAAGCCTGTCAACCCATAGTATATAATTTTATTTTTTAGGTCAGTAAATAGGAAATTGGTGTGTTACGTTACAATTTATATATAGAAACATGAAATGATAAATATGAGTATAATGATGTAGGCGTACCCTATATTTGGAGGCCAATGATTCCACCACTTTTAAACTAAATTAGGCTTAACACGTGATAATTTGCCTTATTTTAAAGATTAAAATGTAAGAAGAAAGTTAGTATCCAAGCTTTAGATCCCGCGGCAATCCTTGGGCCTAGGGGGGACAAATAAAATAAATGACCAAAATATTATTATCAAACCCATCATATGAAGACTTTTGAGTCACAGTAGCATTCACCTAGCAATAAGTCACATTCATAGGATCTTCCCAAGGAAAAAAAAAAGAGGGAAAGTGACATAAGCAACAAGAATCATGCTATGGAAGGCATAATTGAGGTCTGTGTCCACTTGCTGATTAATTTAATTAATTGATCTCATCAGCTTTTTTATTTTTATTGGCAGTGGATCAAGATTCTGATATTCGTAGCCTACTTTAAATATCACAAGTTACACCTAAGATGAAGTGGGATCAAAATCAAATTCAGAGTGAAATTTTGTAGCCTGAGGACAAGTTTTCTTCAATCATTTAGAATTAGATGCATGGAACTAGGTTAATGCTGCCATAACTCGACGCATAAATGTCGTTGATTTGCGTCATATCACATCTTTAGTATAGTTTTTTGAAAGAAATGAGAAGGGGAATTATACACCGGAGAGGTGATATTGTTCGTTTGGCTGCTCCACCATACCTGACCTGATCACCAGGCTGGGACGACAGGTGTTTGGGTTTCTTTTCCTTTCCAATGTTGCTGGAAGCTTGAATGGTTGAATAAAATCTTTCCAGGCGTTGACAGTTGGTTTTTCCCAAATATAGGACAACAACACAACTTGCTAATTTGCCTCAATTAGCAAGTATCTTCCTTTTGCCAATGCACGGAAATGGAAATGAATAACTTTGAGACACGATAAAGTAAAATGTAAGATTATTAGTTAAATTTGTCTCAATAAATTTAAGGATTCAACAACCTCCTTTTCTTTTATGTTAAATCTTATCATCACCTTTTGTTTGTTTAACATTTTTTAAGCGCGTGACACTCCACCTGCATAATTATGTTATGGAGGTGATGTGTCCAATATAATAATTTATTAATGTATTATATTAAAATTAAAATTAAAATTCTTAATAAAAAATTAAGGGCGGAGTAACAAGTGTTATAAATCAAAATTGTAAGAAACTATTGCAGTTTTTATGAGTCGGCTGATGAATTGATAAATTGTTATAGGGGTTTAATGAATTTAACACTAAATAATAACTAATTGGATTTATTTTTCTATTAAAAAAACTGTTAAAGCTTCTTATTATATTATTTATTTATCAATTCTATAT
>JAOSBN010000008.1:23672257-23698703 GCA_027563595.1 Erythroxylum suave | reverse complement strand
GAAATTTTCACCGATAAGCCTCAAAAGAGCTGCATCATTGATTTCCAACCTATATACTTTACAAGTGGTTTTGAGAACTAAATCTTTATTAAAGATTAAGATCATACAAAGATGGCTATAGTTGAGATTTCACTTATACTAGCTAAGACACAAACCCTTGTTCTCTTAAGGGCTGTCAACTCTTAAGGCTTGCATTTTAGGATATAAGCTAACCAATCTTTCCTTAGATAACTTAGATCTTAAATAGGATTTGTAGTGCAAGACCTATGAAGATCATCGAGCACTACTTTAATCCTTATATAGTAATTATATATGCTCTCTTTGTTTAATTTTTTTTTAAAATTGCTTCAAATTTCTCAGTAAATAGAGCCATAGGCCATATATGCTTGAACATAATAGAAGAGATAGAATCAAGAAGGCTAAACTTGACTAATAGGTTGATTCTAGTGATAATTGTTTCTTCAAACTCAATAATGTCCATTATAAGATGATCTACTTCAACCAAATTTATTCATGTCAATGGGCTCATCATCTCCAAACTAAACTCTCATTCACAAATTTAAACATAGATCCTTATTAATGTCATACAAAATACCATCATTTATATATTATAATTTGTTTCTACAAAACCAAGACTTGTATGTCTGGTATTAATTAATTTTTAGAATACTTTTTTTTCAAAATTATATAAGAAAGATGGAGATTTATTTCTTTTTGGTAACTAGTTAAAAGTATCGTTCTTTAACCATGTATTTTGTTCATTGACTTCCTTCCTTATTGTGGGAATAATTATTTTTAATTCATCAATTATATAATAGTTAAATAGTTCATTTCACTAATATAGTTTGGAAATTTTGATTATTCTTCGCTTATTGAAAATACATAAAATTCCCAATTAACATATTGATATTTCTAGAATAGTTTGTATACATATATCTTAAATTATTTTTCATATCATAATTCTTCAATCTAACAATATGCTTATTTCTTATTCTTTTTATAATACTATACTATACAATACAATACAATACAATACAATATAATACAATATGAAATTATGTGCAAAATGAGGTTCTTTTAAGAGTGGCATAAACCATCCAACCCACCCATTCTATTAAAACAAAATTATTAACAAATACTCAAACTATGGTTTCTTCAACATAAAAATGGTTTATATTTTAATTAAAGAAAATCAAACATTTGATTTGATTTTTTGTCCTTAGTCTAACCCAACAAAATCATATCAATATTTTCAATTCACTTTACTTTTCAAATTTTTATTATTGTTTTCTTAACCTTTTCAAATAATTTTTTCGTTAAAATATTTTAAGCATACAATTTTTAAGAGAATAAAATCTTTCAAGTTGTTGAATTAATGCTTTCTATTAATAGCTATTAATTTTGGTTTTTCAACAACTGAAATCTATTTATAGGACTCTTATTTACTTTTTAGTGATGATACTTAACTAATCTTTACTTTTAAGAATATTAAAATTCAAATCACTTTGTTTTTTTCATATTACAATTTTATATATTTTTATCCTTATGTATAATTTTTTATATAAAATCAATTAAATTATTATTTTTGGAGTAATACAAAATTTTCAATCATTGTTTAATTTGTTTCTTGACCAACACTTTTCATCTATATTTTTTTTATAAAAGATGACATAATTAATTTATTTAACATAAACAGTATTTCTATTCTAAATTCCATGTTTATTAATTTATGAAAAATAATAATTTGTCATGTTAGATCTCAACTGACTTGTACGTAATTTGAACTATTCATTTAGTTGAGAAATTTATTTTAATAAATATTATTTAAAATGTTTCTCTTCTATTAAAATAGTTCTGCATTAAGAGATTGAATAGATATTGGTATAATTTTTAATTTTTTTAAAAATATCAGAAAACCATTATAAAAGTTTAGATAAAATTTGAACTATTTTAATTTTTATATGATTTCATTTTCTTTAATTAAAAACTATTATATAAATGGTTTATTTCAAATTACATCTTTTGCTCTTAACTCACTTAATACAAACTCAACTTGATTTGCTAGAAGTGTAGTATTGGATTTAATTATATATAAAATTTTGATAATATTTTGGAAAAGTAAAAGATAGATTTACATCCTAAAACTTAAAAAAATGTAGAAATGATGTATTATGAGATTTTCATGTATAACCTCATGTATAAACAAAAATTATTGTCTTTTTTATCAATTAGGGTTAAGTTGCTACTCTAAACAAAATTGTAATAATCAACATATTTGAGGGCAATCTTGAATATATATGAATCACCTTTAATTATGCTATTATAGTTTTTAACCAATTCAATTATCCTTGATCATTCAACAAATGAGTAAAACGTGTTAAAAAGGATTAGATATGAAGCAAAAGTTTAGATGAGAGCTAACAATAATAGAGGATGATTGATTAACCCTAACGCTAAACTAAAAGGATGACAGCTGATATTCCCTTTGAACCTATCCTTAGTCTTTAGCCTTATTTTTAAAACTAACATAAGATGAAAGAAGTTTTAGAAATATTATATTTAGACCAAACTAGGTCAATTTAGCTCGTTTTCTAATTGTGTTTCTAGATAATATCCCTACAAGTTTTACTTATAAAACTCCTTGATTTATGCCTTAGCCATATTATAGAGTTAGAGGACTTAGTCTTCGGATTATAATTATTAGCAATAATTAAGGAGAAACCTCTAATGTTATAGTTCTACTCCACTTCTTGAAATATCTCTTTCACTTTGGTTTTGTCTGGAAGCATATGTCTAACTTACGATATCAGAACCAAGTATCATTTGCATTACCTATTATGGATATTTTTTACTAATACTACCTTTCATTCTGAGTAATTATGTGTCCAAGAGTTATCATTCCTAATTTTTCAAGTTTTAGAAGCTTACGTTATTTAAATAATGGAAATGTATCCATTTGACCTAAATTGACTCATTTTATGTGAAAAACCTCCATACTATCTTACTGATGAGCATTTTATCTTTGATAGAGAAAAATACAAAGAATTTTTGTTTCGTTGGATATGATAACTTTGACCATTTAACTTTTTATTGTTTTTGATTTATTTAATTTACGTGGCAGTGAGAAGTTGTTTCACAGGAGCTCCAATAGATGTACACATTATTGAAAACTAAAGATATCAAATAAAGTTTACTAGCCTAAGGTAGAGATTTGTTTTTCCAACTATAAGATGTTGTGGAGATACATAATTGACTCTACAAATAGAGTAGGACAACCAAACCTATCAAAATAAGAACTTCAAATAAACTTAGTCAAAATCCTAGTGGAAGGATCTCTAAGACATGATTGATTATTGTCAAATTAAGGATCTTAATGAAGGAGTAATTTAAGATGGTGTTGCAAAAGTGAGTTAAGCTTAGGAAAGTAGCTCATCTAGTTTGAGTCAATCATTGATCTATTTAACTTTTCCTTATTAGCTAATTACCATCTTGTCTATTAATCTAGGTGAAGAATTACCTTCAATATAATAAGTTAATAATACCAGTTTGGCTAGCACATGTTTTTAAATCTTCATTTAAATGTTTATAATCCAAACTCCTGCCTTCAATATTATTAGAAAAGGATGCACTATTGAAATCCCCTAGAAGAATACAAGGTTTTGGTTACTCACATGTATCTATTTCAATTAGTTCCATAAGTCTTTTTCTTTGGAATGCTAAGTTATCAAAATATATGATAGATAAACTAATGGGAATAGGATAAGTTAAGATTTTGATGATTAGACGAATCAACTATTCTATGAATAAATAATAAAGGAATTGTACCTTATTACTATTAAAACCAACCTCCATCCTGTTATTGAAGTTATATTGATGGTTTGATATCATACACTATTTCTTCCTAGAGAACTGGAAACTAGAACTACAAGTGTTGGCTTTTATTTTAATTTCCAAAAGGCTTATGAATATTGGTTTCCTATCTTCCATTAAATCATTAACTATTTGCTATTTATTAAGACTGTTTATCCTCTTATATTATAAACCAAAAAGGACATTAAGAAATGGTTCGAGATTGGGAGCCTGTACCAAGTTTCTTTTTAGTCATCCTTTCAGGAATTTTTTGACTGAAATGAACATGCCCTTCAATTTATTTCCCCCTAGATTTGATAAAGTTGAGCCATTAATTAGATGACTAGGGTAGGAGTTATAGTCATTCAGTTTGTAAATCTTTATGGCTTCACTTTATAGAATGTAAAACCTTACATCTTTGATAACTTGATTAGCCTCTAAAGAATCACATGTCTATTGGAACCTTCTTAGAAGTAGCCATATCCATAAATTGTGGCTCAATATATTATTTTTTGAATTATGTAAATATGCCTTTTGATCTTTAATTGAAGTAGGATTGTTACTTAATTCTAACTTCCCCTCACCATGGTTTGAGATATTAATAATCTATTCTTATTTGGTAATTGATCCACACCCATCATTTCATTATAGCAACCAAAGTTAAACACTTTTCCGAAAGGATTTAATATCTTCTTTTGTATTTTAATTGGTTTCCATTGATAAGATAGTGATATCTTAGTTAACTCTAGGTCATTATTATCTTAGTTAACTCTAGGTCATCATCCTTTATCAATTTCTTTAGCCTGAAATTCTTAAGCAATTCTTTATCTTTCTCTACTTCTAAACAAACCTTGGCCTATCATAACCTCCTTAATTCAGTTTTTTTTTCATCCAAGCATATTTTCTTATCAATGGTACTTATCAAGTAACTTAATCATATAGTAGTATATATTCTAAAAGAATATCATAAAAGTTGATCTAAATAGAGACTTCCATAATTTTTCACCTATCTAAAGATAATTCAATTTTCTACTTTTGGAACATGATAGGCTTCCTTGAGATATGCCAAGAACTAAGCTCTAGAATCCTTAAGACACTAGCTTCATTGTGGAAGTCAAATATAAATATCTTCCCTGTTAACTAATATTTTTTCTAAACGAAGCTTACTCTATTTTGTCTTTTTCCAAACTTGCATTTAAGGGAAAGATGGTCTTTTTCGAAATACCCAATTTGTAAAGATGCCTAGCGAGAAGCGCCGACTTAAGTATTAATCATATCTTTCTACAAGTGCATATAATCAATCATTGTAAGTAATAAATTCTAGAGTATTAAATATCAATCCCAAAAGACCATACTACTATGTTTATGAATCTTAACCGAATTGTAACACTAAAATAAACAAGATTTATGAGAAATAATTAATTTTCTAATCTAATGAAGACAAGATCATTAAATCGAGACAAATCAGTAAAACTAGCAATCAAATTTTAGATTTCACTTACGTGAAATTTTAATTATCATGCAAAACTAATTATGAAGGTTGAAACAACAATTAATCTAATGTATTTATGCTCTCGTACAAGACATAAAAATATATTAAATTAGGTAATTACCACATCCCAATGAAGAATTCAACTTAATCAAACTCATTATAGCTAATCTATTTAATTCTCATAATAATCTAAACAAATTCGTATCTAAGGTGATTATTCTCTTATTGCACAAAATATATTTCAACTCTTAGTCTGTCGTCAATCCCTATGATTGAATCTAATATTGTTATTTATAAACTAAATGATTAATATCAAAAGGAATAAATTCAAACAAAATGATTGGAAGATCTATTACAAACTACATTTCTAGTCCTAACTTGGGATGTAGCTACTGAAGATAATAATAAAAAAACTAAAACTAGAACAATCTTAATATGAAAGGAATAAAAGACGGAAAGATAAAACAAGATATTTTAGTTTTATGTAAGTTAAGGTTGATCTTCTTTCGATCTTTACTTTAAATTCTCCGTGGGTGTTAAGAATCCTTAAAATACTCACTACAGCTTAAGGTGGCTATCATACAACTCTAAAAAGCTCCCATAAATTCCTCTAATAAGAGTATTTTTAACTAAGTTTATATAATAAAGTATTAAGATGATTGAAAATGTATTTTTACATGTCCTTGAATTATGTTAGAAAAATCATATTGGATCAACTTCTAAACCAGCATTGATTAGCCTCTAGAACTCAAATTCGAAAAATTTTCACAAACATATATCCAATGTGGTATTTTGTTGAGCTTATGTTCCATAATGATTAACAATGCTTCCCATAAAACCAAACATAAGTATGAGAAATGTAAGTATGTTGTGGAATATGAGTGATCTATAGTGTCATAGATGTTGTGTTTCTTTATATTTAGTCACTACTAATAAATGTTTGGGTGACTATTTTTATCAAAAATAAATAAATGTTTGGGTGATCTTCAACATAGGGTAACACAAACCTATATTGGTATCCATTGCCTTCTATAAAGTTGTTGCCCATCTTATTAGATTTTATTGGACTTTAATATCTACTAGATTGAAAAACTATAGAGAAAGTTAAACTCAAATTTAAGTTTTTTTTTTCTTAAATAATCACCTATGATAACAAATCGAACAAAAGAAACATAATATAACTCATATAGATCATACTATAAATATGCTAAATCACAACTAATTTAACCACTAACAATATATACAATATTGCCCTATTAAATTTCTCTACTTTAACTCATTATTCTTAAACAATTGACAACAAGAAACCATAACTAACGAAACATTAGTAATTTAAATGCATTATTATATAAACAAAACAAAGTGAACACTTTTATACCTATTTTGTTAAGCTTAAATACTTCAACTTGACTTTTTTCTAAGAAGGTTTTACTCATTCACACAAGTTTTTGAAATTTTAGGTGAGTTGCTCTCATACTCTTCTTATGAAATTAAACTTATCATATGATTGAAAATCATCTATCCTCTACTACTTAACTAGATTATAAGCAAAAATCAAAAGGCCTTTAAATTAGGTTATACTGAGGCCAAATGGATAAGAATGTCAACAAAGGAAATGAAATTGGAAAAGCAAACTGTTTAAAATTAGTAGAGTAAGTAAATCAGGAAATTGATAAAAAAATTCTCCACCATTTTTTCAAATACAAGCAAACCATGCCAATCAAATTTCTACTTTTTTGTTTTCTTTTCTTTTTTAGTTTATTTCTTATTTCTTATTTTTCCTTTCCTTTTGATATGAATTTCCCTTTTACATTTCCTTTCCATACACATTACCATGTCTCACACACTTATTTCTTTCGATAACATACCTAACAACAACATAAATTACAAGTAGAAGCTCTACTAATTGTGAATTAAAGAGTACTTATTTTTATTTTAGGCTCAAGGTTCTATGGAAAAAAGGAATACAAAGAGAAATGATAAAATTTCATATAAATTTTAAAAGGGATCATTAAAGTATTGTCATATAAAAGGTAGATAATTTGGCTCAAATGTAAATCCTAAATGCCTTTATTAGTTCAATATTTATCAACAACTTACATGTAATCTCAAAAAGATGAAATGCAACTTTTATAAATTCAAAATCAAAGAAGATACCCAAATTTTTAAGAAAAAAATTTGTATCAAGGCTCAAATTCTCTCAGAATGCTTAAGTAAAATCAATATATTTTCACTTAATAAATTCAATATTTGAGCATTTTAAAAAATAAAATTTACATAACAATGACTTAAATCATTTTGTACACCTAATTTTCAACTATCAATCTCAATTAATAATTATTATATAAACTTATGTTATTAAACTAAAGTAAATAATGAAATCTTAAATAAAAATGAAAAAATACATAATTGGACCCTAAAACACATTAAACACATAAAATAGAAGAAATTTTAGATTTTTATGAATTCACCCCTACATTTAAAAGATGATTTTATCCTTACTGTCAAATAAGATAATAAAAGCACATATGAAAGACAATGAAGATAGAGAAATCTTCCTTGAATCCATGCAAAGATGAAGAGGTTAAATCCTATAAAATCCACAAACATTACGTAAAAAAGAAATAAGAAAAAAATTAGTAAAGGAATAAAACTAATAAACTAAATAAAAAAATAAAGATTTAGAATGTTAGGTTGTATCCCAACAAGCACATCTTTAGAAGTCTTTTAGTCAGACTTCTTATTCAAGTATTTCTTCTTGGATCCACAAATAAAGACTTACTTTTACCCTTATTTTAGGTCAAAGGTTTTTCAACTTTTGAATGTGTCACAAGCTGTAATGAAGTAGGGTCATTTGAAATCAACTTAATACTTCAATTTCTATAAGGCTTTTTTAAAACATAAACTACCAATTTTATAAAGAATAATAGAACTCCATAGATCTTTGATTGTTTATAGCAGGTTCTCTTAACAGATGGCATAACTTTCCTTATTTAAGGTGATTGCTGACAATTCCTTGACAACCTTCTTCTTTAGCTCTTCCTTTTTCTTTTTCTCCTTCTCCTTTATCTCTTTTTTCAGGCTTATCCAACATCTTAGTTCCATCCTCTTTAGTAACTTTAACATCAAGTGTTTTGCCACTCCTAATTGTAATGGTTGACAATTGATAAGGTTCACCTTTATAGTACTATGAAGTTTTCCTTGACCTCTTTCACATACCATGTTGGCTATTTGATATATTTGAATCTCCAAATTATAAATGTATGCACAATTAATTTCCACTATATTTTTAATTTAGTTATTTGAAATTCAAAATTTCCTATTATATCTAATTTTGCATCAATGGAAGATATGAATTGTATAATCATCTCACTCATCACATTACCTTCTATAGATAATGGATGTTGAAATTGAAGTTATTACTAAAACCTAGATGGTCCCACATGTCTGCCTACTCTATCTCCATACTCCTCCTATGAGAAATTTGTATGGTTTTTTCTTCTCGAATTATATGTATTAAAGAAAGGACTATTCATGCCAATTATCTCATAGACAACAATATAATGAGAATATTCATGGTAATAGCTGATCATTGTGATTTGCATTGTGTGTTAGGGTTTAAATTGTTAAGTATTTAGTGTTAAATTGAGTGTTGAGTGTGTATTTATATGTTAATTGTGTTAGTTTAGGTGTTTAATTTTTTTTATTGGTTAATATGAGTCTTTGAGCTTAATTGTTATATATTTGAGGTATTTTGATAGGTTTGTTAGTGTTTTAGAGTAAACGGTGAAGAAAGGAGAAGAAGCGAAGCGTTTCGAGACAAAGACATAGCTCACGATCGTGCACATTAGGCCACAATCTTGACAGTGAAGGATGGGCCAGCAATAGGCAGGCCAGATCATGCACGCATCCTATCAGGCCACAATCGCGCGCATCAGGCCACGATCATGACAGAAAGGTTAAAGCATTGGCCACGATCGTGCCCTACAACGGGTTGATGTGAAAACTCAAGTTTTGCAAGATTTTTCATACCATTTCGACCCTGAATTTAACCTAGAGATTTCACAGAATAAATAGAACATTATGAGACAAAAGGTAGCAATTTTTTGGAGAGCCTAGAGAGACATGTCAAAAGTGAGATTCTGTCAATTTCTAGAGAAAACCTAGAAAGAGATCAAGCAATCGAGGCAGGACGCAGAGGAAGAGAGACATAGAGATGAGATAGATGCGAAGTACTTCCCGAAACAGGTGGTTTCCTGCCATCATTGTCCTGAGATTCCATTCCCGATATTATTGTCATTTATTTTAGTTTAATTTATGAATAGAATTGAAATAGGTGTTGAGATTGATTGTGTTGAATGCTGAGTCAAGTTTATACTCACCTTTGGATATTGATTCTTGAGATTAATGAAATTTAATTGGTTATGCTTTTACTAATTTGATTGTGATTTCAATTCTATTCTTAATAATTTGGCAGTAAACTGAGAGGGTGAGCTCGATAAAAATCATCGATTTGGGCTAACAAGAGTTAGGTGAATCGATAGGTAGCAAATTGGATCAAACTGGTAGAGTCGTGTAGCGAGAAATTAAGCATAGATTCCCAGTAGGTTAATAGACAATTTTAGAACTAATTTAGGATTTGGAACAATTGCAAATCGAGAAATTGCAATTCCCATAATTTGAATCAGGGAATATCAATTAGGGTTAAGAATTATAACTTGAGAGAGAGTAATTCAGCCTCGGACTGTCTAGACCTGTTAATTCAGTATTTGCATAATTGGTTAGGTTTCCATTAATTTCAAATTATAATCCCCTTTCTCTCCCTTGGTAATTTCTAGGTTAATTTCGGGTTGATTGTGAGTTTACTATTTTGTTTACTCTTTTGGTCCTTTAAATTCTCATAATTTAATTTATTTTTAGTTATTTGTTTAAAATTATTGTAGTTTAGGACGACCTTAGATTTTAGGGCTATTTCCCTTCCTCATTGGATCAACACCTTAGGTACTACACGAACGACCCGTGAACTTATGGTAATTACCAAGGTTATAAATAGTAAAACTTAGCTCTTGTAGCATTGAGTGAACAAGTTTTTGGCGCCGTTACTGACGAGGAAAAATTTAGTCCTTGAGTCTAAGGATTTTCACTTTTGTGTTTTATTTTTCTAATTTGTTATTAAAATTGAAAAAAATTAGTGTAGTAGTTTGGAGCATAAAGCAGAGACACATTAAGACATCTTAGAATGAGAAATTAGACATCTAAAGAGCTAAATGCTAAAAACAAATGGAAAGAACAATGATAGAAGATAGATATTATAGGGAGTAAGGAACTTTTGCAAATTACAATGAGGTTGGGAGAGTAACGATTCTTATTGGAACATGTACACTCTAAGGTGGCAGAACCACCCCGATTGCTATTGGTCCAATAACGTAGGGATTCATTTAGGACATCAAGATCTTTCTGAATTCTAGCAAGATGAATCCAGTTCATGGAAGTTCAAATTGGACAAGATCTCGGATAAGCTCACAGACATGGAAGAAGAGTAGAAGAGACTAGAAGAGCAAATTGATCTAGTAACAAAAAATCATGTTGCTTCTATTTATAACCTGGAGATTCAAGTAAGACAAAATTTCCCGTGAATTTTGTAAGAGAAATGTGGAAGACTCTTTGAGAAAGATGGAATTATATCAACTAGAGCAATATGAGACTATCACACTTAGGAATGGGGTGGAGATAGATGGACCAAAGGAACACCATGCCAAACCTTAACTCATTGGCGACTAAGAGACGATAAAAGTGTATGAGGAAAAGCATACCAACCCTCCCCATTATCCACCAGTCCAAGATATACCACATGTGAAAATAGAAAATTCTTAGGTAAATGTCCATACAAAGACCCCTATCCTTTGGATTGATAATGATGAAGAGACATTCCATATGAATGATATATTTAAGAATCCGAGGTTTAGTAACTCATTTAGGATAACTTATGTGTTCGAATCTTCTAAAGAACAAATGGATGAAGAATAGATGACAACAGAGATCAAGTGTGAAGGGAGTACGAAAGTCTTTGTTCGGGAAGTAGAAGAAGCTAAGGAAATGAAGGTGATTAAATAAGAAATAGAGCAATTCACCTTCATATGGGACAAACTATTGGAATTTATGGAAGATTCAAGGAATTTTGTTATTCCCTAGTTTGTTCATAGTTCAATCGAAAGAAGGACATTATTGATCGTAATTGGTTTTTAGAATGCTATCAACATTGTCCTTTTGATTATTCTGCAATTTGTAGCTTACTTACAAGCTACAAAGCTGATATTGAACAAAAAGGATGGAAGCAAGCAGTTCATAGTTGATCCCGGTTAAGTTTCTAATGATACAAGGTTAAGCTAATGACCATAAATTAGTATGTTTAGTAGTTAGGTTTAAATTGTTGTGTAGTGAGGTTTGTTTTAAATTCTTAAATAAGTTTTGAATGATTTAAAATGGTTTGGATTGCTAAATCTTTTGCTCTCTTGAATCACTTATAAGATAAGGAAACACTCTCGATGTCAAGCAAATCTGGTCTCAACACTATCATCATCACCATCTCCATCTCTATAGGATTTATACTTAACCCAATTGTTTTTATTTTTTTTCCCAAATTAGCATTCAATTTTGTTATCTTTATTTTTCATGTTTATTATTTTCTGTATACTTTCATTTCTGTCTTTTCATTTATTTTATGTGCTCGTGTGCGTTTCCTTCTCAGATTGAGGACAATGTGTTATTCACGTGTGGTGAGGGATTTTATGTTTTTTCTGTTGTATGTGATTTTTGCATACCGTATGATAGTGTTAGACTGCATTGTGCGAATTATGTGAATGTGTCAATGGCATAGATGGATTAAAATTGATTTAATTTTAAACATAGTCTATTAGGTTGTGAATAATCATTAGCTCGTAAAATTAGTGAATTAGGTACAACTTAATTAGGACTTAGTGTAAGTTTAGCACCCTCTAGATTGTCACATCCATTCATAATTTGAGGCCTTTCAAACTTAAGTAGCTTAGCTAGTAATTTTCATGGAAACGAGTAGTTAAAAACAATAAGGTAGGTTATATATATATATGTTTTCATTAAATAAATAATATTCCATTGGCCTTTGGGATATGAATAGAGCTAGTAACTAGTTGAAAACATGATAATAGCTGAGTAAATGGATCTACACACATCACAAGTGTTTGCCTCCACGTCAAAAGTTATAATGACTTTTCAACCAAGTTATTTAATAAACATGACTTAGTTGAGAAACCGGATCGACATTCATTACCAATGTTTTCCTCTGCGTAAAAAGACTAAGTCTATGTTAAAAAAAATACTTTTTTTAGAAAAAGTTTGTTTTCTTAATAAACTTACCAGACTTGTAAAAAGCTTGAATTTTCATGAAAGTTTATTGAGGAATAATTAGAAAGTATAAAGGACCTAAGAATTATTAATGTGTGTGTGTAATTAAAAAGGGTAAATAAATTAACACTTGGATTTTGATTAAGTTGTATATTTAGTTCAAAGCCCTTAGACATAGATTTTGCATGCTAATGGTTAGATATAACTTGTAAGATTATGTTCAAGATTAAATTTATTTCATGACATTAAAGTCATTGTCTCATTATTACATTGTGTGTGTTGTGCTTGTTATGTGTTGTTTTGTTTGCTTGAGTACAAGCAATTGTTTAAGTGAGGGGATGTTGATAGTTATGATTTGCATTGTGTTTTAGGGTTTAATTTGTTAAGTATTTAGTGTTAAATTAAGTGTTGAGTGAGTATTTATATGTTAATTGTGTTAGTTTTGGTGTTTAAGCATTTTTATGGGTTAGTATGAGTCTTTGAGCTTAACTGTTATATATTTGAGGTCCCTTGATGGTAAACCGTGAAGAAAGGAGAAGATGCGAAGAGTTTCAGGACAAAGATATAGCCCACGATTGTGACAGAGAAGGATGGACCTACAACAGCCAGGCCACGATCGTGCACTTGGAGCACGATTGTCACAAAGAGTGTCCAATCAGGCTAAGATCGTGCACATCAAGCCACGATTGTGGTAGAAAGGTTAAAGTGTTAGCCACGATCATGGTAGGCAGGGCCACTATCGTGCCCTACTTCAGGCTGATGCTAAAACTCAAGTTTCATAAGACTTTTTGGACCGCTTCGACCCCGACTTTGACCTAGGTCTTCCACAGAATAAATAAAACATTATGAGACAAGAGGTAGCAGTTTTTGGAGAGCCTAGAGAGTCATGCAAAAAAATGAGATTCTGTTAATTCCGAGAGAAAACTAGAGAGAGATCAAGAGATGGAGGAAGGAGACAAAGTAAGAGAGACACGGGGTTGAGCTAAATGCGAAGTACTTCTCGGAATAGGTGGTTTCGTGCCGTCGCCGTCCCGAGATTCCATTCCCGACAGTATTTCCATTTATTTCAGTTTTACTTATGTATAGAATTGAAATAGGTGTTGAGATTGGTTATGTTGAATGTTGAGTCAAGGTTATACTCAGCTTTGGATATCAATTCTTGAGATTAATGAAATTCAATTGATTGTGTTTTTACCGATTTGATTGTGATTTCAATTCTGTTCTTGATAATCCGGCAATAAACTAAGAGGGCGAGCTAGGTAAAAATCATCGATTTGGGCTAACGAGAGTTAAGTGAATCAATAGGTAGAGAATTGGATTAAACCAGTAGAGTCGTGTAATGAGAGATCAAGTATAGATTCTCGGTAGGTTAATAGCCAATTTTAGAACTAATTTAGGTTTTAGAGCAATTGCGGATTGAGAGATCGCAATTCCTATAATTTGAATTAGGGAATATCGATTAGGGTTAAGAATTACAACTTCAGAGAGAGTAATTCACCCTAGGACTGTCTAGACTCGTTAATTCAGTATTTACATAATTGGTTAGGTTTCCATTAATTTCAAATTAAAATCCCCTTTCTCTCTCTTAGTAATTTCTAGGTTAATTTCGGGTTGGTTGTGAGTTTGCTATTTTGTTTACTCTTCTGGTCCTTTAAATTCTCATATTTGATTGTGATTGATTTAATTTATTTTAGTTATTTGTTTCAAAATCATTGTAGTTTAGGACGATCTTAGATTTTAGGATTATTTCCCTTCCTCGTGGGATCAATACCTTATGTACTATATGAATGACCCATGCGCTTGCGGTAATTACCATGATTATAAGTAGTAAAACTTAGGGCTTGTAACCTTGAGTGAACAATAGTGGGTAGCTTTATGTTCTTTCACACAAGAGAATGATATCCATGCATGCCATATTGATAGCACACCTCCCTATTGCCTAAGTCATAATTTAACACCATCTTTAGTTGGTTAGAGATATTTGTTATTTTACTGCTAAGTCTAAAGATTTTTGATTATGATATCAATTATAAAAATGCAACATAGAAGAGAGACCAAATATTAACAAATATAGTAGGATAAACATAAAATAAAGTAAAGATTAACAAACTAGTAACTAAATAGTCCTTGATAATGATACTAAAAGCTTTATTATGAATTGTAGCACGTAATAAATTTTAGTGTATTCTATGTGTTTATCCCATAAGGAGTATGCCACTATGTTTATTAATCCAATCCAAACTATAAAAATATTATAAATATGATTTAAGGAAAAATAATTAAATTGCTAAAGTAATGACGAAAAGATAATTAAATAAAGAGAAATAAATAAAACTAACTTTAAGGTTTTGTGGTTCACTTATATCAAATTCTAATTTTCATGCAAGATTAATTACTTAGCTTGAAATAACAATTAACTTAATGTATCTATGCCCTCTTTCGTGATATGTGGATATATTTAATTAGGTAACTATCATATTTTGATGCATAAATCAAATTAATTAAACTCATTAAATATAATTAATAGTTTAGGAAATTCCTTTCTCTATATTTAAGGTGTTTATTCTCCTAGTGTATGAATCATACTTCTCCTTTTAGTTTGTCATAGAATTTCAATAATTAAATCTGTTGGCTAGCAATAAACTCATTAACTAAGATCAAAGAGAATATATTTAACTAAACAATAATTCATCATGCATATAAGTTAAAATATCCATCACAAAGTATATTAGCAATTTAGCTATTAAACATAATGAAAATAAAACTAAAACAAAATGTTCTTATCATAAAAGAAATAAAAGAAGGAAAGATAGAAAAATATATTTTGATTATGTTCAAATTAAGGTTGATCTTTTGATAGTCCTTGCTCCAAATCCTTTATAAATGCTACAAAAACAACTCTAATATAATACCTTATTGAGCTTATGTTTTATAATGATTAACAATGCTTTCTAGAGAAGTGAACATAGATATGAAACATACACAATTGTTATGGGACATAGGTTAGAAATGATACCATATAGGTAACTACTCCTCAAACATATTTGAATATTCTTTAACAGTGGGTTAATATAGATTCACATTAGTGTTGTGTTGCTAGATTCTCCAATTTACTCAATTGTTTGAAAATTTCAAGTTTAAATTAATTTTCGATGCCTTCTACAAAGTTTTTTTTCCATCTGGTTAGATTTTAAATGAGTCCAATGTCTCCGTGATTGGACAACTGCAGAGAAAATTGCAGTTAAATATGAGTTTTTGCCTCACATAATCACTTATAAGACAATGAATTAATTATAGGAAAATATCATATGATTCAAATAAAACATATAGTAAAGACACTGAATTATAACTATTTTAACCTTTTATAACATGAATAATAAAGCCCTATTAATTATCTTAATAGGTTGTCAAACTAGTGAAGTCCCATCTTCTTGTCTCTAAGGAAAAAAATTAATGTTTTTATGTTACTTGAGTCACCTACTATATTACATCATGTTTAAACAATTAATTTTTGGATGTTAGTGTCTAAACTCAAGGTAGGGGAATTAAAAACTCCTTCCTATCTAAGATAAAAAATTGAGGGAAAAGGTCAAAAAATGATTACGGTAGAGGAAGTAACACAATGAGCGTGTGACCTAAAGGGGAGAGTGGAATAAGTCATATAATTGGCAGAGGGAAGAATCATGGTTTGAAATAGGCCACGGTTGGAGATTGGAGGAGGAGTTATAGTGGAGGGATTAGAATGAGAATAAGAAGCACTTGGAACATAAATCAGGTTAGGAATTGATGGAGGTTCAGGGACTGGATGAGAAATAAGGTTAGAGGATGGTAATTAAGGCTTTGTTTTCATTCTCGTTTAGGAAAGAAACCATGATTGAAACTTCTCTCTTACCTTATTTTTTTAAATAGAAAAGGAAAATTTTAAAACATTACTTAGCAAGAAGAAGAAGAAAACTTCCTAAAAGAGTAATTTCAAACTTCAACTTTAAGTAGTAAGGACTTAAAGCTAAAAACATGGTAAAATATTATCTCTTATTATTTTCATTTTAATCTTCTCTATGATATTAATATTGCTATTAGAAATATTCATATTTTAACCTTTTCATAATTTTTAACTTTTTTAATTTTCATTTATAAAGCTCAATAAAAGTGATTATTCACATGAGTAAATAATAAATCAAACGTTTATTCCAAATTAAGCAACTGTTATATACTTTACTAAAAATATAATATATAACAATACTATCATAATCAAATTGTAACTTTGGAAGATTTACTTAAAATATATATCATTTCTACATTAATATCTATATAAACCTAGTTGAGATGACAATTTAGCTTGGATTTGGTCTGAAGTCAACATGTGAAACTTGATATGACCAATTTTTGGGGTTGGGTTCAGGTTGAAAGTTTAAAAAGTTATAATTTTTGGATCAAGTTTTAGCTCAGGCTTAGGTTCAAACAAAAGTTTTGTGATTTGACTTAATTTTTTATTGCTTAAAATAAATTCATTTTTTAAGTAATAAAATTACATCATTTTTAGTTTTAAAAATATAACCTAAATCATCTCCTCCCTCCCTCCCCTCATCAGTCTATCTATATCTCTAATTTTTAAATCCCTAAATCCCTAATTTGTTTGTCTAACTTCCCTCATCAAATTTTCTCAATCTATAGGTGACTAGATTTTCTTCTTCATCTATTTTGTATTTCTATTTATCTATTTATTTCTATATTTTGATGTTTGATATGTTTGCTTTTAGTTTGATGAATTACTTCTAATTATAGTTCCCACACCCTTTATATGTTTAATACTTTGTTAAAGTCAATTTTGTTACTAAAAAAACTCACTTTTTATTTTTCATTATATAATTATTTGGACCTTTGACTAGAATTGATTTTACATACATATTTATATTCCTTCTATGAAGACTACTACAAAGTATCATATTGTAATGCTTTCTTTTAAGGTTTGGACATTAGTTTGAAGGTGGAATTTCAAGGTGAAAGATGTGACTTCCTTTCCTAACTTTGAATTTCATACCATTCTATGGTTTAGAAGATGCTGAACCAATACAAAGGCAGAAAGCAAGAGTTAACTAGCTTAGAAAAGCAGATGAAAACATCAAGTTCTCTCATGCATCCATATTGGCTAGATGTAACACAAACAGGATTGTTCATTTACGAGACAACAATGGGAAGTCACATAATGATTAACAAACTCTTCTTAACATGGCTAGATTGCAGTTTCCCAGTTAATGGGCTAAGAGAGTATAAGTGTCACTTATGATAGCAAGAAAAAATCCTAAAAGGGGTTAGGGAAGATCAGAAGAATAGATTAACTAAGGTAGTAGCTATTAACGACATAAAGGAGACAGTCTTCAAACTCCACCCGTCCAAAGCTCCCGGATTGGATAAGTTCACAATTCAATTTTTTTAAACAACATGGGACATCACATGGCAATTAGTAGTAGACGCAGTCATGGATTTTTTCCAAAATGGAAAAATATTGTAAGAGATGAACAATACCTTTGTATATCTTGTACCTAAGAAGAAACATCTTGAGTATTTATAGGAGTTTTGACCTATTTCGTGCTGCAACTTGTTATAGAAGGTGTTCGTGAAATTGCTAACTAATGGATTGAAGGGGCCATTGGATAGTCAATTGCATTAAACCAAAGAGCTTATGTGCCAGGTAGAAGTATAGGTAATAACATCCTTTTACTTCAAGAACTAGTGAAAGACTATTTTTTAGGAAGAAAAGTTAGAGGATACATGATGAAATTCAACTTCTATGAGGCGTATAACATGGTAAACTGGAGTTTTGTGAGAATGATGCTTAAAATTTTAGAGTTTCCACCAATGTTCATAAAATGTATTATAGAATTTACTCAAACTCCGTCTTTGATTGTGCTGGTCAATGGTGTTCTCTCCAAGCATTTCAAGAATGCTAGGGGACCTAGATAGGGCGATCTGATTTCCGCTTATATATTCACCCTAGTAATGGAAGGTTTGTCTTGCCTTATCAAGCTTTAACAGCTTATAATGGGCGCTTCAAGAATCACCAGAAATGCCAAGAGAAAAAACTTACTCATCTTATTTTTGTTGACGATCTTATGCTTTTTGTGCTACTAATATAGTCTCGATAAACATTCTTTTGAACTCCCTTAAGACTTTCTCGGAGTGGTCTGGCCTTAAAATTAATATGGAGAAGATTTGTTTGATGCTTTCAGCAGATGTGCTCGCTGAGTTTAACTGAGCTACGGGTTTCACCATTCAGTCTTCAGTGATGAGTTATCTTGGAGTAATTAGATCCCCATCCATTGGTCAAGAAAGTTGGGTTTGGTTTGACAATTGGTTAGATATTGGCCCATTAATAGATCACCCGTTATACTCTCACTGAGATTACGTCTGCCAACTAATGCTTTTGTATCTAAACATATGGAGGATGGAGGTTAGAGAAGGAATTTTAGAGGATTGTGCTGCTACAGGAACACTTTCTTCTTCTTGTTGATACTACCTCTGCTGACTCCCTAACCTAAAAGGTGTCTTCACCAATGCTTCTTGTCATCAAATTTTTAGAACTGGGTTGCAAAAAGTTCCTTGGTTTTAACTCATATGGAAAAATACCATTAACCCCAAAGCCTCTGTCATTGCATGGTTGGCTATTAAAAACTGTCTTCGAACCAAATGTTGGTGGTTTAACTCAACTGATAAGGTATATGTCCTTTGCAAGAATGCTGATAAGAATAGGGATCATCTATTTTTCTATTGTATTTATTCCAAGTTTATTTGGAGTAAAGTTCAATAAATAGTGGATGCTGCAAATCAGATCTTTGATTGGGAAGACACGTTAAGGTGGTTCATCGAGAGGACTAAAAGTGGTAAAGTGAATGCTACCCTTCCTAAGGTAGCCTTCACCACTACAATCTACATGATTTGGAGAGAAAGAAATCGAAGAATATTCAAACAAATTAAAGAAGGAAGGCATCGACTAGCAGATATAATTCTGAATGGAATATGTACTATTATAGTAGCAAGGAAAGTAGAGCATAAGTTAAAACCAGGCATAAGAACAAGGTGGCACCTCTAATGTTAATATGTGCAATATAGTTCGTTAGAACTATAAGCACTACTTATATTTTGCTTAATTTTCATCGTTTTTGGGGATAAACTATGTTCACAACTTGTCTATGCTTATTTTGTACATTTTGTAAAAGTGAGCTATAGTAAATGAATCATTTTCATTTAAAAAACATATTATAAGCATTAAATTAATAATGAGATTAGAGTATTTAAACTTTACCATTAAATAAAAGTACATCATATATCTAATTAGATTGAATTGAATTTGAAAATAACATCTTTTGATTAACCTATCATGTTTATGAGGTATAATTAAAATATCTTGTAACATATATGTTGAATTGATAATAAGTAATTCAATTTGATCATTAATGTGGCTATAAAACTAGAAACCAAAAATAGATCAAATTTCCTTAACAATTTCATGCTTCTTTAAATCTCGTAATAAGCATTATTTTACCTTCTTTTCTTGCATATTATATTTAATTTAAAGGTAATTGGAACCTCTTACTCTCTAATGCATACTGAATTTTCACGTGTCTATATTTTGTCATTTATCATCTAGCATGCTCAATAATAGTAGCTATTACAAATAAGCTCTTGAATGACATCATGAACAATATAATATGTTCTATTAAATGCCACTAATGAAACTGATAAAATCTAGGAGATGACATATTATTTAGGATAGAATTAAGATATTCGTTATTTTATGAAAATTAAAATATATTAAATAGAAACTTCAAGAGGAGTGGTGAGGACTATGTGTTGGGAAATCAGCTAAGGATCTAATACTACATGCAAAAGAATAATTATGAAAATTTTTCATATTTTACTTTCCTGAAAGCCAATATCACTAAAATTTTTATAAAAGGATTAACACATAAATTATAATAAAGGAAGAACCATAATTTGTACTTTATCCCGAAGTTTGACCATAATTTTGTCGTATCCCTTGAACTGTTTCTGAAACTAGCTCATTTCAACTTCTATAGCTACAAAAATATCTAGACTCTTATGGTATCCATAAAACGAGTTGAAAGAACTCTACAATTGTTTTAAAGAGGGTTAGGTAAGGAGTGTTAGCTCTATTGGAGTTTAAGGTTATTTATAATAGGTTTTAGATATTTTAATATGTAAACAATTTTAATTAAACATCAATTATGCCCAAATAAGGTCTAATATCTCATACTGATCCTTATTTAATCATAAAATTTCTCAAACTTTACAATCAAGTTTAACTTTGTTAAAATATCTTTGCTCTCTTCAACCCGTTAATTGTGTGTGAACCATTAGGTTCTCAAATATGTTGGCAATTAATAGAAATTATAACCTTAGATCATATTTAGGATTAGATAAATTAAACTCCGTTAATTTATCTTTAATTCTCTGATTAGACAATTTATATCCACAGATCAAGATTGATATTTGGCAACAATTCATGACCACCAAAATATTTAGGAATGTCAAAGTAGTTTTGACCAACCTTTTCGTGCATGATTTTTCTATATAATTCAATCCTTTTATCATGCGATATTCCAATTAGATAGCATGAAATTAATGTCTACTCTATTTTGAGTCTAATCATATTAAATCTTTACCATTAGTTATTGATTCAATTAATGAGATTTGTAAACAATTTACAAAATTTCATACCACCTTGGCAAATAATTTCTTGAATTAATACTAATCGAGAGCAACATCACATTCTCCCTAATTACTTTAAGGTGAAGAATCTTTTCTTGATCATACAACTAAATCCGAATAGTTCATGCTACATTCAATGACTACTGACTGAGCTACCTTTAACTAGAATAGGTCATAATAATATCAAAAAATAACAATCCTTATAGAAGATAACTTTGGAGATCTTAGGTCAAAGGATCACTTATACAATCATCATAATAAGAATTTCTATAAACGTACAAGTAATGTTCCAAATGGATCTCTTATATGGGGTTGGTTTATTGAACTTTTTCTCTAACAAGAAACCACACATTTATTTAAGAATCACCATCATTTAGCCTATAAGATTGACTACTTCCTTCATAAGGAAAAACATAATGGGTACTAGTCATTTTACATTCTATTAATATCTAGTCTTAATAGAAAAATGACTAGGAACAATTTAAGGATAATATATAAATGCAATATGAATCTTATAATTCTAATCTCATCATAATTTCATTTGTAATGTATAATTATTCCATGGACTTTACCATATACATCTAAATATGTATAAGATAATGAATGCCTTTAAATTATTTTAGTAAACTATAACTAATCGATTTGTTATATGACATAAACCAACAATCTTCCACTTGCACTAAGCCTATCATTTAAGTAAAATATACCATACTACCATATTTTTATCATGCTACTGCTAGGATAGTGGCGTAATGAGAGAATTCCAAAAGATTCTCTATAGTTAGAACTTACTTATCGTACATCTTTCATCTTAATTATCACCATAATTAAGAAAATTTTGCGTAAATACACCCTTGGATCTTTGATGAGACCTCAACTCCTTTTACATTCCTAGTGGCTTTAATGTTCTATAGTACATTGTTTTCTTGAATAATGCCTATCAAGTTCATGGAGAAACTTTTTGATCTAAATAATCATTTCCACTAAATAAAAATGTATTATGAATTCAGTGATAACCGTTGCTACAATTAGAACCTTTTTAATCTTAAAATGATATTATTCAAAGTAAAATAGACCTCAATTAGAATTTAATTCTAAAATTGATATCGTTATCATTTTTAACTCAAATATCAACTTATAAATAGAATAATGGATATCTTTAATACTTCACAAGTATAAGTCTTTAGTACATTATGTACGTACTTAGGCTTAGAATACGTAAACAACTTCCAATCTATCTCTATAGATTTAATTCCAAGAATTAAGTTATTACCTTTTCATATCCAATAAGAGATGTTCTCGGATAATTATATTTTCAATAATTGAAACTTAGAATTATTGTTCTCTATGACCATTATGTTTCTATATACTCTTATTGAAGAGAAAAACTATACTCTCACAAACTTCATGTGGATATGATAAATTCACAATCATCTCCAAAATAATCTCTTTGAATTTATCGTGAAAGTGAATCTTTAAATTTCTTATCGCCTTTCAACTATACATCAAATGTATCAACAAAGGCACTAGCGCTAATTGGATGTCTATCATGAGATTTGAACATTCCAAATTTCATCTTACTTACTTATGTTGATAACCATTCTCCTATAAGCATACATTAAAACAAACAATTTGTTTAATAGGTCTGCAAGATTATATGCAACCTTCTAGATATCTCATAACCTTTTATTATCTAATTTAGTTCTAAACTTAGTAGATAATTCATGCTTTAGCTCAGCATCACATCCTTAAATCATTAACTTTGACTCTTTCAAAGAATTAGCATTTCATATCTAATATGAAATCTTGTTAATCGATTCAATTGGAACTATTGAAAGTAAGTCATTATACTAGGCATCATTATAAAAGAAATAAATATTGCATTATACAATATCTTATAATGTATTTTCCTCATTTCATAAATCTATACTTTTATGGAATTTTATTGTGAAAGTATTTATCAGAGAATTTCATTCTCTATAGATAACTAAAAATTTAAAACTTACCATATCGATCTCATCAAAGTGTTTTAGCATTCTCAATGCTTAGTTTCTACTTATCTTTAAACTATTTAAACTTTTCAAAATATTTAAATCAATATTTTATGTAATACATATATATATGACTATATCATATAAATTCATTAGTAATATAATGAAATATAAATATCATCCTTTTATAAATTGTTATTCTATCTGATATAACGCATTTATAAATTTAATAATTCAATACAATCGTCATTCTTTCATCAAAAGTTGAGTTGGTTATTCAACTTAACAAGTTTCATAAGTGTCATACTGCTCATAATCAAAAGGATACATATGTCCTTATATGTAACTTTGTGATTCTCATCATGTTGATTTAACAAACATGACATAAAAGAATAGTTTTAATTATCCAACTTTGTATTCTTGCCAGTTATGCTAAACATAAGTCTCCTTTGATTTAACACATATAAAATATTTGAGTAAACTTGGATCAACTATTTTTAATCAACAATCTATTTTTTATTATGGATTGAACATTATAATAGCGTTGAATCTAAATTCAATATCAAATACTTATAAGCATGAATTAGAAATACATATGATATTTATCATATCACATATAGGCTAAAAAATTCATGCAATCATTTTCTTCTAATAATAACTATTATCATTACATAGCAAATGCCTTTAATTATAGTCCAAAAATATTCTTTTAGTAGGGTAAATTGAGTGATATAATTTCATTAGGATAGTATACGACATCTTACATCTTACTATCATGATATTAACTTACACCTTACCTGTTGTCATCAAAGTTTATGAGATATTATTCAACTCAAAATGTCAATAAATTTTTTCATTTATATGATTTTGACATATCTCCAAAACTTTAACACCAAATCCTCAACAAGGATTATAACAAATTTAAATAAAAAAATATAAAATGTGCTTCTAATTTTGAGAAATCTTCTTAACATTACCTATGTCTAATAAATTTGGTTCTCTAACTTAGTATTAACTATACAAAACAAGGTAAAATCCACTCAGAATAGAATATAAATATAAGAAAAGTAAGTAATTAATTATATGCCATGACTACCAAATAAGATTAGGACTTTAATCACATATTTGGTTACTTCCACTATTTTATTCGAAATAATACCCCTCACTACTATTCGGAAAGATAGCCTATTCAAATTTAGTTAATCTTAAGTTTGTTGAGCAAACTAACTAAACTTAAATTAGGTAGATAATAACTTTATTAGTGACATCTCATGTGAGTCCTAGGTCTATTAGGTAACAACTCTTGTCAAAACATATCTTATATGTCATTCTTAACCCTACCTCTAAATTCATGTGATCATGAGTGTGCTCATAGAAATCACACAAATTTAGTTAAGTAGAACACATTGTCATAAAATTTAACATACTTGAGTTAAACCGACCTTAAGTTTACTCAACAAGCATAATAATAAACAGAACTCTAGTTTATTCTTATAACAATAGAAGACAATAATCATATTCTTAATGTGTACTTAACATTTTAACGATGGATTTAATTTTGTTCATCTCATTAAACACAAAATTACATGTAATAATATCACATACATTAAATTTGCAATTTAACATACCTCTCTCTCTTTCTCTCTCTCTCTCTCTATATATATATATATATCAATCATACAAATAATGTACCTTAAGTATTCATAATCAAATTATATACATAAAATATGAAGCTTAATTTGATTCTAGCTATTGAGCTTCATAATCTAAAACAAAAGATTCAACTCCTTTGAAAAATTAAATTAGATTAAATACATTGATTCCTAAATAAACTAAATCCTATTCCAATTAGAAATTTAATTTGATTTGAAAACAATTTTCAAAGTCAATTGGAAACTATTTCCAAATATATTGACTTCTTTAACATAGTTTAATTGAAAACAATATCAATAAATTATTCTTCTTACTTATTATAAATTAGAAAAAATCCTTTTTCAAAATTATATAAGTAATACATTCTAATATAATTCGAAAACTATTTCTAATCTAATTAGAAAATACTCTTCCTTAATTAGAAAACTATTTTCTAAAATTAAAAGGAAACTATTTTCAAAATCAAATAAAAAATTTAAATTTAATTAAGAAAGTCATTTCCTTAATAAATTAGAAAAATATTTTCAAAATATTAAAGGGAGCTAATTTTTAAATTAATAAATTGAAACACTCTTTCAAAATTTAATCCTGAAAAATATCTTCTTTAATAAATCAAGAAACTTATTGGTTATAAATAAATCCTCTAAACAAATAAAATCAATAAATTTTATTCATTTCAATAAAATTAAAATAAATAAATTTGATTAAGTAACACCTTTCTTAATTATTTAAGAAAACACTTTTCTGAATTTTAAAGAGTCTAATTAATTAATTTAATTCTAATTGAAAATAGTTAGTTCTAATTTTAGAAATTAATTTTCAAAAATTGGTTAGGAATCAATTTAATTATTAATCTTAATAATATTAAGAAAATAACTACTTTAATTTTAGAATGGGTTGTTAGATTTTAAAATAATTTTAAAATTACGATTGGAACTTAACTAAATTAAGGATGTATGTTGGATGAAATGGTGGTTGTTGTTATTTGCTCCAATAAAGAATCACAAAAGATGAGAAGGAAATGAATAATCATTTTCCCATTAGTATGGATAATTTTCTTTTCCAAGTTAAATCCGCGAAAACGAAATCAAGTTTGTTGAATCATTCAAGGATTTTAGCTACTATGAGTTAGACTACAAAGATTTGGCATAATATGAGAGAAAATGTCATAATATGAGATAAAAGTTAGGAATCACAAAAAAAACCAAGAAAAGATTAAATTCAAAATTTGTTATCCTTCTTTGAAGTCACAGGGATATTTTGATAAGTTTCTTAGAGAGAGTTATCTCGCGCCAAGAGGATTTACGACATGTCAAACTTTAGTAAGGTTCTTTGCTTTGCATTGCCA
>JAOSBN010000008.1:23646937-23670717 GCA_027563595.1 Erythroxylum suave | reverse complement strand
TAAATCATACACTAATTTAATTCTAGCTTTGGCATAATAATTAAACTCCAAATAAAATGGTTTATCTAGCAAGACCAAAAAATTTATTCAAATCATGCTTAATAAATATATAACAAAATTTTGGGGCCCAACATTAGGTGTGAAAATCTGGAAAAACTTGAAGATGATGAAAATGTTCACTGCGTATGCTTCAGTGTTTTAGCCATAACTTGTTTTGTTGTTATTTATGATTCTTAGTTTTGATTAAGGTAGCAACGTAGGGATACATTTTGTATGAAGACATTGATTTCAAATTCTGTCTTTAAAAGTTTCCAATTTTGACTTGAAATTCAGTGTTGGGTGTAGGAAAAAGTGCAGAAAATGGAAGATAAATGCACATAAATTTGTATGTTCTGTTATTAGTGTTTATGATCAATCATGAGCTATACTTTTGTTATGGATGATGTTGAGTTTAGATGGGGTTATAATAATGGATAAATGATGATCATTGAACTAGAAATGATAGATTAAGCATGAGGAATTGAATGTTGTAAGTAAAGAGTTAAAAATTTGATCTGAAACTTCCATGAGTTTTCTGTACTGATATAGAGAGTTTTTGACAAAGTTGACTGTATGTAAGTTGTAGATATATCTTTAAGCTTTCCATTGATATAAATTTTGTAAATTTTTGAGTTTTGGATCGAAAGTTATGGAGGTTTGAAGTTGAGATGTCGGTGGAGAAGATGAAGTAGACTATGCTGACTTTGCTGGTTTGACCAAAGGGTTGACTCACGCTGAACAGATTTCCTTCTTTTGACCATAACTTCTTCTCAGAATCTTAAAATGATCTGATTCTTAAACCAATAGATTCCTAACACACTGTTCTATCCCTCCATAAACTTTTGTAGCATTCTGAATTGAATTGAGAAATATTGATCAAATCAAAGTGTGGAATTTGTTGGAACAGTGAGATAGGATTTTCTTCCTGAACACCCTTCGGTATTTTGATTATATCTGGATCTATAGGATTCCAAATGAAACACTTGTTAATTTTTAGTAAACTAGAGAAATACGTATACAAATCATATGAAGAAGTCGAATTGTGATTCATTCTTTAAGATGTTTAATTTCTGGATGGAAGTAGTGTGTAGCATACTGTTTTTGAATATGAACAGCCCAAAAATGTTTGAGGCATATCTTCCAAATTACTAAACCAAATTGAGTGATTTTGGTGTCAATAGAAACATAATACATAGATGAACACTTCTCTAGAAGAGAGTATGACCATATTACATCATTTTCACCTTCTGATTGAACATGAACCGTAGACCTGAAAGAGTGTTTTGGAAAAATCTGAAATGATTCAATGAGAAAAGAATTGTGAATTTAATGTTGTTAGTGACGCATAAACCTAAGTAGAAATTATACTTAGATGAGTTTTGATATGAGAATGATTTTGTGATGAAACTGATGGGAAGATACCTAGGATTGTCATGAGCATGCATTCTACATAATTCATTTCATACATGTGCATTATTAAACACTCCTAATTTCGCAAATTGTGATATATGTGTATGTTATTTGATATAGAGAAGCAACTGGAATGTCAACCTCTAGACGTTGCTAGAACTTCTAGGCATTAGCTTCTGGAGCAACTTGTGAGTAACCTAGATGGTTTCTCTCAATTATTGTTTGCTTAAATTATGCTTTGAATGATAAATGAATGATTGAATGAATGCGACTTGATTGTTGGTTCCGGACAGAAGGTCAGATGACTGTAAAATATGGAATAGATATTGAAGTGCTAATTGTATGTGAATGAGAAGAACTAACTGTTTTCTTGGATTGATTGAGTGATTATGAGATGTATTACACACATGAATGCATGATCAAATAACGAGAGTTGTGACTTGAGTAGCCACCGAAAATGAGCTCAAAGCTCTGAATGTGATTAAGAGCCAAAGGCTCACTATGTAAAATGAGCCTTGTATCCCTAACGGATAAGGGACTGTATAAATAAGCCCAGTATCCACAATGGATATGGGACAGTTTAGGCACTCGATCACAACAATGCAATAAATAGACAAGAGTCACATATGCATTCCATATGCTTTTTATTAAGATGTTTAATTGATTAAAATGCAAAATTTTTTTTTACCTATGCTTAAGTAAAAATGTGATACTGATGTAAAGTACAATTTTGTGAAATGATGTGTTGCATGAATTGAGTGAACCATTGATGATGGTTATCTTATTGAGTTCGCAAAACTCACCAAAATTGCAACGTTGTCTTTTCAAGACCAATAGACGACTCTAGCTACTGAGAGGCTCTACCAGTCGTGTAGATTGTGATTTGGCAAGAGAAGTCATGGCTCGAAGGTCAGTCAGCTGGGATTTTTGGATAGATTAGATAGACTTTGTATATTTTCCTCTTTTATGTAGTACTTTTGTACTAGGTTGATGATGCACATGTAGTAAGTGTTGAAAGATACAATGTAGACTTTTGGTTTTGTGAAATGAAATGAGGAAAAAGTTGGTTTAAAAATATTGTGATTTTCTTATGATGCTTTATAAGTGAGTAATGATATGATGCCATGTGAAGTTAATGTAGTGATCGAACGTAGCTCGCCCTTATCGTAGGATATGTACCGGAATGACCTCCGGGTGTCCCAGTGTGTACCCTGTGATAAGGGGGATGCCACATATTAATTTTCTCATAAAAAGTAAGGCCACTTGGTGTGGGTAAATATATGGAGCTAACTAAAGACGAATTCAAAATTTCCCATTGGTATATTTTGAAGAACTCCAAGAAAGTCAATATATATATGGAGTAGGTATATTACTTTGGATTCAAACAATCACATCAGAATTTTATGATTAAATCTCATAACCTTACCATCATTTTCTTTTTTAAATAGAGAGCACAAAGAGTCCATTTGTGGCAAAGGGATTATTAATGTTGAAGAAAGACATAAGCTTAAGTTTGTATCATAGTTTAGAAATCAAGTAATTAACATATTGATTACATTTTGTGAACTTATGACAATTTGTATGTTAGATTAACTTCTAATTTCATTATGTCATATAGATGATACGGTTA
The DNA here is from genome assembly GCA_027563595.1 of Erythroxylum suave. Lineage (NCBI taxonomy): Eukaryota > Viridiplantae > Streptophyta > Magnoliopsida > Malpighiales > Erythroxylaceae > Erythroxylum > Erythroxylum suave. The sequence goes on along the minus strand of JAOSBN010000008.1, from coordinate 23,667,638 downwards.
CATTACTGTAATGTGTAAGAGGCGACTACAACATTATATAGTTTGACATATGGGCCTCATATTTGTGGGAAAAAATATATAGGTTAAGTTGTTAATGAGGTGAGATTTTAAATAAAAGATCGAGATAGTCTACTTAGAAGCCAAAATTGTAGGGGTAGTCATTGAGGGATATCATGACAACAATTTTATTAACTTTTACGGTGTCATCTCTGAAATAATAGATTTGCACTATATCAAGGATAAGAAGGTTATTCTATTTAAGTGCAAATGATTTAATCTTACTGATATGAAAGTAAACAGGAATATTACTATCATCAATGTTAGTAAAACATGGTATGATAATGACCCTTTTGTCTTTAAAAGTCAAGTAAAGCAAGTTTTCTTCCTTAACGATATTGTATTGGGTAGCTATTGGAAGGTTTTTCAAAAGTTTCAACACCAAAATGTTTTCGATTTTTATGAAAGGGATAATGGTTAATTCATATAAGATGAAGATGAAGCATATCAAGAGATTGAATCAAAGTTCAATAATGAAGCCATTCGAATAGACGATGCAGATATATCATCATTCTATAGGAGAGATGCTGATCCCAGTATAGTACAACTAGATGAAGTCCAAGCCAATCTTATCGTACAAACCCATAAAGACAATACTTAGGATGAATTAAATGACAATGATGATGCCTTGGCCGAATATATTAGTGATGAAGAGTCCAATGATAATGTAATTAATGATGATGATTTTCAAAATCTTGATGATGATGATTGAAGGTAAATAAATTGTTTATATTCTCTAAAATGTTATGTTGATGTTTGAGTTATGTTAATCTGTATTGTTGATATCTCAGTTATGTTAATATGTATTATTGTTGTTTTACTTTTGTTTATCTAAAATGTTAATGTTTGAATTATGTTTATGTAAATGTTGTTCATTTACTTATGATTATATGGATTATTCATGTTTGCCTTATGCGTTGAGAATGTTGGTGATTGATTTATTTTATATGGATGTTGGCGTATGTTTTATGTTATGCAGAATGTTGGTGTGTGTTTAAGTTAATTTTTTATGGAGTCATGCTGTTAAGTTATGTTATGCGGGATGTTACTTGGTATTTAAGTTATGTTATGTGGAATGTTGGTGTGTCTTTTATGTTATGCAAAATTTTAGTTTATGTTTGAGTTGTGTTATTATAGGTTGTTGATGTTTGAGTTATGTTATATGAAATATTAATGCATTGTTCAGTTTTGTCATGCGAAATTTTGGTGCGTGTTTGAGTTATATTTTAGAGGATTGTTGATGTTTAAGTTGTGGCTATATGTAATGTTCAAGTTTGACATGTTTGTTGCCGAACGTTCATATTTAGCTTATATTTTTGCACAATGTTAATGTTCGACTGATATTAATGTGGAAAGTTGATGTTTGATTAAAGATTATGGGTAATGTTGATATTTCATTTATAGATATTCAATATAATGACACCTGGAAGAAACAAGGGAAAGAGGGTAACAATTACCTAAGATGTTCCTCCCCTACAACAACCAAATCAATTTAACATAATGGAATACCAACCACTACAACCTCTATCTACCTTAACTAGTGCTGATAGATCTTCAGGTCTATTATTGTTAACCGCCTATAATTAGAGTAATGCTCAAATATATATTTACATGTTTAATGTGTTTTTTCTTATCATTATTCTTTTATTGCCAGGTTCTAATGTCGATATAAGAAAAATAGGAAAAGGTATCACTAAAGGTTTTGAGTTGCAATGCGTGAATGCTGCAATGAATAAGAAGTTGTCTATATATATTGACCCCCCAACATCGTCCTATTAACAAGATCCAATCAGCAAAATTGTGTAGTGAGTTAGGAGTCATTGTTAAGATTGAATTGCCTTGCCTTACCCTAGGTAGTTGAAGGAAGACAACTTGCTCCAGAATACTTTGGACAAAGTTTTAGTAAGTTTTCAATTCATTTGATTATATGCAATCTTTTTTACTTATTTAATGTAAAATACCACACCTGTAGAGCGTATTCTTGAAAGTATCAGAGAATATTCAGGATATACTCTACAGACATGATATGTTAGCAAACAATTTGGAAAGATTTTGCCACCTTACACATAATATCAATAGCATAGAGGTATTTTGATTAACAAATTGCCAGAGTTCGATCTAAATTTAAGAACTTTCCTACATTCAGCTTGTGTGAAAACATTTCAAGGAAGCTTAACTTTCTTTTTTAATGATCTCAGTAAAGATATATAGCAAAACATTTCTATTATCTCATTTATCAATTCTCACATTCATAGTCATTTCCAGTATTTGATAACAAATAAATTCATAGAACTTTTCATTACATTACTAACCAAACACATACATCAGGCAATAATTTAGTCTTAGCATAAATATACATATATCTATAACACTAGTATAGAAATACAACATACCAAGCTATATATATGAGTTACAAAGTTATTGGCACACTATATACAATATAGCAATATGCGGTGATATGCAAATGCAAAACTACTACTAGACTCTGCAGATTCAGTTGATCGGACCTTTGAGCCATGACTTCCAAAACGTAGGAGTTATACTCTAACTAACTCTAAACCTTTCTTAAAGCTAAAAAACAATATTGCAACTTTGATGAGTTTTGTGAACTCAATGATTAAACCATCATCAATGTGCTCAGTGAACCATATCACATAGGACCGTTTAAATCAATATACCCCATAACCAATAATATCAAGTTACATTTCAATAATACACATCAACTTAGGAAAAAATTCAAGAAGATCATATCACATTTAAAAAAAATATCAAATTGTATTTCAAAATCACAATTAAATTTAATTAAACATGTACATGAAAATGAAATTATGCTTTCATTCTTACTTCCTTGTGTTGTGATCAAATATACCAATTCACGCCTTGGGTTTCAGAAAAATTTCTATTGACCAACATTATCGCCCTGATCACATTATGAGCATTATGCCTTAAGTTCTTATTACAAGCCTTAGGCCCTGATTACAAGCTTTTTGCTCTAAATGCCTACGTGTTAGTCATTTTGATGATAAATCCCATTATCTCATCATGAATGCCAAATGCAATTATATGAATCATCTCATTTATTATTTTCTTCTATTACTAACTAATTTTCCAAAATTCATAATCAATTCAATTCAAATAAGCATTTCACAATTATTCACATGGTCAACAGTTAGCAATAAAATAAAAAACAATTCCATATACAATCCTAAATATCAAACTCCTTGGACCAACAATGTTCGAAATTGTAACAATCATGTAAGCAATAATCAATAACTAACATTTAACTAAAAAGAAATAAACCATAATAAGAAACATCTAGGCTAACCCATAGAGCACTCCAACGAGCTATTGCCTTGACGTCTCGACAATAACTGGGTATTGACAATCACTTTGAGGGCCTTTTGACATGCATTTGAATATCTGTCACTGATAATGAATGGAGAGAATATGTATGTAATCCTTAAGTGTAATCCTGACAATTTATGGATATTGACAATCACTTTAAGAGCCTATTAATGTGCATATGAATATCAGTCACTGATAACGAATGGAGAGAATACGTAAGTAATCCTTAAATGTAATGTTTATATCATTTTCTTCCTAATGTTCCTTTATGAATTAGATGCCTTCTTTTAATTATAACTCTTTCTATAAAACTATAAACACCATGATTCTTATGCCCCTAAAACTACACTTCATTAGTATTAATACATATAAAAATTACATGAACAGAATATCCCTTTCGAATACAAAGCCCTATCCAAATTCTGTCTTGTTTTTGGTAAGAAATAGGATGGCAACCAATGCTCAGACAACAATAAATCATTATCAAGACATCTTCTAGCTAAAATGTTCATGGAAGCATTAATAAGACATCAATAATGATATTTAATTTGATATACTTTGACTAATTTAGACTCTAAATCCCTAAAAAATCACAAAATAATACAAGGTTCCTACATAGGGTTCTGTCACAGGCAATATTAGGGAAAAAAGCATAACTCAAGATATAATCACTATTTTATCAAGCCCATTTCGTAGAGGTCAAGCTATGACCTATACCTACAACTTTTTTTCTTTAAGTTTCTACAATTTCATCCTCTAAAGGTATGTAAAATAGATTAAGAAAAGGAAATGTGAAATTGAAAGTAGGATTTTGACTTACCTTGGTGACTTCTTTCCTTCTCCTCTTCTCTTCCCCTTTTTTCTTTCCTTCTCTCTCTTTCTCATTTTTTTTTTCCCTCTTCGAACCTTATCTCAGACCCTCACTCTCCCTTATGTTACCTTTTACATCTATTTTCTCTAGAAAGTTTAAAGAAAGTCAAACTAATCTATGTGCCACCATTTCATTCGTCTATGTGTCACCATTCTATTAGTTCATGTATTATTCTTCTATTGGTCCATATGATAATAACCTTAGGTTTCACATGTCACTCATTTAAGCCTCCATATTTCACTACTTGTAAGGCTACATATGTCACCAATTGTAGGGCTACATATGTTTCCATTTGTAAAGCTACACATTTCACCATTCTAAATCTCAACATATCACAAGTCTAAAGTGCCATTTGTTACAAATTTAAAGGGCCACTTGTCACAAATATAAAGTGCACTTGTCTCCAATCTTACCATTTAGGAATTTTATTAACCAATGTATACATTAACTCCTCAAACTTTTGATTTTTTAACAATTAACTCCAAATCACTAACTTAAATCGATCAATTTCTAATTTAATTCTAACTCATCAAAATCATATACAAGCATCCCAGAATAAGTCAATTAAGTGCACATAAAATAATCACTTATTTATGATATTTATAAATAATAATCTACGTATGTGTATGCTAATCTCATGCATGTACATAGGATAACAAATTTCGTATACTAAAATGTACCAAATTAATCATCTAGTGACATAACTTATTTTATTTAATGCAATATGCATGAGCTTAATCTTCTAAACCTTCTAACCCTCAACAATTTAGGATGCATGATATTTTACTTAATTATTATTCAAACAGTGTTACCAATAATAATTAAAAAAGTGACTTAATTATAATTCAAACCATGTTAAAAAATAATATAAATTAAAATTTTTATTAATAATTATAATTAAATGATAAATTGGTAATAAGAAAGTATAAATAAAAATAAAAATTTGTCATAAAAACTTTTTAGAAACAAATACAAAATCATCACCAAATCTTTTTACCTACATTTTCCAAAATGTCTCTAATAACATTTAGCTACATTTAAAAAAATGTAGCTAAATATTTTCTACTACACAAATAAATCGTTGCTAAAATTTTTTATTTATGCTTAAGCTAATGAAGCTAATTACCTTTAGCCATGAAAATAAAACATTGCAATATGTCATTTGAGACAATTTTTGTTTCTTCTCACCTATTTCTTTTTTCGACGGATGCATGATCGTAGCAAATCATTTGAGCTACAGGTTGGAGAAAATGTCACATATAATTATTTGCTAACAGTCTTTTTCAACCATTTGTTCACCAAATTTTTTGTCAAAGCAAAATTTTTTTTTGACAATATATTATCTGTAGTAATGAAATTTTTTGTCGTCAAAACCATGCTCTGTGGTAGTGATAATAAGCATAAAGAACTTGAGTAACAACTTCTCAAGTTCTATATGATACTACCATGGAATCAAAGAAATTCACTTACTTGGAGGATGATGGAGCTCCAAATTATATTTTTTAGATCTCCGTAAAGACTTGTTTTGCAAAACCACAATTTTCTTCTCAAGTGAAAAAACTTGTTTATTGGTGGATGGCTTGATCTTTTAGGAGACGTGTTTTTTTTGGGAAATGATTTAGTGTTGGGAAGGGTTAGTTTAGTGTTAACAGTGAATGATTGGATGAAAATTTATAGATGAGATCTGTTGTGCCACTTACCCAGTTCTAACTCTGTGCAAGCAAATCTCATCCGTTAATTGATAGAAGCGGACAGATGAGATTTGTCAGCACATAGTTGGAACTGGATAAATGGCACTTCCAATCTCTTCTTGAAAATTTAAGGCTAGGGATAGTCAAATTTGAATAAAAATATAATTAAGATTTTGTAAAGGAAAGATCCACGACATAGTTGGCATCAAATACAAAATTTAGAATATCACCTATTTGTGTCTATTTCCAGACAGCTTTTGATAGTTTAAGAATAAACTTAGATATATTACCTAAACAAACACCACTTAACTTTTATATCCTTACCAACCCTTTCATATTTTAGATTTGCGTCCACTAGATTTTGTACCCCGTTATTTATTCTTCAACTTGACTTTTTCATTTTATTTTCCTAACTCTCCCCCTCCTTGATATTTAAGTCATTAAAAATAATATGTATACATGAGTTAACACATAAAAATTAAAAAATCTAGAAAAGTAAAGCACCAAAATTGATAAGAAAATATATTAGTTAGAATGCAACCTTGAAGAAAAATCTTAAAAATTTCAACTCTGAAATTTAAAAATGTCATTTACCTTGATGTAAAATAAATAAGATAATAAACTTAATAATAAAATGCAATCAAGTTATAGAAATCTCCTTTTCTTCCATGCAAGATTTATTAGGGAAAAATCCCTAAAGTTCTTTAAAGAATTACCTACATAAGAAAATAAATATTACTAAAAAAAACTAAGAGATTAAAATAGAAATAAAATTAAAAATAAAGTAAAGTTTGAATCTTTAGGTTGCCTCATGATAAGTGCTTCTATAAAAGTATTTTAGTTGAACTTTCAATTTTAACTTGTTGCTAATCTAATATCTTCAATTAGATGAGCTTGTTCACTTTCCTCCTTAAAATTGAGAGGGCAAGAGATATTAGTAAGTTAAATATTATTTTCTTTGGTATATGGTAAGGGCAAATGCTTTCCTCCCTAAATCTTTGAAAGAAAAAAAAGGCACTGGAGTTTATAGTCCTTTTCTTCCCTTCTAAAAGTACACTCCACGAGTTTAGATCCTCTTCTTTATCATTAGTTTTAAATATTTTACATGTTTTGAAATAATCATCAAAACTTAATTTACTTGCTACACGTATAATAGGGTCAATTAAGTTAATCATATTACATTCATCATCAAGGGAAGGGGGTCTTTTCTAGGCGTTATAGATGTAGAAATTCACTTTCTCATTCCCTACCTTAAGTTTCAACATATGTTAAACTACATATATCATAGCTCCTCTAACGACTAAAAATGGTCTCCTTAAGATGATGGGAACCCTAATGTCATGCCATAATCAATTTACCAAGATTTAAATATGAATTCTTTGTAAGAAAACAATATGATTATTCAACTAGCTGATCGTTCTTATGTGCATCATATTGATATTATTGAGGATGTTTTAGTCCAAGTTAATGGCTTGGTATTTCCAGTGTATTTTTACATCTTTAAAATCGATGGTGATTGTGATGAAAATTCAACTTCAATTTTTTTTGGAAGACCACTTATAAAGACGGAAAAGATGAAAATTGATATAGATGAGGGTACTCTTTCAATTGAATATGACGAAGAGATAGTGAAGTTCAATATGTTTGTCATATGAATATTGTGGATTCATTTGTGTAGGATATGATTGAAGAAGAAAGTGATGAAGATGAGTTGGAGTTTAAGAAATCGAAAGTGAACAAGCAAGCTGATGAAATTTGTGAAGTTGTAGGATCATTAGCGATTCTAACATATTAAAAAACTTTGAATGTTGAACTTATTATAACTCAGAAGAAAATCTTACCTTCTTTTTTGTAGGGTCCGAAGATAGAATTGAAGGTGTTACCTAATTGCCTAAAGTATGTCTATTTAGGTGATGGAGAGTCATTATCTACAATCATTTCAAAGAGGTTGATTATAAGGGAAAAGGAAGGGCTCGTAGCACTACTTAAGGAGTACAAAACTACAATTATGTACAAGTTTAAGAAGAAAAAGCCTTATTGAGCATAACAATGTTAAATAATTGCAAATTTGGGAGGCAAGCCAAAATATGATAGTTTTTATTAGTTTTGTTTTATTTATATATAGTTTTCATTTATTTGTTTTTGAGAAATTAGTTTATAGTATTAAAGATGAAATAGGTCTCAAAATTCTAGAATACGAAATCTTATAAGCCGAGATCACACCTTATGCAATTTAGCTTTCCAGAATGGAGATCCTAAAATCCTAAAACACTAACATGCATAAGACATGACATGCCTTATATATGCCAGTAGTCTGCTTGGTCTTAAGGAAATTTGTAAATTTTAAATAAATAAATAAATATGAATTTTTAAAAATAATAAAATAATTTATAAATTAAAAATTAAAATCATTATTTACAAAAATCAAAACCCTAATTTCTTATATTTCTTTTTTAGTAGCCCCACAACAACAAAATAACAACGATACTCTCTACCATGTGAACCGACAACATAGAACATCTCATTTCAGATGCTCACAACTAAGGGAGTCTTCTACTTTATGCTCTATTTTTGTTGATTATTTTTGTGGCATGTGAGCATTTTATGCGTACATTAGGGATAATTTATAATTTAGTTATGGAGGAGCGAGCATTTATACTATAATGAACTTTGTGATTTTTGCTTGGACTCATAATACTATGATTTATATATTGATTGTTCCATATGATAGCATCATAATCTTCTAATTGTTGTTATGAATACTCCCAAAGTTAGGATATAGTTTTCGTTTAAGAAATAATGCATTAGATAGACAAGCATGTTTAGTGTTTTTCATTAAATTATTTTAAGTGTCTTTTTGGTTTTGTTGAATGAAAATTTTTACTTGATGCATTTTGACGCCTAAGTGAGTTTTGAGCCTAAAAGTTAGAGAGGTGAAAGATGTCTCTCCGTCTTTGTTTCCTACTCCAACCCTTGTCTAGATCTATCTTGCAAAGAATCCTCTATAAAGAAAATCAAAATCTATACATAATTGGGATGGGAAGAAGTTTCATAATTAAACTTAAGCTCTTCAAGTGAATATGGCATTAGGTGTGATATTGCCTTATCCACTGTAGTAATCTATCCACTTTTCCAAAATTTGTGATTTCACCAATAATGCTTCAATTTGATGCAATATCCACTTTTCATCTCCTAAAATAAAACAAACATTAATTTCCCTTTTTATGAACCAAAATATATCCAAAACAAAACAGATGATTCCATTTAATATATCAAAATAACATCTTATCAAATTCCCTCACCTCTCTAACTTTTCTTTTTTTTCATTTCTTTTGATTTCTCTCAATCTTTCATCCTTCTTCTACTTTTGGTGTTGAAATTTAACCCATGTGTGGCTAAACTCAAACATTTTGATTTAAGGGGATTAAAGCCTCTAATTGTCACCTACTGAGGCTTTAATCTATATTCATGTTTTAATTTAAGTGTTTCTCGTTTTGGGTTCTTATCTTTCATGTATAATTAATGAATTCAATGATTTATAATTGTCATGAAGGATTAGTAAAGGTAACAGATATATATTTAACTTATAGTAAGCAAGAAAACTAAGTTAAAAAGTTGAAGCTATCTCAATTATTTAATTTAGGGTTAGTCATTTTCACTATGCTTATTACTATCATTTAATTGATATGGAATGCTATCATACCTAGTCAATTGATGGTAAGTTTTGGTTTGGATAAAGATTTTTAACCATTTAATTTAAGAAAATTTAAGACATTACGGCTATTCTAATATATATTGGACTAGTCGCTTGAATTGTGGAAATTATTCTTTTTAGACCAATGATCAATATTACCATTAGATTAGATCTTGCACTTGAATTAGAGTTTAGAATTATTGAATTTCTCACTTTTATATTCAGTTAATTTAGTTTAATTTCTTGTTAATTTTAGTTAATTAGATAATTAATCAGAAACCCGCCACTTTATTTTATTAATCGAAATTAAGAAACTAGTGTTTAGTTTTCTTAGGATTTGACCTAGTTCCATGATTACTACAAGAACTTGGAGAATCGGAAATAATTTTAAAGGATTCGACAACTCGATCAATAGTCCAATCGACTAGCTAAAGTGATGCCTTCATAGACTTTAGTTTTTCTATTCTAAGCTTCCCAAATATAGATAGAGTCATTAGATTAACATTAAAACCTTAATTAAATAAGCAGCTAATATCATTAAAAGAACTAAAGAATAGTAAACTTCCTAGATATTTTCAACTTTAGAGGTAACTTTTTATGCAACATTTTAATATAGTCCTCAGTTAAAGGAACCATAACATACTCCTTAAGTTTATTTTTGTTAGAGATTATCTTCTTTAAAAACCTTATATATAATGGCGTCTAAGCTAATGCTTTAGTAAAAGGTATGCTTATGTGAAACTTCTTGAAGATATTTAGGAAGATCTTGAAGTTGTACTTATCCTTCTTCTTGTTTAGCCAGTAATGTTATGGAATTAATGTCATATGGTTTACAGTGGATTGAGGGATCTACTTGTAGTTGACACTTATTAAATATGGAACTGATGCTAACTTATTTTTTCCCATCTTGTTATCATTGTCTTCCTTATACTTTTTGTTTTAATTTTTTCACTTCCTCCCCTTTAACTTTAGCTTCAGGTGTTTTTCCACTTCTAACTATAATAGCTAACACTTAATCTCTAAGGTTTACCTCAATGTTACTAGGAAGCTTTCCTTGACCTTGTTCACTCTCTACCTTAGTTAGTTGGCTCACTTGCACCTCTAGTTATAAATATATACAAAATTAAATTGTACTAACCTTTTAAGTTTGCCTACTTAAGATTCAAAATTTTCCAAGTTATCAAGTTTTTCATCTACGGAAGACATGTATTATTTGAGCATTTATTTTATCCTCTAGTTTGGAACAATGGTTATTGAAACTAAGGTTGTTATTAGAAACTAGGTGGTCGTATCGGTCTGCCTACTCTAGCCCTTTTTGTTTCTAAACAAAATTGGGTGATTTCTCAAGCTTGGATCATAAGTGTTCAAGAAGTGTTGTTCTTTACATCTTATTTTCCTCTATAAGTATCCATGTAATTAACTTCTTTGTTGTAACTTTAGGTCAACTCTATATTCATGCATGCACGGGAAGGATTCCAATAGATGCACTATTAATAGTCTGCCTTGTAGTGCTTGTATCTTGATTATTAAACATCTTTATTTAATTCAAAAGGTTAGCTATTTATTATTTTAAATTTGAAGATGCTTAAACCTTTTAAAGGGAAGCCTATAAGTTTCCCCTTTCTACTTTAGTTAATGAATTTTTCTCTAAGGTATCAATGATCTCCTTTTCTTCCTTAATTTTTTTGATATAATCCCTTTTGTTATAGTGTCAACCAAATTATGAAATGTTAAATTGAGGCTTTTGTAGAAGAACTGTAATGCTAGATTTTCTAAACGCTTTTATATTGATTAGTACTTAGAGATTCTACTGTATATTGGCATATACATTATTGTATATAAGTTAAAAAAATGAATTTGAACCCTTTTGGTTTATATGCCAGTGATATAGAATGTTATATGCCTTTATATGAACTTAAGAGTTCATCGGTATGCGAAATCTTAGAGATTTCTAAATGTAAGCTTCTAAATGGGTAAATGGGTACAACTAAGTCCACTGGATGGATATGGCCCTGGTGGCCAAGTTAAATGTGTTCTAATGCCTTAAAGGTGATTAGACATGGTTTATAGACTATTGGACGCTTAGAAAGCTTAATTTGAAAGTTGATGTACATAAAGACTTATGTGCCAATTGTTAAAAGTTAGGGGATTTAAATGTCATTTTTCAATTCTTGGAAGACCAAGAGGTAATTTTATAAAGTTAAGGGGCTTAATTATAATGTTCAAAAGTTTGGAGACCAAAAATGAAAATAAAAGTTTTATTCTCAAACTTTGGGCTTAAGTGTAAATTTAGGAAAGTTTGCAAGGTATAATGGTAATTTCACATAAGCTAAGGACAAAAGGGAAATTTCACCATGTTTGGTCAAATAATAGTCAATCATATAGATCTTTCTTCATTGTGTGGCCGTGCACCCTTCATTAAACATTAGAAACATTTTGTTTTAATAAAAAGAAAGGAGAAAAAAAGAGAAGAGAGGAGGAGAAGTGGAGTTTCGGCCATCACCCACCTTTCACCACTTTTTTTGATTCTTTAACCCAAACCTAGGTGTTCTAAGGTAATTTAGGGTCAAGAAACTCAAATCTATCACTATATTTAGGATATGCTTTTCTCCATGCTTGATTATGCATGAAACATGGTTTGGATGAATGAAATGAGTCATAGAGAAGTTTCCTTATGTCAAAACCAAAATGCCTTCTCCTTGGTGAAAGTTTGTGAAATTTTGAATATCTTTCGAATTGATGGTTTAAATGCATTCTATGGTGTTAAATGTGTATGTATAATGTGCATTGAAAAAAAATGAAGAAGATGTACATTGTATAGGCATGGCCGAAATGATGGGAGAAGAAATGAACTAATGTAATAAGTGGCATAATTATGACGAATATGGCTTAAATGAAGGAATTGGATTTAATGGAGTAGTGAAATGTGTTGTTGTTTGGATTTACTTGTTATATAACAAGAGAGGAGCATGAAGTACTATGATAAAGTCTTGAAAATATGACTTGAAAGTCATGCACATTAGGTTTTTGATGAAATGCCTAAGTAAACTTGTCTTAGGATTTAAGAATTTTAATGGTGTATATTGGAACGAGGCTTTCATATATACTAAGAGTAAACTTAAATTTTTGCTTAGATTGATGAGCAGTGACTTATTGTGTTTGGAGACAATGTGCGTAATCATATTTGGAATGTGTAAGTATAGGATACAAGGTATTAGATGCCTTGGAAACTGCAAAATTTTGTGTTTTATACGCTTATATAGTGGTTTATACATATGAGATACATGTTTGAATAGTAATACATTGTCTATTGTATGTATAAAGGTTTGGGAGCTATTGATCAAGGAAATCGTAACGAGGATTGTTGAGGTTAAAGGAGTATATATTTTTTAGGTGAGTTGGGGAAAACATATCTATCAAATGGGATTAGGATATTCCAAGACATGCATGATGCCTTGTATACGAATTTTGAACCTAGGTAATGCATAATAAAAATTGATTCTCAAATAGATGCTAGTATACTTATGTATTTAATCAATGACATTGTTTTGAATAATTCTTTGCACTTGGAGTTAAATAATGATTTGGAAAATTACATATGCATAATCGAGTCATGTATATTGCATGTATGTATTCTCTTTTGGGTTAGAGCCATCAAAATGTTCCATTTTATCGGTTGGACCAATCAATAAAGACATTATACCTTACTTGATTTTTGTACTAAATATTTGTTTATGTTTTTTTGTGATTAGTGAGGAAACAATTGCCTAATCATATGTTAGGAATAACATATTAAGCGACCCATGCACCCTTGATGTTGGTACATAAAAGTTGAGTCCTTGTAATGACACCTTTTTATAGGACTTGTCGATGATTGCACACCTAGAGGTTTGGTCACTGACGAGGTCATCACCTAGGGTCATGACACTTTTATCGATCGTAGTTTGGAATCACCACAGGTGAAAGTCAAGCTAACACCAGGAATCAGTAGGTGTGCACACTCGCCGACTAGTGGTGACACACATAACCATTTTGGCTTATTTTCAGATTTAACTTCCTAATGAGTTTTGATTTTACATATGATGTTTTTTCTGCTCTTGTGTACTGGAATTGGAACCTATGTTCACCATCTGAGTAATTAATAATCTAGATGTGTGAAAAACCTCTCCTGAGGTTACCTTGACTACTTTGGTATGTACTGGGTTTTGTTTGCGATATATGTTTTTCCTACTCACTGAGTACATAGCGTACTCACCCCCTCCGCTTTCCAACCATACAGGTTAATTTGGTGAGCTTGAAGTTCTGAGTGGATCGTGCGATGTTTTGAAATTTTCAAGGCATTGCCACATGTGTGTAGTCTCTGTTTTGTGCTTTTGTCGTATAGTGGCTCATGATTATGTTGATATACTTTAAAATTTTGTAAATTAACTCTTGATTGTTTTGTGGTTTGTAAATGACCTTATATGTGAACCTTTTGTGCTGTCCAAATGTTTTTAAAGAAATTCAGTTAGCCTTGCATAGTCAAGTTAAGGGTACCGTGGGTATCCTTAGCTCGAGTATACGAAAGTTACCAAGTACCTGATGTGGTTCTAGATTGTGACAATTAAATTGGTATCTGAGCAAGGTTTTTATGTTTTCAAAAGTGTTATTACCGTTTTCAATAGGTTCATAAGCCTTAGGAGATGAGTTTGAGGGTTGACAATCTTTGGTCGAGAATTTGAGTCTTAAATCGTTAAGTTGACGTCCTTAATGGTTAGATGATTTCAACCTCGGTGAGAGTACTTGTTGACATTCCTTGCAGTGTAAGGGAATTCTAATAAGTTAGGCTTAGTCTTATCTATTTTATTAAATATCTTTTTCTTTGATTTTATAGTGATAGCATGGTTAGACAAGGAAGGAGAAGTAACATTTTTATGTTGTTGTATTGCTTTATTGTAATGCATGTTCTGTTTAATACCAATAAACTCTTAAATAGTATGAGATGATAATGCGTAGTGTTATGTGTGTTCTCAGTAGAGACACTAAAGTTTTGATCGACACTAGTGTGTAAAGGTCCTTTGTTAGTATGACCTTTCCAGAGGACATTAGTCGTCCCCTGAAGTCGTTAGATCCCCCTCTCATTATAGTCACTCCTCTTAGAGAGCAAGTGGCTTGCGATGAAGTATATACGACCTGTGAGATAAAGGTCAGTGATGCTGTGTTAGAGGCAGATCTTATTCCCCTTGATCTCCAGGAGTTCGAGGTGATATTGGGGATTGACTAGTTAGAGAGGCATTACGCCAGGGTTGATTGTTTTAAGAAAGAGGTGGAGTTTCACACTTAGAGTGGAGTTCTGATTAAATTTATTGGTGACTGATGGATATTTTTTGAGTTGTTTGATATCGGTGGTCAAGGTTAAAAAGTTGATTTGTCAGGGATGTCAGATATACCTCACAGATGTGATTGACAAGTCCACACAGAGGGTCGAATTTGGAAATATCCTATTGTGTGTGAGTTCCCCGATGTCTTTTCGGAGGAGTTACCTGGATTGCCCCTTGGTCAGGACTTTGATTTTACTACTAACTTGGTCTCGAGAACAACACTGATATCTATACCGTCGTATCGCATGACACCAGCAGAATTGAAAGAGCTGAAGGTTTAGTTACAAAAGTTTTGTGACAAAGGCTTCATCAGACCAAGTCATTCACTGCAGGCAGCACCAGTATTATTTGTCAAGAAGAAGGATGAGACTCTCTATTTATGTGTTGATTATCGACAGTTAAATAAGGTTACCATAAAAAATAAATATCTACTCCCTAGGATCAATGACTTGTTTGATCAGTTGAGAGGAGCTATAATATTCTCAAAAATAGATTTGAGGTCTAGGTATCATTAGTTGAAGATTGCTAAAAGTGATGTACATAAGACTACTTTCTGGACGAGGTATGGACATTATGAATTTTTTGTGATGCCGTTCGGATTGACAAATGCACTTATAACATTTATGGATCTCATGAACATGGTATTTCATCCTTATGAAGATCAATTTGTTATAGTTTTCATTAATGACCTTTTCATTTATTCTAAGGATAGGGAGGAGCATGCTAGACATCTCCGGATTGTGTGGCAAATACTTCTCGAAAGACAGCTGTATGTGAAGTTTTCAAAGTGTGAACTTTCACTGAAGGAGATAGGATTCCTTGGGCATGTGGTATCAAGAGAAGGTATTTTTATGGACTAAAAAAAAAAGTGGAAGTTATACTTGAATGGAACAACTTAAAAATGTAACAGAAGTCCGCAACTTTTTGAGGTTAGCTAGTTATTATAAGAGATTTGTTGAGGGCTTCTTAGTGTTTGTAGCCCCTTTATCGAGACTTTCCCTGAAGGGGTTAAAATTTTAGTAGGATGACAAATGCGAGACAAGTTTTCAGGAACTGAAGAGATGATTGACTTCTGCACTAGTGCTTGCTCTACTTACCTAGGATATTGGGTACAAGTATACAGTGATGCCAGTTGTCAGGGACTTGGCTGTGTACTTATGCAAGCTAGGTGAGTGATCACATGTGCTTCTATACAGTTGAATAAGCATGAATTAAATTATGCTACTTATGATTTGGAGCTTTCGGAGATGGTGTTTGCACTCAAGATTTGGAGATACTATCTTTATAAGGAGACTTGTCGTATATACACCGATCACAAGAGTTTGAAGTACCTAATGACACAGAAGGAGCTAAACCTCAGACAAAGGAGATGGTTGGAATTAATTAAGGATTGTGACTTAGTAATTGATTATCACACGGGAAAAGAAAATGTGGTAGTCTATGTACTAAGTCGTAAGTCCTATTTGGTAATAACTATTAGGCAAAATTCTTATATGACTCATTTGATGAGTATAAGAAGCCTTGGGTTGGACTCTTAGTGGCTAAGGATGATGGAATACTACTAGCATAATTTAAAGTTCGACCAACGCTATTTGGTGGGATCACAGGACAATGATCCCGAGTTAAAGGTCAATCGAGAGAAATGACCATCCAAAGAGGATGAGGGGTTTTGACTGAGAGAAGTAGGGTTGTTAGTCTTTAGAAACAGATTCTGTGTAACGAATGACCAAGATCTTAAGTGAGCTATCTTGGAAGAGGCTCACAGTTCGGGCTTTTGCTAAATCTTGGTAACATCAAGAGTTATCGAACTCTTAGAGGGAGCTATTGGTGGCTAGGGATGAAGAGAGAGATAGAAAAATTTATGGCTAGATGCCTTCCCTATCAACAGATAAAAGTAGGGCATCAGAAGCTAGCAGGTATGTTACAGTCTTTTCCCATTCCGAAATGGAAGTGGGAGCGCATCACAATGGACTTTGTATTTGGACTATCTCATACATCGAAGGGTCACGATGCTATTTGAGTTATTGTGGATAAATTAATGAAGTCTGCTCATTTTCTACCTATCCACACAACCTACACTTTAGAGAGTTTGGTAAAGTTGTATATTGATGAGATTGTGAAGCTTCACGTGGTGCCGGTTTCTATAATATTGGATAGAGAATGGAGATTCACATCCCAATTTTGGCCAAAATTCTAGGAATCTTTGGGAACTAAACTGAAGTTTAGTACTTCTTTTCAACCTCAAACTGATGGTTAGTCAGAGAGGAGTATTCAGACATTGGAGAACATGCTGAGAGCATGTGTGATGGAGTTTCAAGGGAGCTGGGTCCGATACTTACCATGGATAGAATTTTCTTATAACAATAGTTATTAGACAAGTATCGGGACGCCACCATATGAAGCACTTTATGGAAGAAATTATAGGACACCTCTATATTAGGGATGAGGTTGGTACAACTAAAGTCGAAGGAGCCGAGTTGATAAAAATTACCACTCAAAAAGTAAAAGTCATCTGGGAGAAAATGAAAGCTATCTAAGATCATCAAAAGAGTTATATAGATAAGAGGTGAAGACCATTAGAGTTTGCAGTTGGTGATATGGCTTTCCTTTGGATATCACTATGGAAAGGTATTATCTGATTGCAAAGCTGAGGGAAGTTGAACCTCAATACATCGTACATTTTCGTATCTTGGAGCATGTCAGGAATGTGGCATATCTGTTGGAATTGCCACCAATATTGGATAGAATCCATAATATGTTCCATGTCTCCATGCTTAAGAAGTATATACCAGATCTATCTCATGTTTTGGATACACCTCCATTGGAGCTGAGAGAAGATCTGAGTTTTGAGGTGAAACTAGTCCAGATTTTGGGTTGACATATAAAGAGGTTACGTAATAAAGAAGTTTCAATGGTCAAAGTTCTTTAGAAGAGGGATAGAGTCAAAGAGATGACATGCGAGCCTGAGGATGTTATGAGATGTCAGTACCGCCATTTATTTGTATCCTCGACTTAGGAGTTTTGAGGATGAAACTCTTTTGAGAGGGAGTATTTGTAACACCAGATCTTTTGAGCCCTTTCATATTGGTTGGTACCTGGAGATACTACTGTATATTGAAATATACATGGTTGTATATGAGTTTAAAAATATATTTGAACCCTTTTGGTTTATATGCCAGTGATATAGAATGTTATATACCCTTACACGAACTTAGAGTTCATCGGTATGCGAAATCTTAGAGATTCCTAACATATAAGCTTCTAAATGGGTAAATGGGTAAAACCAAGTCCACTGGATGGATATGGCCCTAATTTCTAAGTTAAATGTGTTCTAATGCCTTACAGGTGATTAGACATGATTTATAGACTTATTGGACACTTAGAAAGCTTAATTTGAAAAGCTGATGTACGTAAAGGCTTATGTGCCAATTGTTAAAAGTTAAGGGATTTCAATTCTTGGAAGACCAAGAGGTAGTTCTATAAAGTTAAGGGGCTTAATATAATGTTCAAAAGTTTGGAAACCAAAAATGAGAATAAAAGTTTTGATCATTTTCAAAGTTTATGATTAAGTGCAAATTTAGGAAAGTTTGGAGGGTATAATGGTAATTTCACATAAGCTAAGGGAAAAGGGGAAATTTCACCATATTTGGTCAAAGAAAGTAATCTAGATCTTTCTTCATAGTGTGTCCATGCACCCTTCATTAAACATTGGAACCATTTTGTTTTAATCAAAAGAAAGGAATAAAAAAGAGAAGAGAGGAGGAGATGTGGAAGCCATCACCCATCTTTCACCGATTTTTTTGATTCTTTAACCCAAACCTAGGTGTTCTAAGTTAATTTGGGGTCAACAAAATCAAATCTATTATTATATTTGAGAAATTCTCAAAGTATTGGAAGATATCACCAAAGGAAAGTTTAGGTAAATTTTGTCTCATCTCTCTTTATATTACAATTTTGAGTTGGTGTTAAGATATGTTGTTCTCCATACTTGATTATGCATGAAACATGGTTTGGATGAATGAAATGAGTCATGGAGAAGTTTCCTTAAGCCAAATCAAAATGCCCTCTCTTTGGTGAAAGTTTGTGAAATTTTGAATATCTTTTGAATTGATGGTTTAAACGCATTCTATGATGTTAATTGTGTATGTATAATGTGAATTGAAAAACATTGAAGAAGATGTACACTATATAGGCTTGGTCGAAATGATGGGAGAAGAAATGGACTAATGTAATGAGTGGTATAATTATGATTAATATAACTTAAATGAAGGGAATTGGATATAATGGAGTAGTGAAATGTGTTATTGTTTGGAAGTGCTTGTTATATAACAAGAGAGGAGCATGAAGTATTGATAAAGTCTTGAAAATATGACTTGAAAGTCATGCACATTAGGTTTTTGATGAAATGCCTAAGTAAACTTGGCTTAGGATTTAAGGATTTTAATGGTGTACATTGGAAAGAGGCTTTCATGTATACTTAGAGTAAACTTAAATTCTTGCTTAGATTGATAAGTAGTGGCTGACTAGTTTTGGATACAAATGTGTGTAATTATATTTGAAATGTGTAAGTCTTGGATCCAAGGCATTAAATGCCTTGGAAAATGCAAAAGTTTATGTTTTATACGCTTATATGGTGGTTTATACATATGAGATACATGTTTGAATAATAATACATTGTATATTGTATGTATAAATGTTCAGGAGCTATTGATCAAGGAAATCTTAACGAGGATTGTTGAAGTCAAGGGAGTGTACATTTTTTTAGGTGAGTTGGGGAAAGCATACCTCTCAAATAGGATTAGGACATTCCAAGACATGCATGATGCCTTGTATGTGAATTTGGAACCTAGGTGATGCATAGTAAAAATTGATTCTCAAATAAATGCTAGTATACTTATGTATTTAATCGATGACATTGTTTTGAATAATTCTTTGTACTTGGAGTGAAATAATGTTTTGGAAACTTATATATGCATAGCCAAGTCATGTATACTACTTGTATGTATTATCTTTTGTCTTAGAGCCATGACAATGTTTCATTTTATTGGTTGGATTGAAAAATAAAGGCAATATACCTTACTTGATTTTTGTATTGAATATTTTTATATGATTTTTTTTGATCGGTGAGGAAACAATTGGCCAATCATATGATAGGCACAGTAGATTAAGTGACCCTCGTACCCTTGATGTTAATACATAAAAGTCGAGTCTTTGTAACGATATCTTTCTCCAGGACTTGCATGTGATTGGACACCTAGAGGTCATCACTTAGGGTTATGACACTCTTGTCGACTATAGTTTGGACTGATCACAGATGAAAGTTGAGCCAACACCCATAATTGCAGGGTGTGCACACTAGTTTAGCCGACTAATGGTGACACACATAAACATTTTTACTTATTTTGAGAATTGACTTCCTAACAAGTTTTGATTTTACATGTGATGTTTTTCTACCCTTATGTACTAGAGTTGGAACCTATGTTCACCGGTTGAGTAATTAATAAGCTGGACCTATGTAGTTCCGAACCAGTATGTATTGAGTCATAGGCTAGGCCTATGTATTTCTATGTCATGTATCTTCATTTCATGGATGGATGTGTATAAGCTGAAGTAAATCACACGTTAATAAAGAACTCGTATATGATAAACTAGATACACAAGAAGGGGGGTTGAATGGTGTATC
>JAOSBN010000008.1:23610922-23646837 GCA_027563595.1 Erythroxylum suave | reverse complement strand
TCATCATCATAATAACAACAACAACAATAACAACAACAACAACAATAATAATAACAACAACTACAAGAACAAGAACACATCATCTTTTTAATTTTTAATTTTTATTACTTGATTATTTTAATATGTATATGTGTATGTATGTCTCTCTCTCTCTCTCTCTCTCTCTCTCTCTCTCTATATATATATATATATATATATATATATATATATATATTTCATATGAATCTATTAGAAATAAACTCTCAACTGGTTAGGGATAAGTTTGTGTACTTTTAGACTTCCCTAGGTTTGGCGATTAGCGAGACTTTCACTGTGTTGTTGATGTTATTGTATAAAATTTATAAAACTTGTTAAGTTGAAGAATGACCAAATTAACCTTAGGTGAAAGTATGATTATGGTATTGAAATGTTAAAAATTGGTGAAAGAATACATATGATGTATGATATGTAATAATATTCCATAACAATAGATGAATATTTTCATTTCATTAAATTTACTAATGACTTATATGATATAGTCATATTTATTAAATGAAGTATTAATTAAAATCTTGAAAAGTTCAGATATTTAAATATAAGTATAAATAAAATATTGTGAATGTCAAAGCACTTCGATAAGATTGATGTGGTGAGACCTAAATTGTTTTGGTTATCTATAAGGAATGAGATTAGCTAGTGAATACCTTCATAACTAAATTCCACGATAGTAAAAATTTATGTAAGGAGGAAAATGCAATATGAGATATTGTATGATACAATATTTATTTTTTATTGTTATGCCTAGTACAACAAATTGCCTTTAGTAGTTACTATCAAATCTATTTTATGAATTCTATATTAGTTATAGAATTGTATGACTTTAAAAGAGTCAATGTTAATGATTTTGGGATGTGATGCTCATTTTAAGTATGTATTATCTAATAAGTCTAGAACTAAATTGGGTAATGGAAATTTATCTAAAAGGATAATATAATTTTACAAATCTTTATTGAATACAATATTTATTTTCATTCATACTTATAAGAGAATGGTTCTTAAGATAAGTAGTGGGAGTAAGATGAAGTTTGAAAATTTCAACTCTCATAACAGTATGTCCAGATGGAACTGGTGCCTTGATTGATACATATGATGTAAAATTGAAAGGTTACAAAAATATTGAAAGATTCACTTTCATAATAAATTCAAAGACTTCTTTTAGAGATGATTGCGGATTTATCATGTCTATAAAAAGATTAATAGAGTATATAGAGACATACTATTCATAGATAACAACAATTTACATTTTCAATTGTTGAACATATAATAGTCCTAAAACAACTCTTATGAATATGAACATATAATAGTCCTAAAACAATTTAATTTTAAGAATTAGATCTATATAGATACATACAGAAGTTGTTTACCTATTCTAGTCCAATTATATAAATAATGTACTAAAAGTGTTCAATTTTTAAGATATACTTATGAAGTATTAAAGATATCTATTATTCTATATATGAGTTGATATTTGGGTTTAAGATTGTGAGGATAATAACTTTAGTTTGGAAAAAATAAGTTATTAATTGTTAAGGTATAACTTACTTAGAATAATATTACTTTGAGTTAGAAATATTCCAACATAGCATCAATTACCAATCAAAATATAATACATTTTTCATATAGTTGAAATGATTATTTGGATCAAGAATTTCCTTAGTGAATTTAGGGTGTACTTGGTTAATGGGTATGGGAAAGAAGGTATAGGTAAGGAATGAATTCCACATGCTTGGTAAGGTATTATGATTAAATGAACAGTAATTTCATTTCTAATTTTTTGGGTATTAGTCCATACATTTGACATGCTTCTTGTTGGCGGCTTTTTACTCACACTCCAAAATCTTCCTTGCCCTCAATCTCCTATTTTGTCTTACGATTCTTTGTTAATCAGTGGCTTCTTGTTTGGGGCTTTATGGGTTTCTTTGGGTTTTCTTCAATCTTTACAAGTTTAGACTTTGAAGACTTCCTCCTCCAATCCAACTCTTGATTCCTATAAAAGGTAAGGATTATCTTTGCATTAGTGAATCGAAATTATCCATTTTAGTATGTTCAAGTAATCATTTTTGTCTGGATTTTTATTCTTGTAGAAATCGATTATTTATTCCCATAAATTTACTTTCCTGCTTTCATTCTCTAGTTGTTTGTTTCATTTTTTCTACAATATTGACTGACTATATTAACTTTATCTGTGGCTTCTTTGTCTCTGTTGAGTGTGAGAGCTATTTGGGACACCCAACAAAGACTTCCTTATAACCACAACGCTCCTTATGATCCCAATCCTAAACCTAAAAAATTTGATCTTTTACCGACCACAATAGTTGGAACCACTCCCAGTGTTACTTTGTCAGCTCAAACTGTTTCGGAGCTTCTTAAGTGCAACATTAATGGCCAGAATAATGATTGCTTGAGCTCTCTTAATTGTTTCCTGAAATGTAAGGTAAAGAAAGAAGGAATTTTGTTTGTGTTTTGGTTGATGGGGTGGTTGGATTTGGACAAATAATTTGTCTTTTTTTTTCTTTTTGACGAGCTTATGTTTCAACTTTCACTTATTTTTGTGTTGGGTTTATTAGTTTTCTTTGAGTTATTCTTATGTGGTTCTTTTTAGGCAATAGTTGGCAATTGAATGATGCATCATTTCCTATTTGCTTGTGTTCTTTAACTGTTACCGATCTTAATTGAAGAAAGAGAGAAGTTTATGATTAGACAATGCATAGAGTTGTTTTGATCGAGTCACTTTATCGCCTAAAGAGAGGAGTTTATGATTATACAATGCATAGGGTTGTTTTGATTGAGTCATTTTGTCACCTAGAGCTTAAATGGCTAATATTTTAACTGGAATTTCTATGTTGCGTTATAGTACAAAATGACGATTTATATATGGGATATGAGAGATGGCTACCTAGTCCTCTAAAAGTGGAAATCAGTTTTTAATTCAACCACATTAGTATATATTGGTGACAACATAAATGAGCTGAGCACTTCCTTGCCTTTAGTTCATGAAAATATTTTCTTAATTTTATAGCATAACTTTAAATATTTATGCATGAAAGCATCTGGATTCGTTTCCTTTCTTTGACCAGGATGCACTGCTTCAAAAACTTGTCAGTGAGAATTTCCTAACAATAGAAGAACGGTACATAGAAGATTCTATCTTCACTTTATTTGGTCGATAGATATTCAAAATTTAATGATTGAGCATTGATTCGAGTCATTAATAGAAAATCGGAAAGAACATTACGACTCTTTTTTATAAGAAAGCTTATACGATTGTCATCTTTTTTATTTTCAACCTAGTTATTTTGCATTAATTGAAGACTTTTGATTAAGATATTGTGTATAGATGTGATATTTACATCATTTGTATTATTAGAGGAATGTAAATTGTATTAAACTATGTTACTTGATTTTACTACAGCAATGAGATGGTGGATATTATGGTTATGTCAATAAATTGCAGAATATTTTGGATGATTAAACTATATTTTGAAGAGATTATGTAACTAATGATATGTTGATGTAAGAAAATACTAAAGTATTTTTTTCTTCAAGAGCTATTGGAAAGGGATACCGCAATATACTTTTTTAAACATTCTGTCATTATAAATAGGGTACATAAATTAAATATAATCAATTAAAATATATTTAAATTTTGATATAAAACAAAATTTTAACAAATTTTTATTTCTCAACATTTTTAATAAACTAACCACCATCAATAGTAATGGTAATCATTCCTTCATCTTAACCAACCATTTAATTAATGAAAGAATTCTACAAAATTCTCTGTAATAAGCATTTACTTATAACTTTAATCTTAATTATTATTATAATAAAGAGAAAACACCTAAATACGTACGTAAGGTCTCATTATATATTTAAATACGTAGTTATGTGTTTTCTTTTTATTATTATAATAATAATTAAGATTAAAGTTATAAGTAAATGCTTATTATAGAGAATTTTGTAGAATTCTTTCATTAAACTATTGTCTCAGTAGTAGTATGATCGTCGTATAGGAATATGATATAAGATACTTAAGCAATTGGCTTAGTGAAAGTGAGGCATTGTTGTTTTTACCCTATAGTCATTTGGTTGATTGTAGTTTTAATTGCAAACTTGTTTAAAGAGACCTTTTATCTTATGCAAATTTATTTATTTATTTATTTGATGTATAAGATAAAATTTATGGGATAAATACATACTGCAAATAAAATTATGATAAGATCATGAGTATGATATTCATATTTTATTTTATTCAATTATCTTTAAACTGTTTTTAGTCAATTATCTTTAAATTATTCTTAGTTATTATTCTATTGGAACTGGATATTAATGGAACATAAAGACTAGCACAAGTTACGATTTTTCTTTATGAAGGAAATAGTAGATCTCATAGACTAAAGTATATATCCACTTAAATAAACATGTGGACTCTTTGCTAGAGAACAAATTCATTAAACTGACTTAACATTAAAATTCCATTTGGAATATTACTTATATGTCTATAAAAATTCTCAATTAGATGATTATATAAGTGATTTGTTGACTTGAAATCTCTAAACCATTTTATATAAGGATTGATCTATTTTGATACAACTTATGACCTATCATTGTCAAAGGTAGCTCAGTTGGTGGTTAAATATAGTATAAGCTATATAGAAGCAAATGAGAGATCAATATAGAATTCATCATCATAAGGTAATTAAGGAGCATGTTCTGATATTCTTGATTAGTATTGATTGGAAAATCCTTGACAAGGTGAAATGACACTTAGAAATAGTTTTCAAATGTCGTTAATAGAATCAATTACTAATGGTAAAGAACTAATATGATTGGACTTAAATAGGGTAGATATTAATTCTAAACTTTATGCCTAACTAGAATGTAGGAGGATGAAAAGATTAAATTGTACAAAAAATGTAAACCAAAAAGTAGTCAAAACCACTTTGACATTGCTAATATTCGAATGATTATGAGTATTGTTAGATATCTTGATTTATATTTATATTTTTTTCTCTAATTAAATAATTAAAGAAGTTTGATTTATCTCATCTTAAACACAATTTAGAGTTATATTTTATATCCGTTGCTAAGATATTTTTAAATTTAATAGGTTCACATACAAAGAACGATTGAAGAGACAAAAGATAGTCAATTAAGTTAGACTTGATTGCAAAGGTTAAGAAACTTTATGATTAAATATAAAATAATTGATAAATACGGACTAATATTAGATATTGAATCTTATTTAAGCCTAATTGATAGTTGACTAAAATTAATTGTATTTCTAATTAAATCTAATGAATTTAGATTCCAACTAAAGCACCAAAAGGTCCATGTCTTATTATAAATAAGTATAAGCTCTAAAGAAGCTAACACTTCTTGCTTACTCATCATTATACTTCTTATATAGTTCTTTGAACTAGTTCGTATAGATATTGTTAAAGGTTGAACACTTATGATAGTGGTATTACTAATAGACTTATTTTAAAAAGATATTCAAGAAAAATTTAAAGAAAAGAATGAAATTTTATTTTAAGGTACAAATTTATGATTATATTTTATTGTGTTTATGCGTCAATCATTTTATATAATTTAAAATAATCTTAACTTTTAAGAACTTAAACAAAAAGATTTTCCTTTTTTTTCATTGAGCATAACATTGTTTTAATATAGCGGTATGGATTTTGTACAGTATCAGTCAGAAGATGCAATACTAGTTAAAAAATGGTACAAAATTTTGGTGTTTTGTACCAACTGTCTGTACTAGCTAGTGCTAGTGTTTTCATTTGGTATTGGTTGTTATTATCCGATATTTGAAATACTAGTCAAGTACTAATCAGTACCATGAAGTTTAAATTGCAAAAAGTAAAAACCTAACAAAATAAACCCCATATAGGCCATTCTCATTTATGCTCCCTCTTCTCTCTACCCATCTTCATCGTTCATTATCCCTCCCTCCATGCAGACATTGTTGTCACTGGCCACCCACTGCCATCACACCAACACTCACTACCATTGCCATCACACCACGCCATGCTCCACTGTCAGATCGCTTGCCCAAACCTCCTTTCACCACTCCACCATCGTTGCTCTTCTCCAGTCCACCATCATCATTCGCCATTACTTGCTTGGATATATTGCAAAAATTAAAAATCCCAAATCTAGACTGACCTAACCCAACCCAACCCTAATTTGATTGCAATTTCTGATTTTTTAGCATATTTTAAGTTGCTTATTTATGCTCTGAATTGCAATTGCACTATATATTGGTTGTGTCATATGTATTTTAATTCGGTTTATAAAATATGCATTGGGTAATTTGGGTTTGAATGTTGTAATTGTTTGTATAAGTTTGTTCAATTTCAATAAAATTTAGGCATTGTAAATTTATGAAAAAATGAGATCAAACTAATACTGTGTGTGAATTTTAAAGAATATTTAAGTATTGTGATTTGTGAATTGTGTATTATTCAAGAATATGTCATATTATTTGTTACTTTAATAATCATAAAAATGAGATCAAAATTAATTCATTAAGTTATTAATTTGTTAATTAATTTATATGAAACATACAATTTACTAATTATTGTTTGTATATGGAAAGTATTTAACACATGATTAATCATTTAAATATAAGCCTTAATATATAATTAAATCATTTAATATATGTAATTAAGTTAAGAAAATTAAATATTTTCATTTTTATATTGTTTATTGTTGTCATTAGGAGATAAAATTACAAATATTAATCTTATCTTATGAGTACATAATACACATTCATCATCTTATATTATGGGTAGTTAAATATATAATAGAAAATATTATGTGAATTTATTAATTAATTTTCACACGTCTTCATTTATTTTTACAGATAAATGAAAGAAAGTTCAAATACTCCTAATAATTCAACCATTTTAGGAAAATTCATTGATCCAACTTGGGCTTATACTGGATTGGTTCCTGGAATGAAGAATCATATCATTTGTTTGTTTTGTAACAAGCGTTTGAAAGGTCGAGTAATCATTATATTAAAAAGCATTTAACTTTGGTCAAATGTGATGTGAAGCCTTGTAGAAAAGTAAGGGATGATGTGAAATGACAAATGAAGGCTTTGCTTGAAGAATATTAGCGGGAGAAAGATAGAAGAAAGATTGAATTATGAAATTGGTAGTGAAAATTCTTTTGTTGGTGTTCAGGATGATAGTAGTAATGTTAAAGGTGGTAGTATTCCTACCTAATAAGAAAAGAATGTTGTACGTCATATTAGGAAAAGAAAAAGACAGGTTTCTAATTTTTTTGCACCACAAACATCACTTGGAGCTTAGTATTCAATATGAAGTGCCTCACAATCTAGAGAAGCAGATCATAATATAAACATGGAAATGGATAGATGGTGGTATGATTAAGTTATGACGTTCAATACTTCCCGGTCTTATTATTATTAGCTTATAGTTGATGTTATTGCCTCTTACGATCCATGATAAAATGCTCCTTCAATTGATGAATACAAAAGTAAACTTCTGAGTAACTCTATTTATGAAATAAAAAATTACTTTGATGAAAAATGAATGATTTGGGCTGCTTTTGAGTGTTCAATTATGTGTGATGTTTGGAAAAACAAAACAAATGAGCTTATTATTAAATTTTTGTTTTATTTTGCAAAGGGGACAATATTTTTAAATTCTATTGATGCATTTAACCTTGTTATGAATGTTGATACTCTATTTGAAATATTTGATAAAGTTGTGAATGCAATTAGACTAGAAAATATTGTTTAGTTCATTACTGGTAATGATTCCACTTATAAAGCAGCTAGAAGAAGATTGAGAAGTAAGTATAATTTTTTTATTGGACTACTTGTACTGCACATTGTATTAAATTGATGTTGAAAAATATGGGGATGCCAGGTATTTTTCTATTATTGATGAGATTGTGCAAAAAGAAAAAAAGTGACTTAAGTTCATTTACAATCGTGCATGATTCTTGAATTTAATGAGAAAGGATTTCACCAATGGTAGGAATTTTTTTTCATCTTGCTATTACAAGATTTACAACAAATTTCTTATCACTTCATTACTTTATTATGATGAAGAAAGAGTTGAGACAGATGTTTACAAATAATAAGTGAGTTGCATCTAGTGCTTGATTAGAGGTTTTAGAACTATAATTTAAATTAATCAATTTTGGTCCTAATGTTAATTCTTGATCTGAGTTTGTGAGCCTTTGGTAAGGATACTTCATCTGGATAATAATGATGAGAAGGAAACAATTAGTTATTTTATGATGCTATAGAGAGGGAGAAGGAAGCGATTAAGGTTGATCTAAAAAATTGGTCTTCTTTATACAAACCCTATCTCGCTATCATCAATAAGAAGTGGGAAAGGCAACTTCACTCTTTATCGTATACAAATGAGGCATTTTTTAATCTTAGTGTCTACTTTAGACTAAGTTTTACAAAGAAAATTGAATTTAATAGAGGAATGCTATTAGTTATTATAACAATTGTTGCCTATTAGATGATGTAAGATCTCCTAAGGTCACAAATGGAGATTTATAAGGATACTTATGATGATTTTAGTATGCCAATTGTTATTTGTCAAAGAGACAAACTTAATCCAAATATATATCTTTTTCGATTTCATTAATTGTTAAAACTTAATCATTAATTTTTTAATTTATAATGCTACTTTATTGTCTTACAATCGCTTGGTGAGACTAATTTAGAAGTAGTGTTCTAGAATTGCAAATATTTGCAATTCAAATTCTAAATCAATTTATGAGTGTAATAGGGTTTGAAAGGAATCAAAGCATATTTGAATTTATACATTCCAAAAAAAGGAATATATTAGAGTACAAAAGAATGAATTACTTAGTCTTTGTTCAATATAATTTAAAGATTCATAAAATGTATGTTACTATCATTATGAAGTTAGATATAATTCCTTGCAATTTCTTAATAATTTACTTTTATTATTTACTAGGATTCTTAATAGAACAAGTAGTTTTGTAGGTCTAATTTGCCTTAATCATATCTATCTTTTGGAGGATTGGATTTCTAAGCAACAAGGTCTGATAGATGAGAGTGACTTAGAAGATACTCTTATATGAGAAAATATTGATATGTCATTTAGTGCAATGAATTTGATTATGGTAATGATGAGACTTCTCTCAGTGATAAAGATTTTGTGTCAAATGAGAATTGAGGTCAATGTGACTTGAACCGGTATTTGATTAAATGAAGGTCTAGGTTTTTATTTCTCTTATTTTAATTTCATTTATAATTGATGTGCATGTTAAATTCTCTATATAAAATATAATAGTAAATATTTTCGTTTTAAGTTTTACTTATAGTTAGCTCTTTGACATGAACTATTATTGTAAATTGTAATAGTTCGAGAGTTATAAATATTTATTATTTTTATTCGATATTTTGACGTAATTATTATTTATTATATGATAAATTTATAATATTTTAAATACTTTATATTGCCATTAATTTATATTGATATGATAATTAAATAATTTATGATATTATTGTAATTATTATCTATACGTTAAAAAAATTAATAGCTCGTAACATTGGTTCGGTATCGATTTTAGAATGCTTTTTGGTACAAAATATCTGTAAGAAAAGAAGCGTGCATGTCATGTCAGTTAACGCCACTGATAATCGATAATTTAGACTGCTTTTGTCATATTCTAAAGGATATAATCAACTAATTAGTAAGAAAAGAAAGAAAAAGATCTTCTAGGCGGATATTGATTTGAAAGGAACCTTGACTTCGAGTAATGATAGGCAAGATTATTAATAAAGTATGATCACTTTCGGTACACTCTAGTGCCTGTTTGGTTGAATTTTTAAACAGTAAATAAGTACTTTTTTTACTGCAAATTTTTTTTTTAAAAAATAAGTGTTTGGTTGTAAATATAAAAAAGTATTTTTTAGTAGATATAATTTTTTTGGCAGTCAAAATATAACTTTTTAAGAAGGTCAAATTTAGAGCTTATAAAAAAAGCTCTTTTTTTGGTAGATTTTTCAGATCAATTAACGAGCCTATTTTTTAGTCCCTTTATCCTTATGCTTTATATATAATTCCCATAATATCCACAAATACATCTTCACGTTTATTTTGAGATTTATATAATATTATTTGAATTTTTATATATTTTAATATCTATTTTGATATTGGTTTTGCTTATGTTATAGTCCATACAAGATAATTAGTTAGATATATTTTTATTTATATTTTATATGGTTTAAAATTATATAATAATTAATATATTATACTTTATATATTGTTTAATATATTTTAAATAACTTCTATATGTATAAGTAGTTTTTGTTACAAAATAAAATATATTTAAAATTAAAAATACTTTTTATTTTTATATTGCTGAACATTCTATTGTATAAAGTTTTTTTAAAAAAATTGTTTTAAATAAAAATTAATTAATTAATTAATTTCTTAAAAAAACTCTTTTGAAAAAAATTCAACTGAAAAAAATTCAACTAACATAAGCTTAACTAAAAAATAACTTAAAATAGAAATGTGCACGACCTAATCGTGAACAGAATAGGAAGACTCCATGAAATTTGATGGCTTAGACCTCACTCCTAACTTGGGCCGCAGAACGTTGAAAGAAAAAGATCCTTCTAGGTGGATATTGATTTGAAAGGATAATTGGCTTGGAGTAACGATAGTCAAGATTATTAATAAGCTATGATCGCCTTCAGTAAGCTTTAAGGAGACGTGTGCACGAGTTAATAGTGAACAGAATAGGAAGACTCTATGAAATTTGATCGCGTAGACCTCACTCCCAACTTGGGCCGCAGAACGTTTTCCTAGGGTGTCGGTAGATAGGTATTAGATTCACATCTTTTCTTAGTGTGTCAGTATATACGCGTTAGATTCGTACAATAATTACAGGTTGATGAAACACATGGGTTAAACATCAGTGAGACCAAAAGGATTTGTCAATGAATTCAGCACTTACTTTTGAAAATTAAGCGTTCAACGTTTTTGTCACCGACATTTCATTTGGTCGTTCTATATCATCTAAGCGTGGCGTATTTTCCACAAATCATTTCATATTGATAACTTTTAACGGTGAATAGTTTATAAAGTTTGAAATTTGGAAACTTGTACAAAGCATAGCCTCGTTTTCTCGAAAGCCCTCTTTCTATTTCTTTTCCTCAAAATTAGACGTGAAAATTGACGACTTGTTCAAGGATAAATGTTTGTTTGTAGTGTTAAAAATTAAGAATTTGTTACTAAATTATATCCAAAATAAATATTGAAGTTAGATATTAATTTAAAAAAATAAAGACTATTTTAAATTTTTTTTATTAAAGAGTTTTCATAATTCTTTTTCGGATTGCCGCTTCTATTGAAATGATCTCGCAAACATGTGAAGCCGATCTATATTTAAGGCATTAGATGGACATAGCTTTATTTTGTTGTATTTTGCGGACATGAAAGCATGAGCTAAACTTGTATTGAGTACTTTTTTTTTAAGGCTAAAGAAATATATTTAGAATAAAAAAAGTCGAATTAAAAGTAAAATTATACAAAACACCATAATCTAATTTATACCAACTACATAGTTAAACCTCAGGCTTGGAGAATGTCTAATTACACTCTCTACATTACATTGAGGCATATTATATAACATATATTTTCTACTACTTAATTCGTTTGCTCTTAACTGTTAATTCTTCGTGCCTTTCGCTAGTGCCTCCTTGCAATTGTGTACAAATCCATTATTTAGAAGTTGCTCCTTTATTTATTGATCAGTTTTCACACACACCATTTTTTTAAAACGTTTTCCCTTAAAATCATCTTGTGATATGCTCTTTTTAGTTTTTGTACATACAAGAACAAAAGGCATATATGCTTGTGTACACTGTTTTATCTTCTTTCATGGCAGATCTATCCCCAAGCATCTAACTCATGAGTTCTTCATAATTTAGTTGATCTCAATAAGTGAGGCATAGACCCTAACCTTTTCTCCAAGTCCAAGCTAAGTATACACATTCAATAAATATATGTATATACGTTTCAGTGGCTTCCCTACAAAGTATCTGTCTAAGATGTTAACCTATCCTTTATAGCTAGCCTTTGTTTTATAGCTAGTCACTAAAAGGAAACTTGTGTAGCATATTTTTGTTCCAAACAATCTTATAACAACTCACTCTTCTCCTTTATCCTTTAAAACTTCCTTGTGTGATCTATTTGTAAAAAGACTAGTAGAATTTGCAAGCCACAAATAGCTATCCTCTATGTCTAAGTTCAAGTTGTAGTTTGGGATTGTTAGGCCCAGTTCTGATTAATTTTTTTATCTCAGTGATCCCTCTAATCCACTCCTTCACTTTAGTATTATCTCATTAGGAGTTCTGCATGTAAATTTATAGATTTGATTGAAATAAAGGATACTCACTACTTTAATACTCATAAAATAGTGATGCTTTGTGTCCATTCTTTATTAAGCATTTTATGAGACTTAACAAGTTTCCTCTTACCTTCAACAGCTAAACCAAAAAGCTAGAGAAGCTTGGACTAGATTGAATCTCTTAGAAGCTCCCACCCTTTAAATATTAACATGCAATTACCTTATCCACAGAGCATCCGTGTTCTCTACTATTAAAATCTTTTAGCTATAAGCATTTTTTTGTTTAAGTTGATCGAAGTGACACCTAATCCTCCCTCTTCCATAGGCTTGTTAACTTCCTTCCAACTACATTTTACACTTACTTTGTCAATGCTTCTTCCACCTTATAGGAATTTTGTATCAGTATTTTCAAGGACATGATTAAGCCTTTTGATAGAAAGATGTAAGCTACCATTACACGTAAAGCTCATTCATCACTAACTTAATTAACACTAGTTTACTAGCATAAGAAAAATCCTTATTGCATTAATTGCTTAACCTCTTTTGTATTATATTTACTAGATGAAGACAATCCCTATATTGCAGCCTCTTTGTGGACAAGGGCAGTCTAAGATAAATGAAAAGTGGATATTTAAGTTGTAACCCATATACCATTAATAGCCACCCTACTAAGTGTAATGCACTCAAGGATGCTATCAATTGACTCTTATTATAATTCACCTTAAAACATAAGACATCCATGAACAAGTTAGAGGATGTCATTAGAGTATAAATTGAACTATCATGAGCCTTAGAGAATAAGTAGCAAATCATTACAAAGGAGAGGCTAAACTATCTAACCTCCTTGCATTTGCTATGATAGCAGAAGTTGGGATCTGTTGAAATATTATACCTCACCAATCTAACTAAAACTTCCATACAAAATATAAACAAACAAGAGGATGTTGGATCCCCTTGTCTTAGCCTTTTACCCCCTCCCTTTTAAAAATGTTGGTTGGCCTTCCATACACTAACAGACTAAAAGAAGTTGATGCTATACATTCCTTGATCCATTTTTTGAACTTTTATAGGAATCCAAACAATTATACCACCTGTATTATAAAATCCCTGTTTAATGTATCCTAATCTTTGTTGAAGCAAACCTTTATAACACAAATTTAAATTCTTTAAATAGCCTTTAAAAATTATTATGCTATCAATACATTACCCCCAATTCGTCTTCTCTTTATAAATGCTCCTTGTGAATCACCTATCACTTGGTTTAACACCTTCCTCAACCTAGAATTCATCAGCCTTGAGATGATTTCATATAAGAAGTTATATCACGATATTGGCTTATACTCTTATAAGGAACTATAGTTAAAAGAATTTGGAATCAAACATATGGAGGACTTATTTATCATTTTTAGTATCTTATCTTTCTAAAAAAATCTAATGTTGCATCTATTAATAGGTTCTTGATCAATAGCCTTGCTTTCTATTGAAGAATCCATTTAGACCATCAGGACTAGAAACTTTAGTTGGGTTTAAATAAAAAGTCTTTTTTTCTTTATATCTTAAGTAGTGAAAGGTTTGCAAATAAACTCTTTCTTCTCTTCACTGATTTGCATATTAATGAAGGAGCTAAGTAAGAGAACTGAGGAATTGCCTCTAGTTAAGGTACCAAAGGAGTATTTAAAGAAACTAAAAACTTTAGTAAGCTTTCCTGTAAGGAAATAATCTCTCCATTATCTTTTATTGAAGAGCTAATTATATTCATGTTAACCCTTACATTAATGGAGTTGTGAAGGAATTTAGTATTTCTTTCCCTTTCTTTTAGCCATTGAACCTTTGTCTTAATAAGGAATTGTGAAATGAGACTACCATTGTATACTCTAATATTACTACTCTTTCATCCTCTTTAGTCTTAAGGTCTTTATGTTGCTGATATAAGATTTCCCACATTTGGTTTATTTTCCTTCTAGCTTCTAAATAATTATTTATTGTGCATATTTCCTTTTTTCAATGAGAGCCTTTAACTTTTATTTTACTAACTCTAGTACCTTAATACAAATTTAGGCTTTATGCATCTAGATCTCTTGATCTAATCCTCTCATGAATTTTTTTAAAATCCCCCTTTCTTAAATAAAAATTGTTAAAATTGAAAGCCTCTTTCTTATCCAGTTGGTATTTATTTTTTAAATAATTATTAGTGAATGATCTAAATTCAATAAATTCTCAAAGATAGTTAGACTTTTTAGAAACTCATCTAACCACTCTCCATTCACTAAAGCTGTATCTAATTTCTCCCTCAAGTGCCATCTAGATGTTTATTTGTTACTCTAAGAAAAAAAATGCCATCCATCTTTAAATTAGTTACACCTATCTGTTGTTTACACTTCTTGAAATCATTTGTAAAGTTCCTTAATCCAATATTGCCTTTAGATTCATCTTATATAATACAATATTGAAATCCCCAATTAATAATAAAGGACTTGAATTGTCGATTGAATATTAGTTAAAAACAAGCAACACTTGGTCACTTGAATGTAGCATATTCTCCTTGACCGTCCTTAAGTCACAAACCAGAACAATGCATCCATAGTGATGATGTTGATTAGAGAAAAGATTATAATGACTCCCTAAAATCTTTAGTTTAGAGATATTCTCTTAACTAACTTTTATTTACAATGAACCTAATGTAGATGGTTTGGTATAGCAAATGAAATTCCTAAGAGCAAAATATTTATTGGAGCAATTAATTCCCCTAATATTTTATAACATAATCGATATCAAGTTTGATTTTTGGCTGGTCTTCTTACCAAAATCTTTCATCATTATAATTGGTGACTCTTATACAATATCTATTGAGCTTCGTTTTATTACTAGGGATTCCTCTCCATCTATTATTGCTTCTTTGTCTAGTATGTTTAACCTCTAGGACTCCTTATTATTTATGTCATTATAAGCCCCCATTTCTATATTAGCTTTCGTACTTTACAGTTCACCATTTGCCTTTTTCTATGCATCTCCATTTAAAGTCTCCTTTTATTAAGTACTCAACCCTATAATTCCATGTAATCTCCTCTTATAAATTTCCTTCCATTAACCTTTCACTGTTTTCATTTTTGTTTTAAATATGGTTTTCATTAGTATGATACCAGAACCAAATCTTTATATAAACTCTTATCATTACCTAATCTTATCAAGGGAATTAAATCTAGGAGGTTTTTCTCTAAATTCATACTAATGCACAACCTTAAAACTTTATTTGACCAGTACCTTATGGTACATTATGAATATTAACCCAGATTGGTATGTTCTCATCCTTAATCTTTTCTATATTCATACTTGACATCCAAACCTGTAAGATGATTGTTAGATTGTAAACATATCATAAACCTAGCTTCACTACTACTTTTGCCTCAACTTTTGATGAGAACTTAAATAGGACATGGTTCTCTTCTAACATTAACAATTTTTGTAGACCTTTACCCTCCCCACTTTCTATATCTAGCCATTGAAAAGAGGTAATGGAGGTTGCAGTCCCAAGAAGAATCCTACTAAAATGTAGTTTTAGCTTTTAACTCTATCATTTTACACTTCCAAGTCTAGTGAAAAAAATTGGGTGATCCTTTATAATATTTAGAGGATTGTACTATAAATAGATCCCTAAGGATTCCTGTAATACTTATCTCCAACTTAAGGTCAGGATCGGGTGTTGTAAGTCTATATTCATCTCGCCTATCAAACATACGTACTTTTTTAAATGAAGAAGGGTTCTTTGAGGTTACCCTTAATGAAAGTGCATAACTAGAGGTTTGCTAGATAGGAGGGGTAGGAATGTAAATTAATTTTAGGGCTTTCAGTCTAATTCTATACCATTAACCTTTATATCTCTAAAATGGTAAAAAAAAGAGGAGCAAATTATAGCAGAGGAAAAATTACAAAAAAATGGTAACAAAAGGAAAGATGGGAAGATATTGAATGGGAAAGTTACTAAACTACCCCTATAAGAACTAACCACACCAAAAGAACAAGAGTGAAATCTTTAAGGAGAAAGGAGCCAAAAGGCAAATCAATAGAGAAAGTAAAGCAATAAGAAGTTAAAGAATAAGGGGAGTTGAACAAAAAACTAGTACGTTAGTAAATAAAACCATATTCTCTACGAAGAAAGATCCAGATTGCAGAAGATGGATGATGGAGATGGCTGGGATACAGAGAGGTTAAGAGACAATATGTAGTAGTAATAAAATAGAAAGAAAAAAAGTAAGAGAAGATTTTTAGCAAAGTTCAATTAATAGGATGTGCTTACGAATATGATGAAAAAAATGATTGTATTACTATTCTAATAGGTATTAGAATCCTTTTAGAGTTTAAAATTTACAAAAATGTATTTTTAAATAAGATTATTTATTACAATCATAGTTAGGGAAATGGTATATCACTAGTTATAAATCTCATTAATTCTCCTTTTACATAAACATGAGCTCTGATAGATTTAAATTATACTATATTTTGATAGATGTATAAGTGTGCTTTTGAGTATTTTTAGATGATTATAATGTATATAGGCTTAGAATTATGTTATTATTGGTATTTGTCTATATTCTAAGTTATTATGTGGTTTAGAGTGTGATATTAGACTTTAAATTTGTGCGCTTAAGGTATTTTGATGTGTTTGTTAGTATATAAACTCAGATGCAAAAGACTGAAGGAAGTTAGAGGAAGCTTGGACAAAAGGAGCAAGGTCACAATCATGACATGCCTATCACAATTGTAACAGAAGGTCTCCCCTAGGGTTATGATATCTTTGACTCACGAATTTTTATATATCTTCTCCCCTAGGGTCATGATATCTTAGACTCATGTATTTTGATATATATATGAAAATTCATGAGTCAAAGATATCATGAACCTGGGGGAGATGATATATACATATATGCATATTTAACAAATAAAAATAAAAAATTAATAACCGAAGCACACAAAATCGAAAAGTTTATACGATGTTAGTAAATACAAAAATAATGGAATTTAGAAAAAATTCAAAATTTCACATTTAAATATGGTATTACCCCCTTTAACAAACAATTAAGATGATAAGATCATTTAAAGGAGATAATTAAAGTTGAAAATCCTCCCCTAATTCTATGCAATTTTGGTTTGATAAAACTCTAACAAACTCTAAAAAATCTTTTCCTATAAAATAAATAAACTATAGTAAAGAAAAGAAAGGAAAGAATTAGAAGTAGTAGGTTGCCTCCTAATAACTGATTATTTATGTTTTTTTTAACTAGACTCCTCTACAAGCTCATTAGTTAACCGAAATCAACATTTGGATGATAAAAAGGCTAAAAAGAGTCAGTAGGATCTATATAAGATCTCTTAAGTTTGCAGAACTCTAATAAAGAGTGAAGACTCTAAATCCTTATTATATATTTCTTTGGTATACGGAATAAGCCTAGGTGACAAGCCCCTCTCCTAAAACGATTAAGCGGCCTACCAAGCACCTTACGGTGGCCCTCTAGTTGATATCTTATGTAAGGCCCCAACATATACCCTAGAAGTATTATAGCATGTCTAGGGTTTATTAAGAAATCAACATAATGAATTAAGTGCATCTATGTATAGTAAGAGACATATGGTACTTAATGTAAAAGACATGGGTAAATGGGTAATTTGTTCATTTCAGCATGGCCATACATACATAGACTTGAAATATTTATAGGAATTTTTGATATGCTTGCTTTCATTTATAAGCGTGATGTGAGGGGAATTGATAAAATAAGTATTACATAAGCAAATGGGATGTGTTTTGCATTGCTCTTGTATGGTAAGACCAAAGTTTGTTTATTTGGGATATGTATCTTGCTAGATGGATAGGTTCCACTGAATAGACTTCTGTAATTTGGCCATATCTTGGCCTGTAGACCTACAAATTGGATAGTTTTAATTGGAGATTAAGCTAGAGACATATATCTAAAAATTTGATTGAGGAACAAAAATTTAATTTTGCTTTAAATTTTGAATTCTGGTTTGAATTTAAGTTATAACTACGGATATAATTAACCAAATTGCATAAAATTTATGGCATTATAAAATTAAGACTTAGGAGAATGAAATTAATTGATAATATCATAAGTCATTGTGGGAATTAAAGGAAGAAGAAGGACTAATATGCAATTTTTCTAAAGTTAACACATGGACCAACTGGATTAAGACATGTGTGACCAATAATAATAAAGCATGTGTGGCCAATAGGAATTAAGCATGTGTGTGAGTCTTGAAAGTTCGTGAAAGGCATATGGAGAGGGATATGGATAGCACTGTAAGGGTTTTAACCTAAAACTTTTCTACTCTTCATTTCACTTTCTTCATCCTATCATTTTTTATGTTAGAAATTAAGCCAATCTTAAGGGAAAATCAAGGCAAAATTTAGGGATTTTCTCTTTAGCTTTACCTTTTCTTGCTTTGCTTATAAAGAAATAAAATTATAAGGTTGGAAGTAGGATTGAGATGTGTTTTTGTGATGTTTCTAGTTGGTGAATCAAGTAAAGCCAAAGATGAAGGGAAGGAAAGGCATTAGAAGATCAACTTTGTCAATTTTAAGGTTTGGGACTGCACTTAGTTTAATTCCTCTTTGTGTGTATTTTTGAATGGATATAAAGATTCATTTGCATATGGAACGGTTTATGGGATGATTGTTGGTGTTGTTTTTTTGTTACTCTGCGT
This sequence comes from Erythroxylum suave, assembly GCA_027563595.1. Lineage (NCBI taxonomy): Eukaryota > Viridiplantae > Streptophyta > Magnoliopsida > Malpighiales > Erythroxylaceae > Erythroxylum > Erythroxylum suave. The sequence goes on along the minus strand of JAOSBN010000008.1, from coordinate 23,627,694 downwards.
TGAAGTGGTTGTATTTGACAAGAGAGTGTCATGTAGTGCAGTTTTGGCTTAGGTTCATTTGAATTAATCATAATGTTTGAGTCATAACTCAAACTATATACCTCTAAATTGGGTGATTTTAATTGAATATGAAACCTAAGAAATATAAATAAAAATATATAGAAGATACTCTAACTTAATTCTGGCTTTATGAGATTGGAAATTGGGGTCAAAAATGTTGACCTAATGCTGCCCCTGTTTTGGAGCAACTTCTGATATTTGGTGTATATCTTATGATTGGGAAGTTCAAATGGTTTGATAGTTAGTGCTATGGTCTGATTATTAGTGCTATGGAAACTAGTGACATAGGGGAACAAATTTCTGTAAGGACTTAAAACCTAATTCGAACGTTTTCTGTACGCATATTAAGGAACTAATGGAGTCCATCATGTGGTTTGCTTCTTGACTAATTATTTGCCTATTTTAGACCACCGTGGGCTTAGCCCAAATTGCACTATTTTAAGTTTGCCTTTGTTTCTAATTTTTACCGAATCTTATCCAAACCTTGTTGAATGTGTATGAAACTTTTCAAACACTTAGAAATAAATCAAATAGGATTTACCATATATAAATTGGGTGACTAAACAATAGAATTTAAGATTGAGCTTAATGCACTCCAAAGAAAAATTAAATGGACATTAATGATTTTTAAGAATATTTATTACTCATATGTGTATAGTATGATTATACAAGTGTGATTTTGACACCCTTCTAATGGTGATAGGTTATGATTGCATGTATGAAATAGGTACATATTTTATGACTTGAAATGTATATCATATGACTTGTAAATATATGAATTGTAAAATTGGCAAATGGTTGAAGGAAATATTACAATGTCTACTCTATTATCTTGGTGGTGGATAGATAAGCATGCCTATAGGGTAACGGTGCCGCTACTATAGTTTGACACTAATGGTGACTTCATCTTAAGACTATAGTGTCTCTATAGTTTGATGCCTTCGAGTATCAATAGTTTGATACTTTCAGGTATCCATAATTTTGATATCTTCGAATATCCATAGCTAGCTCCCGTTATCCACACCCATAGGAATGTGTAAGCCTAAACAAAAATTAAAATAAATAGTTGTAAATAAGAAATACAACATGAAAACATAAATAATTGGCATTGATGAGTATTTGTATTAATTGTAATAATGTGCAATTGTATTGATAATTTGTATCAATGAGCATTGAATATCAAATTTTGGTTTACGAATGTGAATTTATGGTGTATGAGTTATGACATTTTTGAATGTGTGTGTTTGACAGATGAATGTTGTTAGTGATCATCTAACTAAGTGTTTCCCTACTATGCTTTCAAGCTTAACAGGGGTGTTAATCCGTATGGGTCTAGGTCATAGGAGTGAGGTACATAGAACATCTGTAGGAACCAAGGCCAATAGCTAGGAGTAAAAGTACCTTTTGAATGTGTTTTGGTTTAAGATGATTGTATGTGTAAAAGAGTAAAGGAAATTGTATGTTTTCTTTTTAGGTTATCATGTAAATATAAAGATGTAATACTACTTTTAAATGATAATGTTAAATGATGTGAAATTTTGTGTTGTGTATATGTATAGTAGTGAATAGAAATGTATGCCATTAATGTACGTACAAGAAAGTGGTTACTATATATGTGGGTGGTTGTAGATTCCATATAGGGGGTGTTACATCTGATTTAACTTGAAAGTTACCATGGAGCTAAGCCTATTGCCTTTTTTATAAAAAAACTTTAACTTAACATTCATAAATATAAATAGTGGTGTTTCTTAAAAATTATTAAAAATTTTAGACAACACAACGACTGCATTTTGACATCCCCAAAATTTTCAAAATCCCTGTAAAATTTCAAAACGCTTCTATAATCACAATAATTTCTCAGCTACAAATTTTGGACTTCATATCCACTTACAAACAACCTTAAATAGTTACATCAAATGATTTTTAAAAGGTTAAAAAATATTCATGCATTTAATTCAAAAAATTCATACACATGTATTATTTAAAAAAATGTATATTCCAAAACATATTCAACGATATGCAATAATTCCTACAAGTATTTACAAGGAAAAAAATTCCTACACAATAGCTTACGACAAAGTTAACTAATCGCGAAATGGACTCCCTGCTACTAAAGTCCCTAATCCTGCACTTGGGAGCTTTTATTTTGAAAAAAAAAGTATAGTGTGTGAGCTAAACGAGCTCAGTGAGTGTTAACCTTTCTATGTAAACCATATTTAACAATTTAAACCTCCCTAAAACAAATTCATTTAATTTCTTATGATATAATACCAATACAAAACATATATGTTTTTTGAAATCAAATTTCTCAAGTTATTTTTAAAGTAAATTATGACTACATCATTATTGTCATGAACTTTCTTGTATAACATAGCCCACTACTAACTTCTTTGCTATATGGTACCCTTAGGCATAAAGTCACGAATCTAGTTCTGCATTGCTTAATGGTGACTAGTTAACCATTACTTACGGAGTTGGTTCTACATCACTCACTCATACTAGGTTAACCGTTATTCATTGGTAGTTATGAAGTTGGTTCTGAATCACTTATGTGCAACTGGTTAGTCACTAGTTATGGAGTTGGTTTTACAACGCTTACCCATACTAAGTTAACCACTATATTCCAATAGTTATGGAGCTAGCTCTACACTGCTTACTCACAACTAGTTAACCACTAGTTATGGAGTTAGTTCTACATCACATATATGCACTAGGATAACTTCTATACACTAGCATAACAACATGTATAAAACTTATCAATGTACTATAGGCTTAAAAAACCATTTCCTTTTATCAGCCAATAACATAATTTCAATGTAAATTTAAATTGTATGAAATTCAACTTCAAACTTCAATTCATATATTGCTAAAACATAAACTTATACTAGCAATTTCACCTGTAATCTATAATTCACATAAAATTCATAATCATACTATTTAAAATCACAAGTCATCAATTCTTTTGCAAGGAATTTATTCATATAAAACAATTAAAATACACTCACTGTTTTCCAAGCTTATTACTAAGCCTCTCCCTTACCTACATAAATCACATTTCGTTTAGGCATTTATTTCCAAATTCATAGGCATTAAAACTATATACTAGGTTTAATTGAATTTGAGATTAGTATTTAATCGTGTATCATGTATGCTAATCTTATTTCTGCTTACTTCTGTAAGCTAACTCATTGTTCTCTGTTTCAAATTCTAACTTCGAAAATTACTTAAATACCATCTTTTACCCATTTTAACTTAGCAATTTCTTCAAAACACTATCTCATGTAATTAATTTACCATCAACATAATCAACCTTCGATAACTCACACCAACAACTACATTTCCTCTTAAGGCCAAATTGTCCGCATATATTATCCTTTCATTTTCTTTCAAAATTTTTGACACAATTCACCTAAGATCCATGCCAAGCATCATCTAAAGACATCGTAAACCATTTCACTTCTTTACTTTTCATATACACTCCATATGCTAATTTTTTTCCAAATAATAACATAACAATTCATTTAATAATTCTAATTCTATAAACCATCTTTAATCACATTCACATGACCATTATATCATAACCCTACTTTTAGACCAAAAATGACCTTAAGGCTAATCCTAACATATTTTACATGAAACTTTTCAATTCAATTCCAATTCAAATCCTTTTCATTTCTTTACTTCATTAGCATCAAAAACATGATATGAACATCATAAAACATCATAATAGAATTTTGAATCATTTCACATTAAAGAACTAGCCATGGCCCTTAATTTCGTTTTATTAGAGATGATCTCCTTTAAAAACTTGATATACAAAGTAATCTAAGCTAATGCTTTAGTGAATATAAAATTGATGATCAATTTCCTCAAAACATTAAAAAACTTATTGAATTGATTGTCATTTTTCTTCATCATAGTAACTAACACTGGTTCTATTTTGTTCTCAACTTCTACATTTTCTACTTCAATAGCAATACTAGATATAGTTGAAACGGGCACTAAAATCATACTTCTCCTTTATTCTCCATATTTCCCTCAACTTTTTCTAACCTTTTCACTTCTTTCTTATAACATCATGTTCAAATGTTTGCCCACTTCATAATATGGTGGCACACACTTTGTTTTTCGGTTTGACTTTAGTATTGCTTAGAGCTTATCTTGACCTTTTTAATCCAGTACCTTAACTAATTAGCCTACACGTCTCTCTAATTTATGAATTGATGCATTTTTCAATTGTTTTACCAAAGCCAATTTTTCATAAAGGCCTAAATACTTGTCTCTATGTTTATATTACTTATTTTATTCGATCATAAATTAAGATATGAATTGCTTTAACATCTCCTTCATCCCTTTGTCTTATGCGGGTTATTATTGAAATTAAGGTCTATTTAAAAACCCAGATCGTCTTATAGGTCTGCTTGTTATTCCTTATTCCTTATAATAAAATTTTAGGTGATATATCAACCATAGATAATATATTTTAAAGAAGGGATAATATATGTTAAAAGTTAAGGGATTTAAATGTAATTTTTCAATTCTTGGAAGACCAAGAGGTAATTCTATAAAGTTAAGGGCCTTACTTATCATGTGCTCAAGTCTAGAGATCCAAAATGAAAATAAAAGTTTTGATCATTTGCAAATTTTGGGCTTAATTGCAAATTTAGGAAAGTTTGGACAGTATAATGGTAATTTCACACAAGCTAAGGGCAAAAGGGTAATTTCACCATGTTTGGTCAAATAAGAGTCAATAATCTAGATTTTTCTTCATTGTGTGGCCGTGCACCCCTTCATTAAACATTAGAAACACTTATTTTTCAATTAAAAGAAAGGAGAAGAAAAGGGAAGATAGGAGGAGAAGTGGAGTTTCGGCCATCACCCACCTTTCACCACCTTTTTTGATTCTTTAACCCAAACCCAGGTGTTCTATGGTAATTTGGTCAAGGAACTCAAATCTATCATTATATTGAGAAATTATCAAAGGATTGGAAGATATCACCAAAGGAAAGTTACCTAGATTTGAGAAATTCTTAAAGGATTGGAAGATATCATCAAAGGAAAGTTTAGGTAAATTTTGTCTCATCTCTCTCTACATTATGATTTTGAGTTTGGTGTTAAGATATGTTGTTCTCCGTGCTTGACTATGCATAAGACATGGTTTAGATGAATGAAATGAGTTGTGGGGAAGCTTCTTTAAGACAAAAACTGAAATCCCTCTTTTTGGTGAAAGTTTGGAAATTTTGAATATCTTTCGAATTGATAGTTTAAATGCATTCTATGGTGTTAATTGTGTATGTATAAAGTGAATTGAAAAAAAATGAAGAAGATGTATATTGTATAGGCTTGGCCGAAAAGGGGGGCGGGGATTGACTAATGTAATGAGTGGTATAATTATGATGAATATGGCTTAAATGAAGGGAATTCGATTTAATGGAGTAGTGAAATGTGTTGTTGTTTGGAAGTGCTTGTTATATAACAAGAGAGGAGCATGAAGCACTACAATAAAGTCTTGAAAATATTACTTAAAAGTCATGCACATTAGGTGTTTGATGAAATGCCTAAGTAAACTTGGCTTAGGATTTAAGGATTTTAATTATGTGTATTAGAAAGAGGCTTTCCCATATACTAAAAGTAAACTTGAAATTTTTCTTAGATTGATGAGTAGTGGCCAAATGTGCTTGCATACGTTTCATGTGACGGTATTGATACTCCTGAAAGGAGTTTTATTTGCCCGTAGCTCTCGTTTGATACCGGATAAAGCAAATCTTAGTTTTCGTTTCCCTTGTGATGGACCTGGGAGAGGGGGAACATGTCAACTATCTGCTTGGGATCATGTCTTCTTAGGGCTTTTTTGGATGTACAATTCCATTTCGGTAGTAATATTCCATTTCAGTTGGAAAATGTAGTCAGACGTTTGGGGTAGTATAAGTGATCAAGGGGTAGTGACCCATATCATGGGAGGAAACTTTGCACAGAGTTCCATTACTATTAATGGGTGGCTTCGTGATTTGTTATGGGCACAGGCGTCCCAGGTAATTCAGTCTTATGGTTGTTCATTATCTGCATATGGACTTTTTTTCCTTGGTGCTCATTTTGTATGGGCTTTTAGTTTAATGTTTCTATTCAGCGGTCGTGGTTATTGGCAAGAACTTATTGAATCAATCGTTTGGGCTCATAATAAATTAAAAGTTGCTCCTGCTACTCAGCCTAGAGCCTTGAGCATTATCCAAGGACGTGCTGTAGGAGTAACCCATTACCTTCTGGGGGGAATTGTTATTTTATATTTTTTGTTTTTGACTTAATGAAGTACAACAGAAGAACAACTAGGTCTTATTCTTCTTACATCTTAGTAAGATTTTATTGAAACTTCTAAAGGTGTCACTGCGTATTTTGTTTGTACTTAATGTTTTCCAATTCTACTAGCAATCACATAATAACTTCTTATAATTAAGTAATTAATAATTAATTGGATTTTTTGGATGTGTGGTTGGTAAACAAGGATTGGTTTTTTAGGAATATATCGTCAAATATTCAATATGATTCCACAAGATCTAGTTTCGTTTAAAGAAGGGATTCTATGAAGGGATCTTCAGATCAATCCAGAGATCATTTTGATTCCATTAGTAATGAGGATTCAGAATATCACACATTGATCAATTAAAGAGAGACTCAACAATTAAAACTAAAAGAAAGATCTAATTATAATTTGATAGGTGTAAGTACTGGATCAATGGCATTAAATGCCTTGGAAAATGCAAAAGAAGGCTTATGTGAATAATAAGGGAAGTAATCATATGAGAAGCTTCATGGCCGAATCCTAGAGCTTAAAAATTGTGATATTGTGTTTTATACACTTATGTGATGGTGTATAAATATGAGATATATGTTTGAGTAGTAAATACATTTCATTTATATGTATAAAGGCTTGGAAGCTATAAATCAAGGAGCTCGTACCGAGTATTGTTGAAGTCAAAGCAATGTGCACCTTCTTTTAAGGTGAGTTGGGGAAAACATATCTCTTAAATGAGATTAGGACATCCTATGACTTGCATGATAACTTGTATGTGAATTTTGAACCTAGTTAATGCATAGTAGAATTGATTCTCAAATAGATGCTAGTATACTTATGTATCTAATAAATGACATTGTTTTGAATAACTCTTTGCACTTTGAGTGAAACTGATGTTTTTATTTCATATTTTGAGGAATGATATTATTTTCAAAAAACCTACAATTGAAGGGCAAAGGAAAATGGTTTATTTTTTGAAACTACATTTTTTAATAACCTTAAAGTTGGAGTGCAAAAGAAGACTTTCATTGTATGAAATAACATTTTGGAACTTACATATGCACAACTGAGTCATGTATGCTGCGTGTATGTGTTCTCTTATGGCTTAAAGCCATGGCAAGGTTCCATTTTATCGGTTGGACCGATAAATAAAGGCATAGTACTTTACTTGATTTTTGTACTTAATATTTATATATGATTTTTTTTATTAGTGAGGAAGCAATTGGCCAATCGTGTGCCGGGCACAATAGATTAAGCGACCCTCATACCCTTGACATTGGTACACAAAAGTCGAGTCTTTGTAACAAAACCATTCTATAGGACTCGCGGGTGATTGCACACTTAAAGGTCTGGTCATCGACGAGGTTATCACCTAAGGTCATGATGCTCTTATCAGCCGTAGTTTGGACTCATCACAGATGAAAGTCAAGCCAACACTAAGATCGGTGGGTTTGCACACTAGTTTGGCCGACTAGTGGTGACACACATAACTATTTTAGCTTATGTTTAGATTTGGCTTCTTGACGAGATTTGATTTTTACATGTGATGCTTTTCTGCTCATGTGTACTAGAACTAGAACCTATGTTGACTGATTGAGTGATTAGTAGGCTAGGCCTATATGGTTCCTAACTAGTGTGGGATGAGTTATAGACTAGGTCTATATGTTTCTGTGTCATGTATAGTCACTTCATATGTGGTTATATGCATATTAGATGTGTAAAACTGTGCTTAGGTTATTTAGATTGTTTTGGTATGTACCGGGTTCTATTTGTGATATATGTCTTTTTTTGGCTCACTGAGCACATAATGGACTCACCCCTTTGCTTTCCAATAATGCAGGTTAATTTGGTGAGCTTGAAGCTCTAAATGTTTCGTGCAGTGTTTTGACATTTTTGAGGCATTAATGTATGTGGGTAGTCTTTGTTTTGTACTTTTGTTGTATAGTGGCTCATGATTATATTGATATGCTTTGTAATTTTATAAATTAACTCTTGATTATCTTGTGGATTGTAAAAGACCTTATGTGTGAACCTTTTATGCTATCCCAATGTTTTTAAAGATAGTTAGTTAGCCTTACATAGTCGGGTTAAAGGTACTATGAGTATCCTTAGCTTAGGTATGCAACAGTTGTCAAATGCCTGATGTAGTTCAAGGTCGTGACAATTAAATTTGTATTAGAGCTAAGTTTTTATGTTTTCAAAAGGTTTATAAGTCTTAGGAGTTGAGTCTGGGTGTCGACAGTCTTTGGTCGAGAAGTTGAGTCTCAGATCGTTAAGTTCACATCCTTAACGATCGGATGATTTCGACCTTAGTGAGAGTACTCATCGACATTCCTTGGGGTGTAAGGGACATCATATAAGCTAGGCTTAGTCCGATCTATTTTATTAAATAACGTTTCTTTTTCTTTAATTTTATAGTGATAACATAGTTGGACGTAGAAGGGGAAGTCATCGCAAGGTTAGACCTTTGCTGTCCAAGGCAGAGGAACATAGTGCTAAAGCAGTCACAGAACTAGTGGTTACTAACGAGTAGTGTTTTTAGGTGTTATGTGCGTTCTTAGTAGAGACGCTACGGTTTTGATTGACAGTGGCGCACAAAGGTCCTTTATTAGTGTGACCTTCACCGAGGACATCCCTTGACGCCATTAGATTCCCCTCTCATTATAGTCACTCCTCTTAGAGAGCAAGTGGCTCGTGATGAAGCATATACAACTAGTGAGGTAAAGTTCGGTGATGCTGTGTTGGAGGCAGATCTTATTCCCCTCGATCTCCAAGATTTCGAGGTGATATTGGGGATTTACTAGTTAGAGAGGCATCATGCCAGAGTTCATTGTTTTAATAAAGTAGTGGAGTTTAACACTTAGAGTGGAGTCTCGATTAAATTTACTAGTGACCGATGGGTGTTCCCGAGCTGTTTGATATTGGTGGTCAAGGCTAAGAAGTTGATTTGTCGCAAATACCAGGCATACCTCACACATATGAATGATACTTCAGCATAGAGGTCGAACTTGGAGATGTTCCCTTTGTATGCAAGTTCCCTGATGTCTTTCCGAGGAGTTAGGATTATCACCTGATCGGGAGTTTGATTTTATGGTTGGCTTGGTCCTAGGAATAACACCGATATCTCTACCACCGTAATGCATGGTACCAGCAGAATTGAAAGCACTGAAGGTTCAGTTGCAAGAGTTATTGAACAAGAGCTTCATTAGACCTAGTCATTCACCATAGGTAGCACTGTTATGTTCGTCAAGAAGAAGGGTGGGATCCTTTGCTTATGTGTTAATTATCAGCCGTTAAACAAGGTTACCATCAAAAAATACCCATGATCGATGACTTGTTTGATTAGCTGAGAGGAGATACAATATTCTCAAAGATAGATATGAAGTTTAGGTACCATCAGTTGAAGATTACTGAAAGTGATGTGCATAAGACTACTTTCTAGACAAGGTATGAACACTATGAATTTTTGGTGATGCAGTTTTGATTAATAAATGCACCTGCAACATTTATGGATCTCATGAACAGGGTGTTCCATCCTTATTTAGATTAGTTTATCATAGTCTTCATTGATGACCTTTTGATTTATTCTAAGGATAGGGAAGAGCATGCTAGACATCTTCGGATTGTGCTGCAAATACTTCGCGAAAAACAGTTATATGGAAAGTTCTCAAAGTGTAAATTTTGGCTAAAGGAGATAGGATTCCTTGGTCATATGGTATCGGGAGAAGGTATTTATGTGGATTCAAAAAAGAAGTGGAAGCTATACTTGAGTGGGAACAGTTTAGGAATGTGACTGAAGTTCGCAGCTTTCTGAGGTTAGCTGGTTATTATCGGAGATTTGTTGAGGGCTTCTCAATACTTACAGCCCCTTTATGGAGGCTTACTCAGAAGGGGGTAAAATTTCAGTGGGATGACAAATGTGAGGCGAGTTTTTAGTAATTGAAGAGACAATTGACTTCTGCACTAGTGCTTGCTTTAACTACCCAGGGGGTTGGGTATAAGGTATACAGTGATGCTATATGTCAGGGACTTGGCGGTGTACTTATATAGGCCGGGCGAGTGATCGCATATGCTTCTGGATAGCTGAAGAAGCACAAATTAAATTATCCTACTCATGATTTGGAGTTTGCAGCAGTGGTGTTTGCACTTAAGACTGGGAGACACTATCTTTATGAGGAGACTTGCCATATATACACCGACCACAAGAGTCTGAAGTACCTAAGACATAGAAAGAGCTAAACCTCAGACAAAGGAGATGGATGGAATTGATTAAGGATTATGACTTAGTAATTGACTATCACCCGGGAAAAGAAAATGTGGTAGCCGATGCACTGAGTCGTAAGTCCTGTTTGGTAGTAACTATCAGGAAAAATCCTTATGACTCATTTGATGAGTATACGGAGCCTTGGGGTTGGACTCTCAGTGGCTGAGGATGAAGGGGCACTGTTAGAACCGTTTGAATTTTGGCCAACACTATTTGATGAGATCAGGAGATCACAGTTCAAAGATCTCGAGTTAAAGGTCATTCAACAAAAATTACAATCTAAAAAGGATGAGGGGTTTCGATTGAGAGAAGACGGGTTGTTAGTCTCAAAAATAGAGTTTGTGTATCGGATGACCAAGATCTCAGGTGAGCTGTCTTGGAAGAAGCTCACAGTTTGACTTATGCTATACATCTTGGTAGCACCAAGATGTATCAAACTCTTAGAGAGAGCTATTGGTGGCCAAGGATGAAGAGAGAGATAACGGAATTTGTGACCACATGCCTTCCCTGTCAACAGATAAAGGCAGAGCATCGGAAACCAGTAGGTATATTACAGTCTTTGCCCATTCCAGAATAGAAGTGGGAGCTTGTGACAATAGACTTTGTAGTTGGACTACCTCGTACATCAAAGGGTCATAATGCTATTTGGTTTATAGTGGATAGATTGATGAAGTATGATCATTTTTAGCCTATCCACCCAATCTAGTCTTTGGAGAGATTAGCAAAACTGTATATTAACGAGATTGTAAAGCTATATGGGTTAGATATGGTTCTAAGATTCACCTCCCGATTTTGGCTGAAATTTTAGGAATCTTTAGGGACTAAACTGAAGTTTAGTACTGCTTTTTCACCTCCAGACTGATGATCAGTTGGAGAGAACTATTCAGACACTGGAGGACATACTGAGAGCATGTGTGATGGAGTTCCAAGGAAGCTAGGACCGACACTTGACTTTGATAGAATTTGCTTATAACAATAGTTATCAGATAAGTATCGGTATGCACCATATAAAGCACTTTATGGGAGAGAAGTTGAGAGAAGACCTAAGTTTTGAGGTGAAACCAGTCCAGACTATAAATCTACAAATAAAAAGGTTACGCAGCAAGGAAGTCCTCATGGTCAAAGTTCTTTGGAAGAGCGATAGGGTCGAAGAGATGACATGGGAGCCTCAGAATGTTATGAGATGCAGTACCTCCATTTATTTGTATCCTCGACTTAGGAGTTTCAAGGACGAAACTCTTTTGAAGGGGGAGTACTTGTAACCCTGAATTTTTTGAGCCCTTTTATATTGGTTTATACTTGGAGATACCATTGTATATTGATGTATACATGGCTGTATATGAGTTCAAAAATGTATTTGAACCCTTTCAGTATATATGTCAGTGATACATAATGTTATATGCCCTTACACGAACTTAGAGTTCATCGGTATGCGAATTTTTGGAGATTTTTGGCATATAAGCTTCTAAATGGGTAAAAACGAGTCTATTGGATGGATGTGATCCTCGTGTACAAGTTAAATGTGTTCTAATGCTTTGGAGGTGATTAGATATGATTTATAGACTTATTGGACACTTAGAAAGCTTGATTTGAAAAGTTGATGTACATAAAGGCTTGTGTGCCAATTGTTAAAAGTTAAGGGATTTAAATGTAATTTTTCAATTCTTGGAAGACCAAGAGGTAATTCTATAAAGTTAAGGGTCTTACTTATAATGTGCTTAAGTCCAGAGACCAAAAATGAAAATAAAAGTTTTGATCATTCTCAAATTTTGGGCTTAATTGCAAATTTAGGAAAGTTTGGAGGGTATAATGGTAATTTCACAAAATCTAAGGGTAAAAGGGTAACTTCACCATATTTGGTCAAATAAAAGTCAATAATCTAGATCTTTCCTCATTGTGTGGCCGTGTACCCCTTCATTAAACATTAGAAACACTTTGTTTTAATTAAAAGAAAGGAGAAGAAAAGAGAAGAGAGGAGGAGAAGTGGAGTTTCGACCATCACCCACCTTTCACCATTTTTTTTTAATTCTTTAACCCAAACTTAGGTGTTTTAAGGTAACTTGGGGTAAGAACTCAAATCTATTATTAGATTTGAGAAATTCTCAAAGGATTGAAATATATCACCAAAGAAAAGTTTTGGTAAATTTTGTCTCATCTCTGTCTACATTATGATTTTGAGTTTGGTGTTAAGATATATTGTTTGCCATGCTTGACTATGTGTGAGACATAGTGTAGATGAATGAAATGAGTCATGGAGAAGCTTCTTTAAGGCAAAACCAAAATGCTCTCTGTTTGGTGAAGGTTTGTGAAATTTTGAATATCTTTCGAATTGATGGCTTAAAGGCATTCTATGGTGTTAATTGTGTATGTATAACGTGAATTGAAAAAAAAATGAAGAAGATGTATATTGTATAGGCCTGGCTGAAATGAGGGGTGAAGAAATGGACTAATGTAATGAGTGGTATAATTATGATGAATATGACTTAAATGAAGCGAATTGGATTTAATGGAGCAGTGAAATATGTTGTTATTTGGAAGTGCTTGTTATATAATAAGAGAGGAGCATGAAGTACTACAATAAAGTCCTGAAAATATAACTTGAATGTCATACACATTAGGTGTTTGATGAAATGCCTATGTAGACTTGGTTTAGGATTTAAGGATTTTAATGGTGTACATTGGAAAGAGGCTTTCGTGTATACTTAAAGTAAACTTGAATTTTTGCTTAGATTGATGAGTAGTGGCCTAATGTGATTGGATAAAAATGTGCTTAATTATGACTTGAAAGGTGTCAGTATTAGATCAAAGGCATTAAATGCCTTCGAAAATGCAAAAGAATGCTTATTAGAATACTAAGGGAAGTAATCATGTGAGAAGCTTCATAGCTGAATCCTATAGCTTAAAAATTGTGATATTGTGTTTTATACACTTATATAATGGTTTATAAATAAGAGATATATGTTTGAGTAGTAAATACATTTCATTTGTGTGTATAAAGGCTCGGCAGCAGTGAGTCAAAGTTCTCTTATCGAGGATTGTTCAAGTCAAAGGAGTGTACACCTTCTTTTAAGGTGAGTTGGGGAAATCATATCTCTCAAATGAGATTAGGACATCCCAAGACATGCATAATGACTTGTATGTGAATTTTGAGCCTAGGTAATGCATAGTAGAATTGATTCTCAAGTAGATGTTAGTGTACTTATTTATTTAATAAATGACATTGTTTTTTATAACTCTTTACGCTTAGATTGAAATTGATGTTTTTATTTCATATTTTGAGGAATGATATTGTTTTCAACAAACCTAAAATTGAAGTGCAAAGGACTGTGTTTTATTTTCTAAAACTACATTTTTCAATAACTTTGCACTTGGAGTGCAAAAGATGACTTTCACTGCCCAAAATAATGTTTTAGAGCTTAAATATGCATGTATCTGTTCTCTTATGGATGAGAGACATGATAAGGTTCCATTTTATCTATTGGACCGATAAATAAAGGCATGATATCTTACTTGATTTTTGTACTTAATATTTGTATATGATTTCTTTTATGATTGGTGAGGAACTGATTGACCAATTATGTGCCAGGCATAATAGATTAAGTGACCCCCGTACCCTTGACGGTGGTATATAAAAGTCGAATCCTTGTAACATCACCATTCTACAAGAATCACGGGTGATTGTACACTTAGAGGTTTAGTCACCGACGAGGCCATTCGGTGGGCGTGCACACTAGTTTGGTCGATTGGTGGTGATACACATAACTATTTTAGCTTATGTTTAAAATTGGCTTCCTGACGAGATTTGATTTTTACATGTGATGCTTTTCAGCTCTTGTGTACTGGATTTGGAACCTATGTTCACTGAATAAGTGATTAATAGGCTAGGCCTGTGTGGTTCCTAACCAGTATGGGATGAGTCATATACTAGGTCTATGTGTTTCTATGTCATGCATATTCACTTCATAGGTGGTTATATGCATATTAGATGTGTAAAACTGTCCTTAGGTTATTTAGACCGTTTTGGTATGTACTGGGTTCTATTTGTAATATATATCCTTTTCTTGCTCACTGAGTACATAATATACTCACCCCCTCCGCTTTCTAACCATGCAAGTTAATTTGGTGAGCTTGAAGCTCTGAGTGTTTCGTACAGTCTTTTGACATTTTCGAGGCATTACCGTATGTAAGTTGTCTTTGTTTTCTACTTTTGTTGTATAATGGCTCATCATTATGTCGATATGCTTTGTAATTTTGTAAATTAACTTTTGATTGTCTTGTAGTTTTTAAATGACCTTATGTATGAACCTTTTGTGTTGTCCCAATGTTTTTAAAGATATTCAGTTAGCCTTGTATAGTCAGGTTAACGGTACTATGAGTATCCTTAGCCTGGTTATGCGGCAGTAGCCATGTGTCCGATGTGGTTCCAGGTCATGATAGCTTAGGTTCCCATACATGCCATATTGGTAGGACAAATATTTTTCTTTCTATATCATGGTTCAAGATCATCTTCATCTAAATCAATGGATCTATATTTTTTCTTGCTAATTCTAAAGATATTTGGACCTTATAAAAAGACATCTTTGATTTCCCCTCACTATTTTAGTAGATAAATTTCTAGCCGATGATTTTATGAACTCCTTCCTTTGCTTGATAATCTTTTTATAGATAATTCCTTGTATTATAGTATCGACCCAAGTGTTACATTTTAATACTAAGCCTTTATAAAAAAATTGAATTAACAATCACAATGAATATTGATTATGAGGGAATTAATTAATTTGAGCCTTATCTTGCTCACAAGCTTCACGAAATTCTTCCCTTTCTTTCTTCTTGAAGCTTTATATTTACGTCCTTAGTTTGGTGGTCATATGTAGTGTGAAACCTCAACATAAATGCATCATAAATTTGGTATCACTCTTATAAAGTGTCCATCTTTATTAACATTAATCATATCCTAGCTTTATCTTGTATGTAGTATAGGAAACACCTCATTGTCATCTCATCTTTTGTGAGGTCATTTAATGGAAGAGTTCAAATCAGAAAATAAAAAAATTTGATAAATTCTATCATTTCCTCTGTTAGTGATCCACTAAAGGTCTAGAAAAAGTGGAGATATACTTACTTCAATTTATAATTGCTTACCTTTTAGATATCCATTAAAGGTCTAAAAAAATTAGGATTGGCATAAATTACTTGTAATTAGATGTCCCCTTTATGCATCCTTTATGATTGTTGCTCTATATCCATAACTAGATTATCTGGCTATGTACCCATTTCTTCTTTAGCAGGTTTGTTCAAATTCAAGATCAAATTAAATTAGGGAACACAAGCTATCTGATTGAGCCCAAGTTTATTATCTAAATTGGCAACACTTTTGTGGCCTTTACTATGCTTTTTGACTCCTAATTCTTAATTTTGTGCTTAAATTAATCCTTGAGTGTGCACTTTTATTTTATTCAATTTGATAGTAAAAACTATCACGATTGGTATAACTTACATGTCTTAAGTTTTCTAAGAACAATTGATACTGCAAATTGCTATTTTTTATTTTAGGATCCTCAAGGAGAAGGGATTCAATGTGTTGAATTAAAGTCAATAGGAGATCATAGCCTCAGGAAAAGTTCGCCACGGCGAAGAACGAAGAATAGGCAAAACTTGTGGGCAAGGCTTACCACGACGAAGATTAATTCCCACGCCGCGGTGAAGGATCCAGGAAAGCTGCAACGCTGTAGCGAGCCTGCCTGTCGCCGCAGCGAAACGTCGAAAACCAGACCATATTTGTAAAAATCTCTCACTTTTCCGTCTTGACCCGCGACCCTACATTTAAAAACATGCCAAATTAGGTTATTCGGGAGAGATATACAGAGGAGGAGACAGAAACACATTCGCGAGAGCCGACACAGACTTGATATTTTTACTCTCGACCTTCATCCATTACCGATCTTCTTTACTTCTCATTGTCGCTCTCATCTGGTTGTTGCTGCCGTGGATGTTGCCGCAGTGTTTACGGTAGTGAGTGCTCCCGGAGTGATGCTCGGCTAAACACCATTTCCTTTTGAAGATGTAACGATGACTTGAGTTTGATGGGCTTCAAAAGGGAGTTGTTTTACATTGTCATGTTTGATTACATTGTTATAAATTCCTAAGTTAGGGTTTATT
>JAOSBN010000008.1:23588933-23607154 GCA_027563595.1 Erythroxylum suave | reverse complement strand
CAAATAATATTATATAAATCTCAAAAAAATGTGAAGATGTGTTTGTAGATATTGTGAGAATTATGTGTAAAGCATAAAGATAAAAAGGGCTAAATAATAGGCTCATTAATTGATATAAAAAATCTACCTAAAAAAATGCTTTTTTGAAAAGCTTCAAATTTGAACTTTTGAAAAAGCTGTATTTTAGCTTTTAAAAAAGTTATTTCTACTCCAAAAGTACTTTTGAAGTTTACAGTCAAACACTCATTTTTTCCTTAAAATAACTTTTGCGGTGAAAAAAAGTGTTTTTCTACCAACCAAAAGCTGAACCAAACGGTGCCTTAGTCCCACTCGTTAAAATTATGACTTTTCTCACTATATCAAAACCCAAAGCCCCACAAGATCTTTTAAGATCTATATGACTGCCAAATAATGGAGGTTCGTGAATCACATCATTATCGCTATCATCGTAACTTAATGAGTTGTGCGGTTTAAATGAAGGACGCAGAAACAAGCTTAGACCATATCACATATATGTGGTTTAATTCATCCAGCTAGGCGTTTTATATGTTTCTTGTTTATCTGCCTACTAACTCTCCCTTGTTTTTCTCGCTCTCTGCTAGTCGCATTTTGGCCATCGTACGTATCCCCCAAGTACATATCAATTGAGTGGAACTAGAAGTACGTTTGGGTATAATTAAAGAGAAAAGGCGAGTCTATATATAGTTATGAAAGAATTATTCCCACTCAATGTTGAATACCTCCAAATCACATTAAAAATAAAATTAAGGACAAGATTCAAAGGTCCACTGACTGCATCTTCTTATATGTCTCATAAAATTGCAACATAAGCAGTTTTTAAACTAAATCTAATCATGTTTGTCATGTTTGTTCTGTTGTTAACAAGTACTTATCACTTTGTCCTGGTGAATTAAGTGAAGCATTCATACGAGTACAGATTGTCAAAATTTGAATTCTTATTGTCTTGGAAACTTTCAGAAGAGACTAAAATTGTACCTGCATCATCAGCTGTGTTCTTGATTGATGTGTCTATATATATATATATATATATATATATATATATATTCCAGTAGCCTGTAAAGTGAAACTATTAACGTACTAGAGATGATATGACCCAATGTCTTTGGCATCAAGTCCGTCTACCACCACCACACAATTTCAAAAGTTGAATGTCTTATAAAAATCTGGTCAGAATTGGACAAATGTAATGCCACCGCTGCTTTGAATCGAGGTTGACACAATTAGATTTCTATTTTGATTAAATTTGTTACATATATTTACGTTGATTTCATATAAATATATAGATGGGGTTTAATAAATCAAAATTAGAACAAAATAATTAAAATAAAAAATTTGATGAGTAATACTTACAAAAGAGTTGATCAGTGACACAGTGCAGCGTAGCAAGCACTACGTTGGTTTTATCGACTTACAGAAATAGTGATGAATGTCAATCCCACGGGCTTATAGTTCATGTTGATTTATTTGGTCCATTAGATTAAAATGGGCCAACCCTTTTTGATTTTGTTTACAAGAAAGCATCTTTGATCTTTTCTGGAATTACGTTTTATTATCCCATCTCATTTATTGCTATTGTAAACTTGCAAGTATAATTATAAAGGTTGTTAGTTTTTGTGTTACTATCATTATTTTCACAATATTACATTATTTATTGGTTTTTCATATCATTTAAGGAGTAAACGTTTAGGTGAAACTACCAAGAGACGATCGTCTATTCAATTTATTAAAAATATTTTCTTACTTTTATTCATTTCTTGAGCGCATATTTATAGTTTAAGAATTGTGAAGTTTTGAAATAATTAAAATTTATTAATATTATCTCCCACGACTATCTTAAACTACATATTCCGCATATTTTAAAATAATTAATAAAATTTGATGCGAAATTTATGCACTTTCTGAGCAGGTTTAAATTTCTTCTATACATCAAATATACGGCTTTTAAAGTTTGTGCTAATCTTATATTGATCTGAACTTAAATGGTGACAAGCTTAGGCCAACTTGGAGTTGTTCGGGTTCTCTGTCCAAAAATAGTCTTGTTCAATGTCTAAAACGTGTTGTTTTGGATATTAGATAGGATTGGGCAGGGTTATTTTACACAGATGCTTTGAAGAGTTGTGAGATTTATATGAGAAAGATTTAAGGGAAAAAAAGTAATTTTGAATCATAATTTCTTATCTTTAATTAAATATACAAATTGAAATAAATACATAATTTTAAAATGAATCGAGGATTGAGAAGTCCATATACATTTATAATCAAAATTATGAAAAAAAGAATATAATATATATTTAAAGATTGATATTATGATGTGAACAAATGGTTCATTATTTTAAGTAGTTAATCAATATATCAGGTTTTCAAATAATTCTCCAGATTACTTAAAAATTAAATTAAATTGATGGTAATTGTATATAACAATGATAAGATATTACATTATTCAAAATAAAAATAAAAATAATCTCATTTAATTAATATAAAATAAACAAATTATTATTTTTAATTATGTTTTAAAGTTATTCAAATATCTATTAAATTAGTACATGTTAATGAGATGAGAAGATATGGGAAGAAATCCGAATGATGATATTTTGAATAAATAAAGAAATGAGATAAAATTAGAGTAATAAAGGATATGTTTATTTGAGATCCCACTTTATTTTTATAAAATGACACGAAAAAGGTTGAAAGTGTAAAAGGGAGGCAATTTGTAAAACAACGTTGTATTATGCATAGAAAAGAGTAGTAACATAATAATGACCTATGATATTTGTCTCGCGAGATATGTGGTCTGAGCAGAGTAAACTACAAGTTACTTTATCATTTGTGTGTGACTGTGAGATGATGAGATGTAACAATAATGATTGAACTGTTAGCACATACACAAAGTGAAACTGTTCATTCATTTCATCCAACAAAATCGACAAAACATAATATTTATATCACTAATTGTGCCCAGATTACTTAGAAGAGTTATTAGATAAATGCTAGTAGGTGTTGGCTGGCTGGAGTGGCTTAGGAGGTGGATTTCCTGACTTGGCATCCATTAAATACTCCAATTCCCAATATATTTGGTCTCTATGTTTCTCTTTTTACGGCTGTCTCTGAGCAGGATAACCAATCATAAAAGTCGGCAACCTGATCCGTAATGGTGACAAATGAAAGCCTCCAAATTACTAGTCAAAATCAGTTTGTTTTGAAGTCCCACCAAGAACCATTCCAAGGTTAAAATAAAAATCCAAGCCCCTTTTTTCACCACCTCAACACGAATGCAAACTGGCAATGGATCAATACACTGCATGTCTTGTCCCATTTGCCCACACAATTTACACACTCAGACAAATCTGAGATTAGAGCAGAAAACTGTCAAGACGAACTTTTCATCCCCAATCTTTACTGGCCGGGCCTAAACAGACTGAATCATGCGGATTCACCGCTTGCCTGTCTCGTTTTTAATTATGAGACATTGTGAGGTGGGACCTTTGGCTTCCAGATCATGTATGCTTTGTCTTGGTGTACAATTCTTTAGAAACATCCACGTTTAATGCTTGAATCAAATGAACTATCGCTATTGGGAATGGAAAGAAAAGGAGAATGGTGTAAAATCTAGCAGTTTCCATCGACGTGGTTGACTGCTCTCTGTTATTCCTGCCGGTTTTGCAATCGGGAACCGGTGCTTTTCTGAAGACCATCATAACTCTCCACGTTGGTCTGCAAGTTTATTCTGCATTTGTTCTTACCAAACACAGCTGTGGAGTGGTTGTGGAAATATATTATTAATATCATTGTCAGATGTGGCTTGACCATGTACTAGTAAACCAGTCCAAACCGAATCCTGACAACTTTTTTAAAAGAAAATTTTAATGGAAAACCCTGGCTTTCGACGCTGGTGTAATGGACAATAAACAGCTGATTTCAAGTTGATTCAAGAGATAAGATAAACATTAGACACCAGATCATGCACAACTCAAGGCACTGAACTGAATTAAGACCATAACCAGGTCGGAGAGATCTAATGAGAGACCTCTTTTCTTTGAAAATGTCAGAAAATAAAATTTCTAAATTCGTAATAAGGATTTTGATAAAGCAAATACACGTAAGAGATGAGTGAATTGTGTGTGACTTGAAAATTTTCACAAGTTACTATTGGTTCGTACAAAAGACAGGCGGTTGTTAAAATTTAAAATAAAACGAGGCTTTTTGCAATTTGAAAAAAATAATAGCTATAGTGCAGAAATTTAAAAGATAAGGAAAGAGAAAGAATAACATAACCTATTTATACTAGTTCGATTTATAGCCAAGTCTACATCTAGTCTCTAAGTATCCCACTTAAGTATTTCACCAAAATCTCTAAGTAGTGATTTGACGAGCCTCTCTAAGCTTACAAGTACATCTTTTACAAGGTTCTTTAACCTTTTACATTAGTAGTATTTAGTAAGCCACTACAAGCTCTCAACAATTGAAAGTAGGATTTGCTCAATATGAGCCAATGGATAATCTCTTTAAATAGAGTGTTTTCACTTCCTAAAGCTTAGAAGGTAGATAAAGATAATACTTTCAAGTCTGAGTATAACTGCTACGTATATACTTTGAATATAGTTATGAGTGGATGCGATAATTGTTCCTTAAATAAGAGTTTTCTTTAATGATCCTTTTGAAAATTTCTTCATATATACAAGTCGTTGCTTTAATTTTATGATAAACTAGCTAATTGAGTCGGTTTTTAATTTGTTAAAATATCTTCCATATCATTATGACAGTATCTTCAAATATCTAGAAGTTTGGATAAGTTTATGAATGTGTCTCAGAGCCAACTGTTGAACCGGGTGGATAACATGTTCTTTCGTTCGTATATAAATGATAGGGACTATCCATTCCATATTTTGTGGAACTGTTTGTGATTGTTTGAATGAGTTTGTTAAGTTAGTTCTTGAAAAATAGGAGTTGTTAGATATTTATCCTCTCATTTAAATAGATAACTAAGTTATATAACAATTTTTATAGTGTTATTTTTTGGATGAATGAGATAATTCGGTAATAAATTTGAATTTGAAATGTAACTAAATATTATTAATTGTTATCACCAAAATCATTAAATTAGAAGCTTTGAGCCATCAATCAACCCCTTTTTGATGATGACAAGAAATAATAGATATATTTTCAAACGATTCAAATATTTGTGAAAGATTTGGAAAAAATTCCTATAATCTTTATATAAGTCCTTACTAAAAACTATGATTAGAAGGAGTCTCTTACTATCTTTAACTAGTAAGAGCCTATCGTTTGTCAAAATGAAAGGGACTTAAATACAAGCTTAGAGTTAAGCATATTCAATTATGAAAACATTCAATATAAACATTCAAAACATTTAGCATCAATATATTCTAAAGCATGTTATATATAATAGCAACATATAGCATGTTCTAAAAAATATATCTATCTACTCTCCCCTTTTGTCATTATTAAAAAGGATGGGAAGAAACTAAACATGCAAATCAAAATATCCATGCAAACATAAACCATAAACCTAAATATTCAGAGCATCACAAAAATCCATGATTTAAAATCATTCATAAAGAAATTAAAAATGGTATCTTTTTGAAGGAAAGTATCCTTAGTCTTTGATTGTGGTGAAGAGGATTTGGGGCAAGTTCTTCATTTCAATGACTTGTTCCTACATTGTGGTTATCAGGACATTCATCTGGTCCTAGGTGAACCTAGTATCCCGCATATGTTGTTAGAGTATAAGAGTGTTGGCTTCCTGGGAGGTAATGGGATTCTATCTCTCTAGATAAGGTCACATGACATCTACAGCTGATTCAGTCTTCTTGTCAACCTATACGTGCTCTTTCAGCTTATACACATATTGAAAAGGAATGGAGGAATGTTACCTTGCAGGCTCATATTAGTCCAAATTATCAAAAGCAACACCATAATGGGCAATAATTTTTGTCAGAAGCATCCTATAAGGTAAACACCTGTTGATGTTCTTATAACTTCCCTTATCTAACATAAATCATAATCATAGAAGGTGTTAGAGTAGTGCTCTAAAGCATTTTGTACAACTTTATTTTGATTAATAAAGTGAAAGGCATTTTTTATTAATTTGATATTTGTTTATGTATGAATTGATTTTGATCTTAAATCGAATTAATCAAGTCCATGATACAAAACATAGTATGAAGGAAATCATGATGAGATCATGATAATAAGATTCCTATCGTGTGCAATTATATTAGTATCTAATTAATCCCTAGTCATAGGATTAATAAGATAGGACATTATTAATCTAGAAAGACTAGCATATGTTATATTCCTTGATTTAATCGAGCAGTAGATCTCATAACCTATAAACATGAGATGTTTAGAGTTAATATATGGATGCTTACTAAGGTTAGTAAGTACATCAAATGACCCATTATGAGATTATCATATGGATAATCTATCGAATGTCAATTATTAATCTCATCATATCAATGGTGCAAATATCCTTAGACTTGGGGTACTCAAGGATATCATGGATACCAATCCTGTGCTTTGACATCAATCCTTATTACCTTAAGACAAGGTCACTCTTAGGGTGGTGATTGGGTACAGCTATTGGTATTCGAAGATAATTGGGTAGCTAATAAAAGAATCATCACTCCTGATAGAAGGAGATGATACCCATAGCCTTTTGTTGGGGTCATTACTTGGGAATCTCTGGCCAAAGTAGTAATGTATTAAGATGAGGGTCTTTAATGACATATAGAGTAATGAGATCCCAGGACAAGAACTAACATTATTTGGACTAGATGTGACATAGTCAATCTAGTGGGAGTCGACACATAGCCCATACTTCAAACCAAGTAGGATATACTATGGTGAAAGGATAAATTGCATAGTAATTGTCTATGGAAAGGTTCATAAGTTAGATAATTAACTACTGAAGAGTTCATTTGTTAATCCACTTGTATTCTGGCAAAATGACATCATGAAATCCTTCATGATTTGATTGAATTAAGAGTTAATTCAACTGTCTTAAATAACTAGAAACCTAAGGTTCACACGCATGAAAGATTGGATGAAAAACAAGTGTGAATGGCCTAATTTAAGTAGGCCACGATCATGGTCGAAGGTGAGCCGAATTTTTAAAAGTGACATAATTGTGGCTCATTAGCCACGATCTTGACAGAGGGCACGAAATGGCATATAAGTTAGATCTTCACTTCTTACACACTCAAGTAACAGAGAAAGGGTTCTAGAAGAGTTCTAGAGTGAGAGTAAGGTGTCTTGAGTTTTGGTCTTGCAATTCATGCAATTTTTGTATAAATCAAAGTGTATGCAATAAGATTCTTAACCTATCTTCCATCATCTTGAGTATCTACTAGAACTCATCTAGTTTGGCACTCAAGTAACCCTTATACATTGTTTCATCTTCCATCTTTGCTTGTTCTTGGAGATCAAGGAAGGGTTTGGTGTTTGCAACAACCCAAATAAGGAGAAGAAACAAGAAACGAGTAGATACAAAAGGTAAAAAGTTTTTTTATTTCATATTCTTTACATATCTTTACATGCATGCATGATCTTGGTGTTTTGGGGTTGTCATGGTGTCGGAATCTTGATTTCAACATTTCTTCTACATCCATATACATGTGATGCATGCAACCATGGCTAACCTAGAAGTGGTATCAGAGCAAGATGATGCATTGAACATGTGTAAAGTATTTGCTAGGTTGTAACTGACTTGCATGTTGTTTTGGAAAAATTCATGTAAATTCTAGAATTTTTTTTGATTTTCTATAAGATGTTATATTATGTTTTCGTTGAAGTGAAATTGAAATTGAATGTCATTTGCTATTTTATTTCGAAGTAATATCTAGACCATTTATATGTTGATTTCTAGGATTTTCTAGAAAACAGAATGCATGTACTAATTTTGAAAAATTCGTAAAAATTATAGAAAAATTTCCTTTCTGATTTGCTTCCACAAAAGTGTTGTAAGGTTTTATTTTATGCTTCTGCAAAATTAAAATGCAATTGACTGTCATTTGCTATTTTATTACGAATTTAGTTTCAGACTGTTGCATTTATGAAGCTCTAGCAATTCTGGAAATCTGATGAACATGCATGCATGAAAATTCCACTTTAATTTTTATAAAATTTTTTTTTATAAATTTAAAGCATACATCTGTAAGATGAGAAGTTGCCACATGTATGAGATGCATGACTTGTTAAAGTGATTATCTTATGCATGCATGATGTATGTATGACTTGTGTTAGAAGTAATGTGACAAGTGTAACACATATGTGATGTGTTGGCTATTTCTTATTTATTAATAAATAATTCCTAAGAATTAGGTGCTGGAATTTTTTATTAGATACATTTAGAACGTGTATAAGACTTTGGAATTTTTCCAGAATTAATTGAAGTTGATTCGATAAAAAACTAAAGTCAAAGTTATCATTGGTCAACTTTTTGAAAGTTGATGGAGTTGACTTACTTAATGACTTATAATGTATGTATTTCTGTTATGAGACCTAAATAAGGTTCTTATGTGATAAGATATATATTATTTTGATGGAAACCATATGCGTAATGCATGTGCTTGAAATTAGGGTTTCGGAAAATTTTCAAACATTAAATCGGTCTTTTTAGTGTCTAGTAGGCTAACTTATTTATCTTGACGAATTTGGACGTCAAGATAATTTTAGCATGTGCTGAAATTGTTTAGGTAAATTTGAGATGACCTAGGGATATTATAGAGGACTAATTGGTGTATGAGAATTTTGGGCATTATTTTAGAATTAATCCAAGTAGAGCATAACATTTCTAGTGTGACTAGATAAAGGCATATAGACTAGGATTAAAGTGTTTAATCTATACATCAAAATAATTATTTTTTAAGGTTCCTAATCGAATCACTTTCATAATTCGGATTAGCCAAGGCTAACATTAGTACCTGGTTAGGTTCAAGAGCTGAATTGAATCACGAATTCAGATGCATAGTCAAGTCACGACACAAATTAAACCTCCTTTGTGCGATATATGCGTTAGATGCATTTTAAGGGTAATTGTGGACATAGGCTCAAAGTATTGATGAGACCAAATAACAAATCCCTCAACTGAATATTAGGACTTACTCCTTCCATGGATATGGCAAGAACTACAGTTCTTTTAGAGTTGGGTTGTTGGGTAAACCCAAGCTTGCTCTACATGAATATGTTTAAATCATGGAAATTAGAGTTTTGGATTAATGGGTTGGTCCTAACTAAAAGCATTGATTTGTTGGGCAAAGCCAAGGTTTACATGAATAGAGGCGAAGTTGGGTTATATACATGGGATGTATATAAATCAAGAGTTAATAACCCAATGGGTGTGTTAAATCAACAGTTGATGGCTAAATTCGATAGTTGCATTATTGAATGCAATTGGTATGAATGATACTTACCGATTGATTTAAGGTAGCTTTTTGGGCAAACCCAAGGTCATTCTTGGTGATATCGAATATCGACCCATTAAGAAAACTATAAGTTTTCTCAAATTTTTAGTGAGGGCTATAGATTTGAATAAGAGTAATGAGATCCATAATGCATGTTATTAAAGCCTTATAGATATATATTAATATACATTCTAATTTTTCTCTCGTTCTTCTAGGTTATTGAATCACCACAATGTCATTGAATGTGAATCTACGCTCTTCACTAGAATCGAACAAATTCATGGTATTAGTTATGAAATTTGAGAATTGTTCTCAAATTCGAGAAACTAGGATATGTCCTAGATGAACCGCTTCCTGATCCCCCTGCTGTCGATGCATCTGATGAAAATTAGAAATCTTACAAGAAGCTACTGGATGATAGTGAGTTGGCTAGTTGTATAATACTGGCCTTTATGTCACCAGAACTGCAAAAGCAGCATAAGGCTATGGATGCTCATACCATAGTTTACCATATGAGGGAACTTTTTGATGGGCAAGCTTGGTCCGAAAGGTTCGAGAACTTAAGGTTGCTTTTCTATTCAAAGATGATTGAGGGATCATCTCCAGTGTAATATGCGCCGAAGATGAATGGATATATTGAGAGGTTGGGCATTTTGAGCTTCATTATAGATCATGAATTGAGTATAGACTTAATTCTGACTGGTTTGATTGATCGTTATTCACAGTTTGTGCTTAACTATCGAATGAGCCAAATATCCACAACGATACCTGAGCTGATTAATTTGCTCAAAACAGCTGAGCAAACTGTCAGGAAAGGCAGTAAGGCTATGATGCTGGTGGACTCTGTTTCTAGTTCTCAAAAGAAGAACTAAAAGAAGAAGAAGAAGTCCAAGAGGCCAGTGGGAGGTGTAGCCAAGAAAAGGGTGAAGGAGATAACACCAAAGGGGATATGCTTCCATTGCAACAAGGAAAGGCATTAGAAGAGGAACTGCAAAGCTTATCTGGAGTCACTGAAGTAGAAGAAGGCATTAGATGCCCCACCATCTACTTCAGGTATGTTGTTTGTCATTGAGGTAAATACTATTTCTGATCATAACATTTGGTATTAGACACCAGATGTGGCTTACACATATGTTTTGATATGTAGGGTCTCAGGGATAGTAGACCACTCAAGAAGGGAGAGATGGACCTACGTGTGGGAATTGGAGCAAGAGTTATTGAATTAGCTGTAGGGACATATATTTTGTATCTTCCTAGTGGGCTAGAATTACTTTTGGAAAATTGCTATTATATACCTGTTGTGACTAAAAGCATTGTATCTATTTCATATCGTAATAAAGTGGGATTTCATTTAACTTTTTGAAGAAATGGTTATTCAATTAAGTTGAATGAAATGTTGGATGGTACTGCTACATTATGCAATGGAATTTACATATTAGATATGTCCAATCCAATTTTAAATATCAATGACAATAGAAGACAAAAACGAGATAAACTATAATCTTCTTACCTATGGCATTGTCGACTTGACCATATAAGTGAGAAACGTATGATTAAGCTACACAAGAATGGTAGCCTAGGGTTATTTGATTATAAATCATATGAAACATGTGAATCTTGTTTGTTAGGCAAGATGAATGTTGGATCGAAAACTTAAGCATGCAAGATTTGGCTAAAATGGTAAATTTCAAAACTTTGTTTTCAGAAATCAAATTTTAGCATAAGCAATATAACCAAATCAACATGTCAAGCCATACATGATACTTTATGAGGAAAATATTTAACATAAGAACCAAATAGTAGAAATATACTGACTCCTTTGCTACAACTTTAACTCCTCGTTGTGCTATCTTAACCTCGATAATGTGTCCTCTCCTAAGTGATGTATCCTCGACCAATCCGATCTACCACTTATTCTCCTTGGATAACTTGGTTAACAAGATCCTTTGGTGGGAAAGGAGAAGAAAACTTGAAGAGATTTTGTCTTAGAAAAGGAAGCTAAAGATGAGACACCTCTTATGCAAAATTTCGGCTATCTCATGCAAGATAGGAGAGAGAGATAAAAATTCAACAACCCCTTATATTCTTTCTATCAATTTTGGTTAAGCCTCAAAGAAAAAAAATGAAGTGCATCTAATGCATCACATCCTTCCTTAATCAATTATAAAGAAGCCAATAAATGAGACTCTTCTCATTTGTTTTAAGGTGACTATATGAAAAGACCAATAACCTAAAATGATACATCTCATTTTCAGTTTTTTGATGAAAGACTGAAGAGGTTCCATCTAATGCACCTCTTTCTTCTTTAATCCAATGAATTCTAAATGGTTACACGCTATCACTAAAAGACAACTGTCAAACTATTTAATTATAAGGTTATAAATCCATTTAATGATGATAAAGCATGTTAAAAACTATCTTAAATGTAGCAAACCTGCACATTTAGCCCATTAAAACCAAAAATCTACCTCCTTTTATCTTTAATAACATTGATTTAATTTAATTAATCTAATTAATCAAATTAAACCAATGTCTAGCCCATTTCTAAATGTTCAATTAGGTTTATAATTAAAGTAAGCCTCGCATTCAATCATAGGCTTAAAAAACTCTTTTTGTATTTCTTACTTTGGTTGATAACCTTCCTAGAAGCCAAATGAGGAATCAAATTGGAATTATGTAATTCAAGCTCTAATAAGTCTGAAATTAATTTAATCTTATTAGAATTAAATCCAGCTTATTAACTAGATGTCATTCCACTAAAGACAATTAGTTGAACTCTTGAATTATTAAATATTATGAAAACACATGTTTCAAATAAGATGTCCAACTGCAAACTCTAATATGAACCATATTATAGCTATCCGCACAATAAAGGGTAAAGTTACCGTTTTGCCCTTATGTTAATTTTTCATTCTAGATCTCCTGTTTTACTCTATATGGTGATTAACACAAAAGATCTTATCTTGGTGTTAAGACTTGATGGGTAGCTAGTCCATCAAACTATTGGCGCCAGTTTAATGACCAATTCCATAAAAATCTAGAAGTGATGATATCACTATAAACTCTTTATTTGAATGAATATTCCCTATTACATGTTTCGATTAATAATTCCAACATGTAGACACTGGATTGATACTCTGTAAAAATCCATTATGATCATATCAAGAATTATAATGAGACACATATGAGTTCACCACTTATCAAGATTGTGGTCTATAATAAACAAATGCTCAAGTGTATGTTTTAAGATTAAAGTAACGACCTACTTTATTTTTTTAAAAACATACGTGATTCCAGATTCATTTAATAGTGCCATTATCGATAGTAAACTACTATCATGATATGAAACTTATCATTCCCATGAAGGAAACTGTTTTACTTACATGAAGATAAATCGCAACATTACAGTCTAAACTATAATCAAGCGACCAACTTGATTATTCAACTGCGAATCAATTATTTTAGATTCTAATAATATACATGTTTCCCATACATCTCTATGCATATGTATATTACTTACAAAAGAATCTCGGTACCTTATGACTACTTTTATTATGCTTATACATATAAAACCAAACTTTTTTGTTTTATTAATAATAAATATTTTTATTACAAAAAGTAACTGGAAGAAAATTAAGTTATAAGTAAATACACCTGCTTTCTAGGGCACTATATTTACATAACTCCAATAATCTCCCACTCGCCCTAAAGCATGTTTGACATATCTCTTATTCCTATCCTAGGTGACCCTTAAAATTCTTTTGAGACAACATCTTCGTAATGAATCAACAAGGTTTTGCTCTATGGGAATCTTTACCACATTCACCTCACCACATTGTATTATCTCCCTTATGAGATGATACTTTCTCTCAATGTATTTGGCAACTTTATGGTTTTGAGGTTCTTTAGAATTAGCCACCGCCCCACTATTATCACAATAATGTTTAATGGCCTTTTCTGCCTTAACAACTACCTCTGAATCATTCATGAACTTGCGGAGCCAGACTGCTTCATTTGTTGCTTCACAAGCAACAACATACTTAGCCTCCATAGTCGAATCAACAACACAAGATTACTTAATAATCCTCCAGATTAAGGCTCCACCTCCTAAAACAAATATAGAGCTAGAAGTTGATTTCCTAGAATCAACATCTGATTGGAAATCGGAATCCGTATATCTCGTCAGAATAGCATTACTTCCAGAGTAAACAAGCATTAAGTTCTTCGTCCTACGAAGATACTTCAGTATGCACTTTTCTGCAGTCCAATGATCCATTCCTAGATTGGACTGGAATCTACTTACCAGTCCCATTGCGTAAGTAGATATCTAGTCTAGTGTAAAGTATAGCATACATTAAACTTCCAACTGCCAAAGTATATGGAATGTTCTGCATGCATTCGACCTCCTCTTGGGTCTTAGGTGCTTGCTCCTTTGAAAGTTTGATTCCATGTCTAGTAGGTATGAAACCCCTCTTAGAATCTTGCATGGGAAACTTATTGAGCATGTTCTTAATCTAGGTTATTTGAGACAAGGCTATCAGTTTGTCCTTACCATCCCTTATAAGTTTGTTCCTTAGAGCATAGCTAGCTTGTCCTAAATCCTTCATTTAGAACTGTTCATTAAGGCATCCCTTAACCATAGATATCATTCCTACATCATTCCCAATGAGTAGAATATCATCAACATACAGGATTAGGAAAATAACCATGTCATTTTGTATCCTTTTGTAGACACAAGGATCATCTTGGTTTTGTATGCACCCATAAGTTTTGATAGACTTATTAGACCTAATGTTCCAAAACCTAGATGCTTGCTTAAGCCCATAAATGGACCTCTACAATTTACATACCTTATGCTTATTACTTGGCTCAATGAGTTCTTTTGGTTAGGCTATATAAATGGTCTCCTCAAGATCCCTACTAAGAAATGTGGTCATGACATCTATTTGCCATATTTCATAATTGAAATAGGATGCTATGGCCGAAAGAATTCTAATGGACCGAAGCATAGTAACTCGAGGTGGTGAATACTTGAACGAGGAATTTCTAACTTATCTTAGAGATTATAGGATAGTATCCCAGTGGAATCCACCTTACACACCACAATATAATGGTGTAGCTGAAAGGAGAATTTGAACCTTGTTAGACATGGTAAGGTTAATGACGGGCTTAGCGGATCTACTGAAATCCTTTTGGGGTTAAGCACTCGAGAATGCTATTTATGTGATAGATAGAGTCCCTTGAAAGGCAGTTGAAGTTACTCTATATGAGACGTGGACTAACAAAAGGCCCTATCTTTCACATAGGATATCCTATAAACAGACATTTATCAGATTTCCCTTCTGGCTTTTTTGATTGAATATGTTTCATAAAAGCCGGACAACCCTAAACTTTCACATATGAAAGTTTAGGGTTGTCCGGCTTGTATGAAACATATTCAATCAAACAAGCCAAAAGGGAAATCTGATAAATGTCTGTTTATAGGATATCCTAAGGAAGCAATTAGATATTATTTCTATAATGCTTTAGAGAAAAAGGTGTTTGTCTCAAAGCATGTTGTCTTTTTAGAGAAAGAGTTTCTTCTAAG
Organism: Erythroxylum suave; assembly: GCA_027563595.1. NCBI lineage: Eukaryota > Viridiplantae > Streptophyta > Magnoliopsida > Malpighiales > Erythroxylaceae > Erythroxylum > Erythroxylum suave. The sequence goes on along the minus strand of JAOSBN010000008.1, from coordinate 23,592,124 downwards.
AGAAGATAGTGGGAGCAAAATTGAATTTGATGAAGTTCATGATGCCCAAACAGACATAGATCGATTGCTTGAACTTGAACCTAAAATTGTTGTTCATGGAGATGAGATAATAGTTGAAACTTTTGACACATAAATTATTCGTAGGTTAAGTAGGATACGTAATGTTCTAGAGAGACATGGATTTCTCATAAGCGAACACAATGATGTAGTGCTCATAGAGGACGATGAGTCTACAACCTATGAAGAGGCTCTAAAGAGTTCAAAAGTTGAAAAATGGTCTTGAGCCATGAAATCTAAAATGGATTCCATATATGAAAACGAAGTATGGACTTTGGTTGACCCACTTGAAGGGTTAAAACCCATTAACTGTAAGTGGATTTTAAAGAAGAAAATCGGCATGGAAGGTAATGTGATTACCTATAAAGCAAGGTTAGTCGCTAAAGGTTATCATCAAAGATAAGGAGTTGACTATGATGAGACATTTAGCCCCGTAGCCATGCTTAAATCCGTAAGAATACTCCTAGCCATTGTTGTTTATTATGATTGTGCAATATGGAAAATGGATGTGAAGACGACTTTCCTAAATGGAAACCTAAGTAAGGATGTATATATGATACAACCTGAGGGCTTTGTATCCAGAGATGGAAGAAAGGTATGTAATTTTCAGAAATCCATTTATGGATTGAAGCAAGCATTTAGGAGTTGGAACATCCAATTTGATAAGACAATCAAAGAGTTTGGTTTCTCACAAAATCTTGATGAACCCTGTATTTACAAGAAGGTTAGTGGGAGTTCTATCATATTCCTTGTGTTATATATGGATGACATATTACTAATACGAAATGACATCTCAAGTTTGCAATCAGTCAAAGTTTGGTTGTCCTGGAATTTTTCAATGAAAGAACTTGGAGAAGCAACTTATATATTGAGAATAAAGATCTATAGAGATAGATCAAGGAAGTTGCTAGGTCTTTCACAGTTATCATACATAGATAAAGTGCTAAATAGGTTTAGCATGGAGCAGTCTAAGAGAGGGTTTCTATGACTCAAGGGATAAAACTTTCAAAATCTATGTGTCCCAAAACTCAAAATGAGAGGACTTGCATGAGTATGATTCCATATGCATCGGCAGTAGGATCAATCATGTATGCTATGTTATGTATAAGACCTGATATATTGTATGCTCTGTTTTACGAGCAGATACCAATCGGATCTTGGTGAGGGTCATTGGGTAGCAGTCAAGAATATCCTAAAGTGAGAAGGATTAAGGATGTATGCTTGATATATGGAAATGGAGATCTCGTAGTTGGCGGATACAAAGGCGATTGAATTTAATGCAAGTGGGAGATTGTTAGAGTAGTACTCAAAAGGCAATCACCTTTAGCACTTTTGTATAAACTTTATTTTGACTAATAAAGTGAAAAGCATTTTTCATTAAATTGATATTTGTTTATATATGAATTGATTTTGATCTTAAATTGAATTAATAAAGTCTATGATACAAAGCATATCATGAAGGAAATCATGATGAGATTATGACAATGAGATTCCTATCATGTGCAATTATGTTAGTATCTAAATAATTCCTAGTCATCGGATTAATAAGATAGGACATTATTAATCTAGACATACTAGCGCATGTTATATCCCTTAATTTGATCAAGCAGTAGATATCATAAATTGTAAACATGAGATGTTTAAAGTTATCATGTGGATGCTTGTTACAAGTACTAAGTTCATCAGATGACCCACTATGAGTTTATCATATGGACTATCTATCGAATGCCAATGATTAATATCATAATAACAATAGTGCAAATATCTTTAGACTTGAGGTACTCAAGGATATCTTGGATACCAATCCTATGATTTGACATCATTTCTTGTTACCTCAAGACGAAGTCACTCTTAGGGTAGTGATTAGGTACAACTATTAGTATTTGAAGCTAATTGAGTAGCCAATAAAGGATTCACCACTCCCGATAACTTAACTGCCTAAAATAACTGGGAACCTAAAGGTCATATGTATAAAAGATCAGATGAAAAACAAGTGTGTATGGCCTAATTTAATCAGGCTATGATTATGTTCGAAGCTGAGCCCAATTTTTAAAAGTGCCACGATCGCGGCTCATTGGCCACGATCGTGACATAGGGTATGAAATGGTATATAAGTGAGTGCTTCACTTATGAACATGAGCTTCCTTTACTTCTTACTCACTCAAGTAATAAAGAAAGGGTTCTAAAAGAGTTCTAGAGTGAGAGTGAGGTGTCTTGAGTCTTGTTCTTGCAATTCATGCAATTGTTGTATGAATCAAAGTGCATGCAACAAGATTCTTGACCTATCTTCCATCATCTTGAGCATGTACTTAATAACCCTTATACATTGTTTCTTCTTCCATCTTTATGTGTTCTTGGAGATCAAGGAATGGTGTTTGCAACAACCCAAACAAGGAGAAGAAATAAGAAAGGAGGATATACAAAAGGTAAAAAGTTTTATTATTTCAAGTACTTTACATATCTTTACATGCATGCATGATCTTGGTGTTTTGGGGTTGTCACAATGTCAGAATTACTTCTGCTGTATCCACATGCATGTGATGCATGCAACCATGGCTAACCTTGATGAAGGAAGGTTCATTCGGTTACCTTTGAGCAAGATGTAGATGACATAAGTGCCCAAAAGACTGTACTTTTTAACAGAGCGTCTTTTTGGGAAAATATGTGCCAGAGAGAGATGCAAGGCATCTTTGTAGCAAATCCAACTATCTACACAAGGGTCTTCAATCTTATGCTTCTTCATTGTAGAGATAGATGAATTGGACAAATTCTGTCATATCTTGGTGAGTAATGTCCCATTTGTAGCAGGGAAAATCAATTCTTCCAACAGGGGCTATATCTAGCAAATTTCCTAATATCTCTTTCGCTATCAAAATTTCTCTCTCTAACCTATAAGATAATTACTATTTTTCCATTAATAACTTCTTTTCTCATGTGAGTGTAAAATGATCTAACTAGCTCATCATATTTAGTTTCATTCAAAGTAAGAAAATTGTGCCAACTTTACTGTAAGAAAGTAAGGAAAGATGTTGATACTAATATCATCGAACATGAAAGGTGATGGGTGTCGAAACCACCAAAAATAAATTACCTACTCAAAAAGATTTGTAAATAGTGATGAGCAGGGTCGATCC
>JAOSBN010000008.1:23546645-23576915 GCA_027563595.1 Erythroxylum suave | reverse complement strand
CTCAACGCACAACTCAGAAAGAACTTGGCCTTTGAATTTAGTTGAAATCTGGCTTTGTGATCAGCTGACCATCTGTTTTGAGGAACAGCATTTCCTTCATCATCTACTGGTTCGTATGGTCCATTCTCGATGACATCCCAAAGATCAATGTGTGTGGATTTTATGAAGAGTCGCATCCTATCCTTCCAATAATGATAATCTTCACCATTGAATGCGGGAGGTCTCGTGACGGAAGCACTTTCAGCTGTAAAAACATGTGATTCTGCCATGGATCTTTGTCCTCACTTTGTAAAGATGGTTCTTAGAAACTGTGCTTTGATACCAATTGAAGTAAATCACACGTTAGTATAGACTTTACGTACAAGAAACTCGATACACAAAAGGGTGGTTGAATGGTGTATCCTTTTTCGTGAATACAAAAATCTTGTTAAGAACATCTTTTTCTTGTTAAAAAGATATCACTCAGATTATACGAAAGTTATTGCGTACTTAAATCGAAAAATAACTTCTATCTAATTGTTTAACGACAAAGTAAACTGAAGTAAAGGATAGAAAGTCACTGCGATTTTTATACTAGTTCACCCCAAACTGTGGGCTACATCCAGTCCTTAGAGTTCGTCTTAGTGTTTCACTATACTTCAAACAATTACAAGTATTCTTTTCTCTTCTAGATCCTCTTTAGGTCTCTTACACTAAGTATTCTTTCAGCTATCTTAGCCTCTCCAGGCTATCTGCCTTCATTTTTTCTCACTAGAAAAAGATATCGTGAGCTATTGTTACAATATGTTTAGCTCTCTCATTATCGCATTACATAAATTCTCTTTTCTAAGTAAGCACTCAAAGATCACTGATTTCTCAAAGTTGTAAGACTCGTAAAATTCATTATTAGCTCGAAAGCTTTGACTATGACTAATATTTATAGCCTCAGTCTCTAACTGCTTCTTGATCTTTAATAACCGCTTCTTGATTCTTGATAACCGTCATTTAGTTGAGTTCTGTAACTAATTCCAACTAAGTAACCGTCCGATGTGCTATTGTGTCGTCTTGCGTCTATATATTTGCGTCTATATCTTTGCGTCTATGTCTTTGCGTCTATATTAACTTTCGTCTGTATTAACTTTTGTGTCTATGTTGTCTTGCGTCTGTTTTGACTTCGTCTGCACACTTAACACACTTGTCAAAACGTTCATTTGTTTCTAACATTATTATTATTTGATTGTCATCAAAATTAATAATCGTAAAGTCCTCTTGACTTAACAGGTATGTTCTTAAATGTCCTATGGATGTTTGGGTATATGCTCCATGGTAGTAGTGTGTTACAATTAACCTTTAAATTCAAATAGTAGCACCAATGGAATTATTCATAAATATACTTTTCATAGTAAGGTAAAAACCATCTTTATATAATCAATTTAAAGGTAAACTCACTATTTGTTGTTTATCATAAATTGCCCTCACATGTTCGGTACTTTTTCTTTATTAGTCCCGAGTCTATAGTGATTGAGAAAATTTTATGCTCTTACTCAGCTATGAGAGAGACCCCTGAAGGGTTTCTAAAACTGCCAAGTATATCCATAAATTACCACCACCTTGTTTTACAAATTTTATAACAATGGGCTTAACCAAAATCTTAGCATTTAGTATAATTAAAATTTTGTTTTCTTTTCATTCAACATTGAACAACTTCTATGATCAATAAATGTTGTCTTCTTTCCATTTAAATAATGTACATAGAATATACCTAATGTTTTCCTTACTTTGAACCATTAAACTATGTACAACATACATGTTGATTGCAAAACCTATTCGCTAGTTTTATGCTCAAAACCGAAAATATATGGGTTGTAACTACTAATCAAGAATAGATATCGATCCCTTAGAGATTGTGCTTAGATGCTACTTAATTCAGGTTGCTTCATTTGAGAACCAATTTTAATGAATATAAACTAAAAAATTAAATTAAATCAAATACCTAACAAAGAACAAATGATAAAGCAAAAGTGCAGAAACTTGGAGTACTAGATTTAGCAATTAGAGATCACCTTTTCCCTATATTACCTCTCTCCTACCTTGTTAATTGAATTATGCCTCACCTAAGATATCCTAATATATTAACTACCCTCTCTTAAGGTGTAATTAATAGTCCCTAGACAAATTACGTGGAAATAATTAAGCAATCTCTCAATCTAAAAAATCAGTCTGCCAATTAAACTGGTTATGAAGTTATCGTATAGGTAATCAACTAATTAGCCAAGATCTCTCTCTAATAATCAATTAACTTGATGAATGTAGGGTTATAGATTTCCAATTCTCATTGTACAGCCCTATCTAATTTACCAAACTCAATTTCTTAATATATTGCAAGGTATAAGCTTAACATTCATCAAAAGCATCATTCATTCAAATCAAAAAAGTAGGAGCTCAACAAGTAGTTCAAAAGTAATCTCTACAAATAACTCAGCCACCCTTAATGACATTAACATCCCCAACAATAAAAAAATCCCTCATAAAGATGCTAAAAGAGAAAAAGGAATGAAAACTAGATGGAGCAAGCTCCTCCCCTTCTTTGCCTAAAACTGGAAAATCTGGAGTTGATGTGCTCTTTGCCCATTTTGGAATGGAAATCTTGATTCTCTACTACTCTCTAGGCTCTAAATCTGTTTTTTGGCTTAAGGAGATAGGTTCTCCCCTCACACCCACGGCCTTAGGAATTTGTGCCCTTATATACGACAAGTCACAAAACCCTAAAAATAAGTGAAACCCACATGTCTTTTTCTAACTCCAATTCCCACGATCATGGTAATTAGCATGAATCCCACAATCGTGGGTTATTGTTCTATAGCTCCTCCACTTCTCTTCTCCTCTCTTGGTCCCTAGCTCAGTCACAAAGGTGGCCACCCTCCATTTCTAAACCAAAATGATCAATTCTTACCCTAAACCAACATTAAACATAAAAGAACAACTATGAAGATCAAATTATACAAAAACCAAAAAAAAGTCCTAAAACATAAAAATAACAACTTGTTATGCAAGAAACACATACCAAATAGTTAGAAAAACACACACTAATACACAACTATCAACTTAGCCTCACTTAAATCTTTGTTTATCCTCAAGCAAAATCAAACATAACCAATCAAATCCATCACTTCATTTTCACAAATATCAAAGCACGCAATCCCTCAAAGTTTGGCCAACTCAAATGACAAGTTACTATACATATCATGACTACTTTTCCTTAACATACATAAGCAAACTCAACTTATGGCACCATCACTCAAAGATAAGTATAAACGCAAAATGAATATTCCTCATGGATTCACTCATTTCTCTTAAGTGCATGATGGTTAATGTTTCGCTCAAGCTCCCTATATGAAACTACACCACCATAGGCTTGCTAATACACCAATTCTCCTCTACAATGATTATATGCATAAATAGATCAAAAGAACTTGCTTCGGGTTGTAATGTGGTAAGGGTTAAGGTGAGAAAAAAGGGATCAAGGGTTTAACACAAGCATTCATAAAGTAATAAATGTACAAAGGGATAACAAAACATATTTCTGAGATATACAAATGTAAATATACTACTACTCCACACTTATTGATGCTAATAAAATGTTCTTCCTCTTTTTTTAGATGAGTTTAGTGATACTTCTACTCTTGGATCACATTGCATTTAGATGTTATTTTGTTTATTGTTTCTTTTTAGACTAATACATCACTTAATACTCTACTAAGCTTGTGAATGGATAGGCTAATGGGATTTCGGGTTTTAAAATGTGGGGTGTTTTCAAGAAACAAAAGAGTTAAGGCTCAATGGGGGTAGCAAGGGATAATAAAAGGTAGGTCATTTAAGCCAAAGGCTAACATAAAAAAGGGCCCTAATCATCTATATTAAGTATCCATCCAATAGACTCAAACCAATTCAAAGCAAGTTCTAAAGGTAATAACCTAAAGAAGCATCACACAAACAAAGAAATAAAATGACTATAGATGGAGTCATATAGGCTCAATCCTCACATTGGCTCAAATGAAAATTCATTATGCATCTTTACACTACCTCATTGCTCAAGTGTCAAATTCTAAGTAAGCATATGAAACCAACTACTTTTCATCACTCAACATAGTTCACTCTCTACTCAAGTAGCTTGATCTGAGTTTAAACATCCATTCAATCTCATTCCAACTAGCATGACAAAATCTCTTGGCAAAACAACTCAAACTAATTCAAGTATGGTTCCATTGCTAACATAAAAAAGCATAAAACAACAACCTAATATGTCTAAAACATGCATCCTAATTAACAAAATGCAAACAGTGACTAAAACAAACTAAAATAATGCAATTGACAAAGCAAATGTCACCTCACCACACTTGGACAACACATTGTCCTCAATGTGACAAGGCAACCATAAAAGGAAACCAAAACACAAAACACAACGTCAAACAAACAAGCAAGTAAATCAACTAACAAGGTAAATAAAACAACGTAAAAAGTAAAGGTTAAGAAAGCTTCATGGAGATTGTTGTGGCGAAGGCGTACGGAAAGGGACTTAAATGTTCTTCATCTAGATGAACTTAAGAAATTTCTTTTTGATGTACTGCTGCTCTTCATGCACTTGTCTCATCTGGGTGTCAATCTGATTGATTTGTAGTGTCATTTATTGATGGTTTTCGACTATTTGGTTGAGCATTTTCTAGAACTTGTTGACATCTGCTGCTATGGTTAGTTTGTCTTCAACTATTTCTTTTTGGAGCTCTGGGGGTGCTTGAGAAGAGGATGGTTGAGATATGGTTGTATCCTTGCCCTTCCTGTTCTTAACAGTAGTGTGCATCTGAGGATTTTGGAGCTCCATAAAATAGGACTCCAAAATTTTGTACTATCTCAAACAAGTTATATCAAACATATCAGGTCTAGCTATGAGCGCACCATCCATATCAAGATTGTAGTGTAAAGTCAAAGCAGTAACAATGTAAGTCATGCCAAAATATGAGTTTTTCTTATTAAAATGAACCTACAATAGATCAAAAAATGTAATAAGGGGTATTCACTTTAATTTTACTATCCATACACGGAAGAAAGAAAAGTTCCTTAATCGAACACTTGTTGCTTTCAGTTTTGTTAAAAATAATTAGGCACATAAACTTGTGAAGAAGTAAGCCCTCAGTGTTATGAATCAAAGTGTTGGGTGCATTCCTAGAGCCAAAAGTGTTTTTACGGTAAGGATCTTCCAATAATCGTCCACGTTAAAATCATGATGGCCATCCAAAACTTTGGTATTAAATAATTCAAAGAGCATGTAAATGACGGTATAATCCAGCCTATATGCATGGCCACCTATCCTAAACCAGAATGTGTCCATTTTAGTATTGTAACACACAGTGGTGAAAATTTCTATAATCATCATAGGGTATGTCAATACATCACAATGAATTAAATGACCCGAATCAATATTTGCAGCTGACCTTTCAATGTTATGCCTTAGTTCTAAAGTTTCTAATAGGTTAAAATCAAAGTACCTAGGAGGAAATAACTCTTTATCCTTAAAATCCCAAAATCTCGTACCTTCTTCTTCCAAAAAAACTAGGGAATAGGGCACGAAAAGTGGTCGCCATATCATGTTTACCTTCTCTGGAGACTAGAAGGCATAGTTGGTCAGTTGATTTACAGGCTAGAAGCTTCCTTGGAGACATTTAAGGAGAATAACCTGCAAAAAGAATCAAGAGAGAGAATAGCACGTTTTTTAGAGAGTAAGAGAGAAAACCTTACCAAATCCTTGGAATCTTGAATGGTTAATGTGGAATAAGTGTTATGGGAGTGAATAATGATGGAAAAAGTAGAGAAAACACCAAGATTGATTTGTGAGGTTTGGGTGAGTGGTTTTCGGGTTTTAGAGTGAGAGAATGTGAAAAGATGAAGAAAGAAGAAAGAAGGAGGGGTTTTTTAAAAATTCTTCGGGCTAGGGATCCCACGATCATGGGAATCCCTGTGTTTCCCACAATATTCCAATGATTATGGGAATCTCTGTGCTTCCCACAAATGTTGGCTTGACCTCTTCTAATCCTAATTTCCTAAAAAAGAGACAAAGGCATCAAGTTAATACTTGCACCTAAATCTCATAAGCATTTAGAAAATTCAAAGTCACCAATAACTCTTAGAATAGTAAAACTCCTTGGATTTTGTAGTCTTGAGGCATTGGGCTTGAGATGATTAAACTATAATTCTCCATCAAAGTTACTGTATGATTTTCCTCCCAAATGCATTTATATGTGAGCATGTTCTTAAGAAACTTCACATACTTGGATATGTACTCTAAGGCTTCCACTAATGATAAGTTAATCTTAAGCTTCTTCACTTTCTCTAGAAACTTGGAAAACTGAGTGTCTACCTGATTTTGTCTCACCCTTTACAGATACAGAAGTTAGGCTTGTAGGGTGGTGGTGTTACATATGGCCTCTCTTTTACTTTCTCTTCTTCTATCTCCTTGCCTTTCTCCTTTGTTTGACTCTCTTTTTGCACATTTGGCTCCTCCAGTTGCTTGCCACTCCAGTTGCTTGCACATTTGGGTTGGCTTTAGTGTTACTTGTAGGTTACATGCATTTCTAGAAGACAAAGCAGTAGCAAGTTGACCTACCTGAACCTCCAAATTTTGGATGGAGGAAGCATGGTTCTTCAAGATTTGGTCAAATTTGGCGTCCTAGCTTGCAAACTTCCATTTCTGATCCTATTCCTGCCTTCTTTGACTTCCCTCTTGGCTTGAGAATTTGGACCCCAATATGTCCAATAACTTGTCCATTTTTCTCTTCAAAGACTTAAGACGGTCTTAGTGAAATCCAAACGAACCTTGTGGTTTTGCTTGGCCACCTACATTGTTAGTACTCTAAAAAAAAATTGAGTGGTTTTTTCACCCAGATTATATATGTTAGAATATGGATTGTTACCTCAATGTGGTTCGTGTGGTTCGTGCAAGTAATTTACCTGTTCTGTTCTATTTCCTCCTAACAAGAAGCATTCTGTTGTGCAGTGGTTTTCCTCCCACATAATTGACATTGGACTTGTATGGCTCTGACTGTGGATGAAGAAGCACCTTGTATATTGTTCAACTACTTAGTGAGGGTGGTAATCTGAGCTTCCAAGGCTATGACAGAATCAATTGGAATCATACCTTTTTGTTCCTTTATGTCTTGTCTATTCCTTTCATTTAACCACATGCAATAATTATTTTCCAACTCCTCCAAAAGATTATAAGACGCCTCAATAGTTTTCCTCATCAACGACCCTCCAGCAGCTGCATCTGTTGTCCCTCTTATAGTACATTATAGAATGTTTGAAGTAAGAATTCCCTTAGAAGGTTGTGGTATGGGCAGCTTCTTTACAACTTTTTGAACCTCTCCCAAGATTCATATAATGATTCCCCATCATTTTACTGAAAGTTTGTAATTTCCTTAATGATCCACGTAGTATTTGTCAATGGGAAGTACTTAGCAAGGAAAGCTTGGGCTACTTGCTCCTAAGTAGTAATCTGAGAAGCACTAAGTGAGTTGTACCATGCCTTGACTTGATCTCTAAAAGTGAATGGAAATAACCTCAGCCTCACAGCATCATCAGACATCCCTTGGAATCTAAAAGTGTCGTATATCTCCAAAAAATTTACTAGTTGGGTATTGGGATCTTCAATTGATAACCCATAACATTGAACATTGTTTTGGATTATGTTCAGGAGTGCTGGCTTAATTTTAAAATTGTTTGTTGTAACTGTAGGCCTTGCAACTCCTTCTGGACTAAGTCTAAGCCTTAAAAAATCCATTAATATTTTCTCAACCCCTCCTTGTTCACCTTCTTTTGCCATATTTGCTTAAAGATTTTCTTAACGCTTTGCTCTCCTTAACCTCCTCTCTTGTCTTGTAATATCTAAAATTTCTTCTTCAAAATCTTCGTCAGACCTTCTAGTGCTCCTTGTGTTCATGCACCTATAAATACATAAGGAAAAATATCAAACACTCTTAAATCAAAGTTACCCAAACTAAACAATATACTAAACAAACAATCCCTAGTAACGACACCAAAAACTTGTTGATTACAAAACAAATTCACTAGTTTTATGCTCAAAACTGCAAGTATACAGGGTGTAACTTGTAGTAAAGAACAAATATCGATCCCTTAGAGACCGTGCTTAGACACTACTTCATTCAGGCTGCTTCATTTGAGAAAAAATTGTAATGAATATAAACTGAAAAATTAAATTAAATCAAACAACCAACATTAAACAAATGATAAAACAAAAGTGCAGAAACTTGGAGTACTAGATTTAACAATCAGAGATCACTTTTTCCCTATCTTATCTCCCTCCTACCTTGCTAATTATATTATGCCTCACCTAAGATGTCCTAATGTATTAACTACCCTCTCTTAAGGTGTAATTAATTGTCCCTAGCCAAATTAAATGGAAATCATTAAGCAATCTTTCAATCTACAAAATCAGTCCACCAATTCTACTAGTTATGAAGTTATCCCATAGGTAATCAAGTAATTAGCCAAGATCTCTCTCTAACTAATCAATTAACTCAATTAATGTAGGTCTATAGAGTGTCAATCCTCATTGTACATCCCTACACAATTTACCCAATTCAATTTCTCAATATATTGCAAGGTATAAGCTCAACATTTATTAAAAGCATCATTCATTCAAATCAACAAAGTAAAAGTTCAACAAGTAGTTCAAAAGTAATCTCTACAAATAAATCAGCCACTCATAATGTCATTACCATCACGACATCAAAAAAATCCATCATGAAGATGCTAGAAGAGAAAAAGGAATTAAAACTAGATGGAGCAAGCTCCTCCCCTTCTTTGTCCAAATCTGGAAAATCTAGAGTTAGTGTGCTCTTTGCCTAATTTGGAATGAAAATCTTAATTCTCTACCTCTCTCTAGGCTCTAAATTTGTTTTTTTAGCTGAAGTAGGCATTTTACAAAGAATAGAAAAAGTGAAATTGATAAAAAATTGAATAAAGAAACTCCTCTTCTTTGCCAAAATCTGAAATTCTTGATGTTGATGTACTATTTTCCCCAATCTTGATAATGATCCTTGAATTCAATCCTTCCTCAAGACTCAAAACTTGTGTTCTTCACTCAAGGAGGCTCTCTTCTATAGAGGGTTTTTGTCCTTCCCCTTGTGGAGGCTTAGTTATGTTATTATAGTCCAGAAACCCTAAGTTTAAGTGAGTCCTACATAATTCCTCGAATTGTATTTCCAACGATTGTGGGAATTGGCATCATTCCAATGATTGTAAGAATTGGAAGCAGAATGTCTCCTCTTCTCTTCTTCTCTTTGATCTCTAACTCACTCTCCAATTTGCTCCATCTTCATTCCTACATAAAAATAATCAATTCTTACCCTAAATTATCATCAAACACAAAAGAACAACAATAAAGATCAAACTAAACAAAAACATACAAAATGAATCCTAAGATACAACAACCCTAAACTATTATGCAAAACACATGTTAATTACTTATAAAAATATAGACTAATTCACAAATATAAACATCCCTACACTTAAATCTTTGCTTGTCCTCAAGAAAAATAAATACAACCAATCAATTCTATCACTTCATTTTCACAAAGATCAAAGATTACAATCCCTCAAATTTCAGTGAACTAAAATATCAAGATAATACACATCATGATCACTTTTTCATTAGTGTACATAAGCAAACTCAATAATTGACACTATCACTTAAAGATAAGGATAGATGGAAAATGAATTTTCCTCACGGTTTTCACTCATTTCTCTCAAGTGCTTGATGGTTAGTGTTTCGCTGAAACTTCCTATAGGAAACTAAACTACCATAGGCTTTCTAATACACCAATTCTCCTCTACAATGATTGCATGCATAAATAGAACAAAAAGGCTTGTTTAGGGTTGTAATGTGGTAAGGGTTAAGGTAGGTAAAAAGGGAAAAAAGAGGTAAGCACAAACATTTATAAAATGAAAAGAGAATGAGAAGGGATAACAAACATGCTCAGAGATATACACATGTAATTAATACTCTGCTCTCATTACTGTTACTCAATCGTTCTTCCTTTTTCTTTTCTTTTCTTTCTCTTTTCTTTTTTCCTTTTTTCTTTTTCTTCATACATTGAAGAACTAATAATCAAAATAGCACTATGTACAGTGTAATTCACAGGAAGAAATATCCTCAAATCTTCTCTGTAACAAAAATTTCACAACGATCCCAATTATTGTATTACTTAATACTTTACTAAGCTTGTGAATGTGTAGGTTAATAAGGTTTTGGGTTTTTTAATTTTAGGTATTTTCAAGAAACAAAAGGTTAAGGCTCAAAGGGGTAGCAAAGGAAAATCAAAGGTGGGTCATTTAAGCCAAGGGCTAACATAAAAAAAGGCTTTAATCATTTCTATTAAGCATACATCCAGTAGACTCAAACAGATTCAAAGCAAGTTCTGAAGGCAATAACCTAAGAAAGTATCACTCAACAAAGAAATAGAATAACTATAGATGGAGTCATATGACTCAATCCTCACATTAGCTCAAATGAAAACTCATTATACATCTCTATACTACCTTATTGCTTAAATGTCAATTTGTGAATAAGCTTATGTAACCAACTACTTTTCATCACTCAACATGGTTCACTTTCTACTTAAGTAGCCTAATCCAAGTTCAAGCATGCATTCAATCTAATTCCAACTAGCATGATAGAATCTTATGGCAATATCCATCAGAATGATTCAAGTGTGATATGCCTAAACATGCATCCTATTCAACGCAATTCACACAATGCAATTTAGAAAGTCAATGTCACCTCCCCACACTTAAAGATCACATTGTCCTCAATGTGACAAGTCTACTACCAAATGAGGGATAATGACATCAAACCAAGCAAAAGAAATTAAAACAAACAAATGAAATCAAACCAAAGAAAATAAAATGACATTAAATTAAACAAAAGAAATAAAACTAGACAAATGACATTAAACCAAACAAAAGAAATCAAACCAAACAAAAGACATTAAACCAAACAAAAGAAATAACAAAAAGAAAAGTTTAAGGTAAGAAATGGCTTATGGAGATGATGGTGGCAATAGTGTTGGCGAAGGAGCTTCAAAATTATTCCTTTGACAGAATTTAAGGAGCCTCTTCTTCAAACTGCGCTACTCCTTGTGGACTTACCACATTTGGGTGTCGAGCTCATTAAGTTGGGATATCATGTGTTGCTGATTGGAGGTCATCTAGTCGAGGATTTGTTGAAATCGGTTGACCTCTATTGGTGTACTTGGTTCTTCCTCTACTACTTCTTCTAGCTCTGGGACTACTCGGTAGGTGGAAGGTCGGGAAGCAGCTGTATCTTAGCCCCTCCTGTTCTTTACTACAATACACATCTGAGGATTGCAGAGTTCTGTAGAATGGAACTCTGTAATCTCGGAGCGTCTCAAATACGATATGTCAAACATATCGTGCAAAGTGGTAAAGACATCATCCACATTAAAATTATTAAACAAAGCCAAAGAAGTAACAATAAGAGACATCCCAAAACAAGAACTTTTTTTATTTACCACACTCACTATTGATCGAATGATCCTATAAGATGTATTAATTTTAATTTTTCGATCCATGCACCATACAAACAAAAGTTCTTTAGCTGAGTAGTTATTACTTTCAATCTTATCAAACATAGTTAAACACATAAATTTGTGCAAAAATAAATGCTCGACACTACAGATTAACAAATTTGGTGCATTCCTAGAGTCAAAATGTTCCTCACCTGTCAAAGTTTTCTAGTAGTTATGTACATTAAATTCATCGTGATCATCTAAAATTTTAGTGTTTGACAAATCAAAAAAAGCATGCCTGACAGTATAATCCAATTTATAAACATTACCGAATAACCTAAACCAAGAAACATCCATTTAGGGTTATATCAGACAATTGTGAAAAACTCTATGGCATCATAAGTTAAATAGGTATGTCACACTAAATGAAACTATTCCATCCTATGTTTGGAGCTAGTTGCTCAATTTTCTACCTCACTCCTATGGTTTCTAGCAATTCAAAATCAAAATACCTAGGAGTGACTATTTTGCTAGCCTTAAGTTCTCGGAATCTTGTACCTTCTTCTTCTAAATAAATAAAGAATGGGGCCCAATAAGTTGCCACCAAATCAGATTTACCTTCATAAGAAACTTGGAGGTAGAGTTCGTCAACTAATTTCCTAGCCATCATCTTCTTTGGTGCCATTATAGGAAGGAAAACCAGCAAAAATGAGAGAAAGAGAGCAAATTTTGATTTTTAGAGAGAAAAAGCAAAATCTTACCTAAATCCTTGTGTTTTGAATGATTAATTTATGAAAAGTATAAAGGATTGTAAGATTAATGAAAAGAGAGGAAGAAAATACCAAGAATCTAGAGAGAAATTGAAAAGTTTTAGAGAGTGGAAGGAGGATTTTCATGGGTTAGAGAAAGGAGTGAAAATTTGAAGAGTGGGTGAAAGAAGAAAAGGTGAGGGAAATTCAATTTTCCCTCCAGATGGAATTCCCCACAATTCCCACAATCGTGGGTTTTCTCTCCAAGTTTTTGGATAGATTTCCTACGATCGTGGGAATTGGTGATTCTTTCATTTCTAAATCTTCTTCCAACCTTAACATGTATTCTCCATGATCCTAAAACCTATAAACACATCAAAATAATATAATCAATAAGGAATTTGAAAAGAAAACAAACTGAAATTTAAACAAAAACCAAAGAAACATCAATCCAACTCAAATCAAACATGATCATGACTAAAGAATCAAACCAATAAGTAAATAAAGACAATCAAAAGGAAGTAGAATTTCATATATTGCCTCACATGCAGTGCTTCTTTTAAAGTCGGTAGCTCAACTCTCCTTTTTACGCATAGTGGCTCAAATGATTGGTACGATGACAACGTAGAAACTAACCTTAAGCTCTGCATATGAGCTATCTTGGAAGGGACTCCACCTTCATTATAGTTTTCCTTCCTTCGCCTCCTCCTGCGTGATTGTTTCTTCTTGAATACATTTTTGGGGTCCTCAATATCTTCCCACCCTCCTTGGGGTTCAGGGTCTTTAATATCTAGTGGAGGTAAAGGAGAATGATAATCTTTCTTCGACACCTTGAGTGTTAATTGCTCCTTTCCTACTCTCAATATTAATTCGCCCCTCATCAACATCAATAATCAAACAAGAAGTAGCTAGAAATGGTCATCCAAGAACCATATGGGTCATTATGTCTTCTCCAATATCTAGTATGAAGAAGTCTACAAGAAAGATGAATCTGTCAATCTACACTTGCACGTTCTTAATGATCCCCTTTAGTAAGTGCACTATCCTATCGGCCATTTTCATCAATGTCTTAGTAGGCTCTGGCTCTCCTAAACCCAACTTATGACTAAACGTGTAGGGCATCATGTTGGTAGCAACTCCCAAATCCGTA
Source organism: Erythroxylum suave (assembly GCA_027563595.1). Taxonomy (NCBI): domain Eukaryota; kingdom Viridiplantae; phylum Streptophyta; class Magnoliopsida; order Malpighiales; family Erythroxylaceae; genus Erythroxylum; species Erythroxylum suave. The sequence continues at coordinate 23,563,437 of JAOSBN010000008.1, read as the reverse complement.
AATGCCCTATCTATCTTAACTCCATTCATACTACATAGAATGAAAAAGTCCCCTGGGTCTTCTTTCTTTTGCGCTATGTGTGGACTCCCTTCTGATATGTGTTCTTTGACCTCTTTCTTGATTGGTTCCTTTAATGTGAGCTTTTTTTGGAGTTGATTTGTTGTATCCATCATCTTGCTTAACTCAACCTCCTTAGAATTCCTCAGTGCTCCATTTGAAGATGACTTCCACTATGCAAAAGTCTAATGTGGAAGTTCAATTTGAAGTTCTCTGATCGGCTCTCTTACTAGTTCACTTGGAAGAACTTCCAATACTGTTTGTCCTTCTCTCTTGTCTCCATGTTTCTCCTTATGTTCTCTTTCCTTTTTCTCTATCCTAGTGATGGCCATGATTCTTTCCTTCGGGTTAAGTGTTGTTCGATAGACTACCTTCATTTTGAGAAGATAAAGCAATAGGTAGTTGACCTACCTGAACCTCCAGATTGTGGATGGATGACGTATGATTCTTCACAATCTAGTTAAATTTCGCTTCCATCCTGTTCTGACTTTCCTTTTGGCCTGTATACATCCTTTTCTGATTCTTCTCTTGAGCTGCTAGTTTGGACCCCAAGATCTCCATCATCTTGTTCATCTTGCTCTCCATCAATCTAATTGATCTTGCTGAAATCTTGGAGGTTCTTGCGGTCTTGATTGGCCACTTGCATTGTTATTACTCCACAAAAAATTCAGGTGGTTTCTCCACCCCAGATTAAAAGTATTGGAATAAGGGTCCTAAGGTAACTTACCTATTCAACACCATCAACTCCCAGTGGAACACTTCGCTAAGTCGTGGTTGTTCTAACCCACACAGCTCACATTGTGCTTGCATCGCCTTAACTACAAGAGTAGATGCTCCTTACATGTTGTTTAGCTACTTTGTAAGTGCTGTGAGCTAAGCCTGTAAGGCAGTAATCAAGTTAATAGGTATCATATCTTTTCTTTCCTTCTATCCTTGTTTGCTCCTTTTGCTAGACCATATGTAACTATTGCTTGCCAACTCCTCCAAAAGAACATAAGCTGCTTCTATAGTCTTCCTCATCAATGGACCTATAGCTACTGCATCTATGGTTCATCTCGTGCTCAGATTCACTCCATTGTAGAACATTTATAGTAAGAACTCCCTCGGAAAGTTGTGAAGGGGACAACTTCTTTGTAATTCTTTAAATCTCTCTCAAGCTTCATAAAGAGATTCACCATCGTTCTGTTGGAAATTTGTGATTTCCTTAATAATCCTTGTTGTCTTCATCAACGAAAAGTACTTGACAAGGAACACTTGGGCAAGCTGCTTCCACGTGGTAATCTGTCCTGCATTAAGTGAATTGTACCACAACTTCACCCGATCTTTCAATGTGAAAGAAAAGAGTCTCAGTGTAACCATGTCATCAGACATTTTATTAAACTGAACGTGTCGCAAATTTCTAGAAAATTGGCGATGTGGGTGTATGGATCCTAGTTTGGTAGCTCGTAAAACTACACACTATTCTACAAAATGTAGAGAAGTGTCAGCTTTATCTCGAAATTGTTCGCTTGAACCACCGATCTCGCAACTCCTTGAATCCTAACCTCATAAAATCCATCAGTGTCCTCTCAAGTTCTACTTGTTCTCCTTCTTCAGTCATATCTTGTTGTGAAAATTTTAAACGCTTTGATGTACTTAATTCTCTTTCGTGCCCCTTAATGTCAGGAAATTCATCTTCGATAACCTTCTTTTGATCTTTACGTATTTCTTGTGTTCATGCACCTACAATTACACAAGGAAAAGTATCAAACACTCTTAAATTAAAGTAATCTAAATTAAACACTATACTAAACAATCAATTCCTAGCAATGACGTCAAAAACTTGTTGAGTGTGTAATCTATGCAACAATCTACTAGTGTTACACTCAAAAATCACTAGTTTATGGATCGTGACTTGTAATTATTAAGTAGATATCGATCCCTATAGGGATCAATGCCCAACCACCACTTAATTTAGATCAAACCTTGTTTAAGAAACAAAACTTGTTTGAAAGAAATAATCTGGAAAATTAAATCAAAATTAAAAAACTAACAATTAACGATAGATAAAATCAAAATTTAGAAAGATCAGAACTCAAGAATCTAAAGACTAAAGATTACTTTCTCCCTATTGTGCCTCCCTCCTATTTTATTAATCGAGTTATGTCTCACCTAAGATTTCTAAATGTATTAACTACCCTCTCTCAAGGTGTAATTAATTGTCCCTAATCAAATTAAATGAAATCAATTGGATGATCTCTCAACTTACCCAATCACTCTACCAATTTAACTAGTTATTAAACTATCCTATAGGTATCAATTAACCTAACTGAGATCTCTCTTCTAACTAGTCAATTAACGTGATGATTATAAGTCTATAGGTCGCTAACGCTCGTTGTATAATCCCACGCAAATTTATCTTACCCACTCTCTCGATTTATCACAAGATAGAGATAAAATCAACAATTATCAAAGACACTTTCATTTAATTCAATAAAATAGGAAGTTTAACACAATAGTTCAACTAAATAAGTTTATCATAGTCTCCACAACATCATCATCATTCAAATAAACCATTTTACAAAGAATAGAAAAAGTTAAATTAATAAAAAGTTGAATAAAGGAACTCCTTCTCTTCTTTGCCAAAATCAGAAATTCTTCATGTTGATGTGTTATTTTCCCCAATCTTGATGATGATCGTTGAATTTAATCCTTCCTCAAGACTCAAAACTTGTGTTCTTCACTCAAAGAGGCTCTCTTTTATAAAGGGTTTACGTCCTTCCACTTATGGAGGCTTAATTATGTTATTATAGTCCTCAAACTCTATGTTTAAGTGAGTCTCAAACAATTCCTCAGATTATATTTCCCACGATTGTGGGAATTGGCATGATTCCCACAATCGTAGGAATTTGCAAAAGAATATCTCCTTTTCTCTTCTTCTCTTTGATCTCTAGCTCACTCTCCAAGTTGCTCCATCTTCATTCCTACATAAAAATAATCAATTCTCACCCCAAATTATCATCAAACATAAAAGAACAACAATGAAGATCAAACTAAACAAAAACAAGCAAAATGAATCCTAAAATGCAACAATCCTAAACTATTATGCAAGAAACACATGCCAATTACTTACAAAAACATAGACTAATTCACAACTATCAGGCGCCCTCCATTCCTACACCTAAATGATCAATTCTTACCTTATAACAACATCAAACATAAAATACAAACATGAAGATCAAACTAAACAAAAAAAAAGGCCCTAAAACACAACAACAACAACTTGTTATACAAAAAACACATACCAAATACTTAGAAAAACACACCCTAATGCACAATTATCAATACATGCTAACATTGAACAGCCATTAACCACTTATATATCATCTACATGTTGCCCATTAATATCCATTGAATAACATTCATAAGACATGGATATGCATGTTGTTTTCCTCTCCATTTACCATGTTGTTTTTCTTTTGATTTAATTATGCCTTCACTTGTTCCTTAATTTTCACATATCAAACGTTCAAATTAGGTTTTGAAATCTTCTAAACATTTGTTTCCCTATATCTTTAGTCTCCATATCATCAAAAATCATTCCATTTCACCTTCTAAATTATGAAACACATACCAAATATCACAAGATGCTTCAACATAAGGACAGCTCAAGTTACCATAATCAATCTCAATTTTCAATATCATTCAGCTAGAATTAGGTTTGGGTATCTTTTATATATTTTTAGGGCTATGTATTAGGTTTCATTTGCAGTTAGAATCACCCAATTTGGACTATTCAAGGAAAAAAATAATCCCAATACAAAATTTCACTAAGTGTGGTTAGGAACACTTACCACTTTCTTCAAATCATGCTCAAACTTTCACGCAATTCATAAGGAAATTCATGTTTCCAGCTTAAGCAATCATGTGACTAGCTAAAGAGGATGGACAAGACGAGTTTAACATACCTAAAATCAGATGGTAACATGCTGCCCATCTTTTCCCTACATGTAGTTGGCGTTGACAGAGGTATTGTCCATGGATAGAGGTTTAAACAACAAGCTAAATTTATTTCCCAAAGTTGGAGTTTGTCGACCCGTTTCCTAGCCATCATCTTCCTTGGTGGTACCAATGTAAAAAGAAAATCTACAACAATGAGAGAAAGATAGTAAAATTCGTATTTTAAAGAGAGAGAGCAAAATCTTACCTAAATCCTTGTGATTTGAATGATTAATGCATGAAAAGTGTAAAGGATTTGAAGATTAATGAGAAGAGATGAAGAAAATAACAAGAATCTAGATGAAAAATGAAGAGTTTTAGAGAGTGGGAAGAGGATTTTCATGGGTTAGAGAGAGAGTGAAAATTTTGAGAGCGGATGAAAAAAGAAAATGGGAGGGAAGTTTAAATTTTCCTCCTGGGTAGAATTCTCACGATCGTGGGATTGCTCTCCAGAAACTTTATGGAGAGATTTCCTACGATCATGGGAATCACCATAATTCCCACAGTTGTGGGTTTTCTCTACAGAAAATTTTTGGAGATATTTCCCACGATTGTGGGAACCACTTTAATTCCCATGATTGTGGGAATTGGTGATTCTTCCACTTCTAAACCTTCTTCCAACCTTACATGTATTCTCTATGATCTCAAAACCTACAAACACATCAAAATAATATCATCAATAAGAAATTTAAGATGGAAACAGATTGAAATTCAAACAATAAACAAATTAATATCAATCAAGCTCAATTCATACATGATCATAATTGAAGAATTCAAACAAACAAGTAAACAAGAACAATCAAAAGATTGTTGAATTCCATGGGTTGCCTCCCATACAGTACTTCTGTTAACGTCGGTAGCTCGACTTTCCTTTTTGCTCATGGTGGCTCAAATGACCAGCACGGTAGTAGTGCATAAACTGATATCAAACTTTGTAGATGAGCCACCTTATTTTGAACTTCACCTTTATTGTCGTTTTCCTTTCTTCACCTCCTCCTGCACACGATCGTTTCTTCCTAAACAAATTTCCTGTGTCCTCAATATCTTCCTATCCTCTTTGGAGTTTAGGTTCCTTGACATCTGTCGGGGTAAAGTAGAATGATAATTTTTCTTCGATATCTTGAATATTAACTACTCCTTTCCTACTCTTATTATTAATTTTCCCCTATCAATATCAATGATCTAACAATTAGTAGTTAGAAACGATCTCCCAAGAACTATCAAGATTTCCTTATCTTCTCCAATATCCAGTATATAGAAATTCGCAGGGAAGAGAAATTTATCAACCTGTATCTGCAAGTTCTGTATAATCCCCTTCGATAAATGCATTGTTCTGTCGGCCGTTTTCACCAATGTCTTAGTAGGCTCCAACTCTTTTATACCCAACTTCTGACTGAATAAGTAAGGCATCATGTTGATACCAACTCCCAAATCTGAAAATGTTTGATCTATCGTAACTCCATTTATACTACACAAAATGAAGAAGTCCCCTGGATCTTCTTTCTTTTGTGCTACATGTGGACTTCCTTCTGATGGATGCTTTTTGGCCTCTTTCTTCACCAGTTCTTCTAGTGTGAGCTTTGTTTGGAGTTGATTTGTTATGTCTATCATGTTGCTTAACTCCTCTTCCTTAGAATTCCTAGCCACTCCAAATGAAGATGACTTCTACTGAGCAAAAATATGATGTGGAATACCACAATGAGGTTTCCTGATCAGCTCGCTTACTGAGTCCATTGGAAGGACTTCCAAAAATCCACTTTCCTTTCTCTGGTCAAGTGATGGCCATGATTCTTTCCTTTAGATTGACCTTGATGTTGCTTGGTAAGCTACCTACATTTCGAGAAGATAAGCTTTAGCTAATTGACCTACCTGAACCTCTAGATTGTGGATGGATGATGCATGATTCTTCAAAATCTGGTCGAATTTCACTTCTATCCTCTTCTGACTTTCCTCCTAGCTTGCATGCATCCTTTTATGATTCTCCTCTTGAGCTGCTAGTTTGGACCCCAAAACCTCCATCATCTTATCCATTTTGCTTTCTAATGCTCTAATTCAATCTTGTTGAAATCATGGGTGTCCTTGTGGTCTTGATTGGCCACCTACATTGTCATTAGCCTACGAAAAATTCAGGTGGTTTCTCCACCCCAGATTATATGTGTTAGAATAAAGATTATCACCTTTCCGTAGCTGGCCTAGGTAACTTACCTATTCAGTACTACCATCTCCTAATAGAAAACACTCCGCTGAGTTGTATTCGTTTTTCCCACACAACTCACATTGTGCTTGTATCGCCTTAACTATTGAGGTAGATGCTCCTTGTCTGTTGTTTAGCTGCTTTGTTAGAGTCGTGATCTAAGCCTACAAGGCTATAACTAAGTCAATAGGTATCATATCTTTCTGTTCTTTCTGTCCTTGTCTGCTCCTCTTGCTCTACCACATGCAACAATTGTTTGCCAACTTCTTCATCCAATCATGAGCTGCTTCCACAATCCTCCTCATCAGTGAACCTCCAACTACTGCATCGACTAATCCCTCGTGCTCGATTCACTCCACTGTAGAATGTCTAAAGCAAAAACTCCCTTAGAAGGTTGTGATGGAGACATCTTCTCTATAGTTCTTTAAATCTCTCCCAAACTTCATAAAAAGATTTTGTTAGGCCCCAAAAATTTTATTATTTTAGTAAGCATGAACTGAATGAATTTTGTGTTTTTGATGGGTGAATCATTTTAATTGGGGTTAATTATTATGTCAAGTTTAGGAGGATTTAGTCCATGGATTGATAGAAATTGAAGTATTAAGTGGAAGAATTAAAATTAAGTTAGAGTATAGCATGGTATAAGTTAAATTGAAGAATTAAGGATGCATAAGGGTATTTTTGGAAGATTTCTTAAGGATAGAAGCACTAAGGCATTAAAGGAAGGGTAAGGTGGACTTTCCTCACCCATTAAGGGTAGAATGAGAAGAGGAAAAGATTGTCTAATAAATAAGAAGGCTAAAAAAAACGTGAATGAAGGGAAGAAGGAGAGAAAATCAAAAAGGGAAGAGAGAGAAAGAAGAAGAGAGGTTTCGGTGAAGTTGAAAAAAAAGAGAGGTTTGAACTAGGTCACGAATTTTCTTAGTCTTAAAGAAAGAATTTGAGGTTACCCGAGAAGGGAAAAAGAAAGAGGAAGGAAAGAGCTTCCTTTAGAGCCAAGAATCTCACTAGTTGGTGAAGATTCAAGGTAACTCGATTTTAAATATCTTGGAGTTTTAAAGGGTTTTTGGTTCAAAGAGTTTGAGAAATATATGGGTTTAAGTATCCTAGAGTCAATTTCATGTGTTGATTCTATGGGTTCTCAAATTTAATTTTCTATTAAATAAGAACTTGGTTTGTTATAGGAAATCAAGCAAGCCCGATCCAACGCAAAGAAGAAAGACAGCATTGAAGTTGGAATTGTCAAGCGTCTTAGGTGGGTAAAATATTTATGGTTGTTGAGTAATTGGGAAAATTCTTGCCTATGTGTGAGTATGTGTTTTACATGAAATTGTCATGTTTGAAATTGAAATAATTGTGCCTTTTTGAAATTGCATGATGCTTTGTGATTTTGTTATGACATTTGGAATTGAAGGAAAAGAAGAAAAGCATGAAAAATGATAAGATAAAAGAAACACGAGAGTGCAAATTGTGATTGACTAAATTGAGCATGAGAATATGAAAATGCATGGAAATGAATATGTGCTTTTATTTGGGCGAGAGTGAAACCGTTTCGTTAGCCACGTGCACGTCGACATAAAGCCTTCTCCCGACTACCCGCTTGAGGCCCACGAGATCTGAAAATAGACTATTTTATTCACTAAGTAAACTTGGTTTCTCTGTTTTGTTCATGGAACCTCGAGCCAATTGGGTGTACATTTGCATTTGACATGTTAAATGATGCTTTGCTGTGAAATTACATTCAGTATGATCTATGTGATGATGTAACGAGATTGAATTATGAATGCATATACATATATATATATATATATATATATATATGTTTGATTGTGTGGCTTATTGTCAATGGCTATAAATATTTTGGCCACTGAGCTATGTAGCTCAACCTCTAAAATTTTCCCTCCTCAAGTGCAAATCAAAAGACAAGTAACCCTTGCAAGGCATTCGGACTCTAAGATAGATATAAGATTTTGTATTAAGTTAGTGATTTTGGATAGCTTATTCAGCATATCAACATTGAGCATCTTATGTAGTTTGTTTTAAGATAACAAGTGTATTGGCATGTAACAAACTCTCACTGTGTTAAATGGGATAGTGAAATTAAACTCCTTTCTATGTATGATTGTGTAAATTTAAAGATTTGGGAAAATGAATTGTATACGTGCATAATCTTAATTGTGGAATTGCCAATGGTTGTTAGTCTCAAAGTAGTATATTAGAATTGAAGAGATCGTATTCTGAATTCAAAGGAAAATATAGAGGAAGAGTATCGTCTGTGATGACGTTATCCATAGATGCAAAGGAATAACTCAGACAAAAGGAATCGTCTGTGACGATGTCATGTACAGACGCAAATGAAAGATAGACGTGATAAACATAGACGACACATGAGAACACAGACGCAAGAAAGATAGACGCAAGGAATCGTCTATGTCATGCGTAATAAAAAGACAGACGATAGGGGGAGGTCAACACAGACGATAAAAGTCAACCCCGGACGATAGACAAAAGACAGACAACAGGTGAAAGATAAACGATAGACGAAAGATAGATGATAGGCAAAAGATAGATGATGGACGAAAGACAGACGATAAAGGTCAACACAGCTGATAGAAAGTCAACCATAGATGATAAACAGAACACAGGAGAAGAAGTTAGGAAGTTATGCTGACTGACCCGAAGCGTGTATATATGCAAATTATGGACTCACCAATGCTATTCAGTAACATTATTGGGCCCGAATGGAGATGGGCCACAAAAAGGGGGTTAGTTACGAATTCAAGTGGCTGTGCAAAAATGGTTAGATCTCTTAAATGAGATGCAATCGTCGGGCTTCGAAAACGGGGTCCGACAAATTCTCCATTGTTCTATTAGAAATTCATGATCTCCTTGATTATCCTCATCATCTTCATCAACGGAAAATACTAGGCAAGGAATGCTTAGGCAAGCTGCTCCCAAGTTGTAATCAATCCTGGGTTCAATGAGTTGTGCCACGCTTTAGCTCGATCTTTCAATGTGAAGAAAAATAATCTCAGCTTCACTGCATCATCAGACATGCTGTTGAATCGAGAAGTGTCAGATCTCCAACAAATTTGCAATATGGGCATTTGGATCCTTATTAGATGGCCCATAAAACTGCACATTGTTCTGCAAGATGTTCAGAAGTGTTGGATTATTTTGAAATTATTTGCATCAATCACCGGTCTCGCCACTCCTTGAGGACTAAATCTTGGCCTCATGAAATCCATCAGAGTTCTCTCCTATCCTCTTTGCTCTCCTTCTTTGACCACATCTTGTTGTGAAGAATTTAGACGCTTTTCCCTTCTTATTTCTCTTTTGTGCTTCTGAATGTCGAGAAATTTATCTTCTATAACTTCTTTCGCTCATCATGTGCTTCTTGTGTTCATGGATGAGCAAATAGACAAAGAGAAATATCAAAAACTCTTAAATCAAAATAATGTAAATTAAACATGATGCTAAAAAATCAATCCCCGACAACAACGCCAAAAATTTGTTGATAGTAAAAACAATTTATTCATTTTACACTTAAAAATGGCAAATGTACGGGTCATGATTTATAGCTTAGAAACGGATATCGATTCCACAGGGATTGATGCCTAGACACCATTTAATCTAGATCAAACTTTGTTTAAGAAACAAAAATTTTTCTATAAAAATAATTTAAAAAATTAAATTAAAATTAAAAGATTAATAACAAATAGTGAACAATACCACAAATGTAGAAAATTTAGAATTCAAGAATCTAAAGACTAGAGATTACTTTTTCCCTATTATGTCTCCCTCCTATTTTATTAATCGAATTATGTCTCATCCAAGATTTTTGAATGTATTAATCACCATTTCTCAAGATGTAATTAATTTTCCCTAATTGAATTTAATGGGATCAATTGAATGATCTCTCGACCTAACCAATCGCTCTACCAATTTCACTAGGTATTAAGCTATTCTATGGGTGATCAATTAACCTAGCCGAGATCTCTCTTCTAACTAGTTAATTAATGTGATGATTGTAAGTCTATAGGCCGCCAACTCTCGTTGTACAATCCTACACAAATTTATCTTACTCACTCTCGATTTATCACAAGATAGAAATAAAATCAACAATCATTAAAGACATTTTCATTCAATTTAACAAAATAGAAGTTTAACACAATAGTTCAAAAGCAATCCTTAAAACTAAATTAGCTTATCATGGTCTCCATAACATCATCAGCATTCAAATAAACCATTTTACAAAGAATCTAAGTGATCAAAATAACAGAAAATTGAATAAAAGGACTCTCTTCTTTGCCAAAATCTGGAATTCTTGATGTTGATAAGCTATTTTCCCCAATCTTGATGATAATTCTTGACTTCAATCCTTCCTTAAGACTCTAAACATGTGTTCTTCACTCAAGAAAACTCTTTTCTATAGAGGGGCGTCGTCCTCTCCCACCTTGGAGGCTTAATTATCCTTTTATAGTCTAAAAACCTTAAGTTTAATGAAGCCTTGCATAAGGCCTCGGATTATAATTCCCAAGATCGTGGGAATTAGCAGCATAAAGACTCTTATTCTCTTCTCCTCTTTGATCTCTAGCTCAATCTCCAAGTTGCTCTATCTTCATTCCTACATAAAAATAGTCAATTCTTATCCTACATTAACACCAAGCATAAAAGGACAACAAAGGAAATCAAACTAAATGAAATCATACAAAATGAGTCCTAAACTACAACAATTATGCAAGAAACACATGCCAATTAGATTGAAAAATATAGACTAATGCGCACCTATCAACTATACCTTTCAACTTTACTCTATGCAACCTCTTGTATTTTGCTTTCATGGTGTTGACATACATCTTACAAGTTATCAAAGTTTATGAGATATTAGTTAACTCAAAATGTCAAATAAATTTTATCATCTATATGATTTTGAGGCATAAAATTTTCTATCTAACTTTGAGAACTCTTCTCAAACATAAATTATGTCTAGGAAATTGGGTTCACTAAGTCTTAGTATCAACTATGTTGAACAAGGTAAATTCCACTCAAAATAAAATATAAAAGTAAGAAAAACAAGTAATTAATTTTATGTTATGACTGTCAGATGAGATTAGGACTTTAATTATCTATTTGGTTACTTTCACTATTTTATTCAAAATAATAGCCCTTACTACTTTTTGAAAAGATTACTCTAATCTTTCCAGTGGGCTAGGATGTAATTCAAATATAGTTTATCTTGAGTTTGCTCAATAAACCAACTAAACTTAAATTAGGTAGAAAATAACTTTATCAATCACATCTCATGTGACTCCTAGATCTGTTACAACTCTTGCCAAAACATATCGTATATTTCATTCCTAACTCTACCTCTAAATTCATATAATCATGAGTTTGCTCATCCAAATGACACAAATTTGGTTAAGCTGAATTCACTGTCATAAGATCAAACACACTCAGGTTAAATCGGCCTTTAGTTAGCTCAACAAGCCTACAAGAAATAGAAATCTAGTTCAAGAATAACAATGGAAGCCAACAATCATGTTCTCAACGTATACTTAATATTTTAACTAGGGATTTAATTATGTTCATTTCATCAAACATAAAATTGCATTTAAAATATCAAACATATAAAAACATACAATTTAACATGCATTCAATATATATATCAACCTTATAAATAAAGTATGAAACTTATGCACTCATAATCGAATTATATGCATAAAACATCAAGTTTCATTTGATTCTAGTTATTGATTTTCATAATCTAAAATAATATTTCCCACTTTTTCTAAAAATTAGATTAGACTAAACTCTTTGATTCCTAAATATATTAAATTCTCATTCCGAATAGAAATTTAATTAGATCTGACAACAATTTTCAAATAGAATTAGAAACTCTTTCAATTATTTTGACTCCTTTGATGAAATTTAATTTAAAAAATTTCAATAAATTTTTTTACTTATTATAATTTAGAAAAACTACTTTTTCAAAATTTTATAAGTAACATATTCTAATTTAATTAGAAGTTACTATTTCTAATCTCGTTAGAAACTATCTTTCCTTAATTAGAAAACAATTTTTTAATATTAAAAGAAAACAACTTTCAAAATTAAATAAAAAACCTTTCATATTTAATTAAGAAAGTTCTTTATATTATTTATTTAGAGATTAATTTCGTAATTAGTTAGAAAATCTTTCTTTAATAAATTAGAAACCTATTTTCAAATATTAAAGAAAGTACATTTTTCTTAATTAAAAAATAAAAACTCTTTTCAAAATTTAATCAGGAATAATACTTTTTCTAATAAATCAAAAAACTTATTATTCATAAGAAACAATTTCTAGATAAATTGAATAATAATTCTGTAAAAAATAAAATCATAAATTTAATTTACCTCAATCAAATTGAAATAAATAAATTTAATTAAAAATCTCTTTCTTAATCATTTAAAAAATAATTTTCTTAATTCTAAGGAGTCTAATTAATTAGTTAATTTCAATCTTATTGACATTAATTAATTCTAATTTTAGAAACTACTTTTCTAATTAATTAATTGCAATATAATTGAAACTAATCGATTTTAATTTTAGAAACAAATTTTTTGAAATTAATTAGGAATCAATATAATTATTAATCTTATCCATATTAAGAAAATAATTACTTTAATCTAATTATGAGAAATAATTCTTTTAAATATTCGTTTGATTCTAATTATTGATTTGATAATTAATCTAATTTAATAATTCAACTTTTGAAAAATTAAATTAAATTGAAAAGTATTCCTAATAATAATTACTCTTAGAAAATACTTTTCCAAATTTATTAGGGATCTAAACCTAAGGTTCAAAACCATTTTTTTAAAAATCAAATAAAAGGGTAAGTGCGACTGTGCACGCGTTGGATATGGGATTTCTCGATTTCTAACAAAGTCGTCGTTGTTTTTCCTACACTGTAGACGTCTGATTTTCTTCTTCTCAGACGCTGTCGTTAGGCGCTTCCTCTCTGACGAAGCTGCCACTGTTGAACCACCATCGAGTCGCCTGTTTCCGTCACCGACGAGCCCATCTCATGGAGCTTCTTCAGCCAACAAAAACCAACCAGAACCAGACAAAATAACTGATATTGATGGGCATCTCCATGCCTCACACCAATGCCGCTTCTTTTGGCTGGGCGACTGTCGCCCCCGGTGGCGCCTATCGCCACTAGTGGGCTTCTCCGGCAACATTCATGTAGCCACAACACAGCCCCTAAACAATCCAGCAACCATAATCAACCAGAACTCACAACAACTGTTGTACCAAAATAAGTTCTAGAAAATACGTAGCGTATCCTACTCGCTATCCCGATTTGAGGAGTTAAAGAAAATTATCCAATTAGACTAAAAAGTAAACTAATTTAATTGGAATCAAAAAAATGATTTGATCAACTGATGTGAAAGATTCTTGGGAAATTAACTTCACCATTTTAATCTATATGCATGACTAAGATGAATTGATTAGATAATTGTCTTGTTAAAATTATCAATTGGGTTCTAAATTAGTTCAAATAATAAAATAAATATAACTTTCGTATTTGACAAGTTTATTACCTAAATTAATTATTAAAACCTAATAATTACTCACTTAAGTTAATATATTTCTAATTCTTAACTTAAACATCTATAATTTTTTGTTTTAATATTAAACTTCTTCTCTCGATCCTTCATTTAATACCTAAATGATGCAAGGTTAGCCACACAATTACATCCAACAAGTTTAGAAACTATAGTAAATAATAAGATAACAAAATATTCCCTTCTTCATACATAATCGACTAAATTAGTTATCGATTCAATTAATAACAATTATAAACTATCATTAGCTATCGATTCAATTAATAACGTTTGTAAATTATTTACAAAGCCTCATTTCACCGTAGTCAAGGATTTCTCAAATTAATAATAATCGAAAATAATGTAACATTTTCTCTACTTACTTTAGGGTGATGAATCATATCTTGATCACACAACTACTTCCATAATTCATGTTATATCTAATGACTACCAATTGATCGACCTATGATTACATAAGTCATAAGTAGTATCAAAACATAGCAATTTCTATATAAGATAACTCTAAAGACATCAAGTCAAAGGATCACTTGTACAATCATCACAATGAAAATTCCATAGACATACAAGTAATGTTCCAAATAGATTTTTCATATCAGGTCTATTTAGTAAACTTGTTCTCTAGCAAGCACTCACAAGTTTGTTTAAGTATCTCCATACTTTAGCCTATAAGATTAACTAGTTTCTTCATAAGGAAAAACATAATGAGTGTTAATCTTTTTGCGTTCTGTTAATGTATAATCTTAATAGAACAACATCCAAAACAATTTAGGGATAATACATAAATATATATAAATTTCATAATTATAATTTCATTTACAATGTACAATTATCCCATGAACTTTATCATATGCATCTAAATATGTGCAAGATAACGAATGTCTTTAAATTATATTGTCACTAAATTATAACTAAAATGATTGACTATAGGGTACAAACTAACCATTCTCTCACCTTCTATAATGGAATAAAATTTGTTGCCGACAAGCTACAAGCTATGTGGGTATGGGTAGACCATCTAAGGCTTGATTGTTAATACACGTGAAAATCAAAAACAAGCATAGGTATATAATATACAGTAGTCAGGACCACTTTATATGACTTGAAACAACTATCTCCTTCCTCTTCTTTAAAGACTGTTGCCCTCTTAAGCCATTGCGATCTAAACTGGGCCCCATTTACTGATTATATCTTGCAGCAACATTCTTACCTGCAAATTTCAATACTTAATGCAATTGGCATCTTCACGAACAACACTGAACGTAAAGACCATTAACACTGATTAAAGTTAAATTCAAGTAATCGTGATTAACTTAAAGATGATTTCTTGAACACATTTTTTTTATTTATAAGCCCCAGATTGTCGTAGTTCTTCTTATGATGGACAGAATCATAATCAAATAAAAAAACTCCTGGATCTAAAAGAAACCAAACAAACATATAAATCATATAAAAAAGGAACTAATTTTAAATTCTATGGACCAACTAAACACCGTATTTCTCACTTAACATGTAATGACATAATTATACCATCTTTTCTCTATTAACAAATAATATCAAAATCAAGAACTCCCCCATTTCAAGAATTTCATCCAGTTTCTTTAATTTGTAGCCAAAAACCATAATCACCAATTAGCGTAGAAAGAAAACATCTATACATAATTAGAGAGTTGGGAGATCATACTGTTACAAGCAAAACCACTAAAGATCGCTAATCAAAGATTTGATACGCAAGCGAAATAGAAAATCTTAGACATAATTCCAAAGAAAACAAAATAAAACGTAAAGTGTCGAAGAGAAGATGATAGGGGGAGGGAAGAGAGTTTGTTTTGAAAGTGGGCTCGTTGTTATCACTTAAGTGCCATGTGAAATTGATGGGTT
The DNA here is from genome assembly GCA_027563595.1 of Erythroxylum suave. NCBI lineage: Eukaryota > Viridiplantae > Streptophyta > Magnoliopsida > Malpighiales > Erythroxylaceae > Erythroxylum > Erythroxylum suave. The sequence continues at coordinate 23,547,713 of JAOSBN010000008.1, read as the reverse complement.
TCACGTAAAAATTATATCAATATTTATTTAATATTTAATTGATAGAATTACAGATTTTGTTATTCAAAGAATTAATTTATAATTTTAAAAAGTTAAAAAAAATTGAACACTCTCAATTTAAGATTTAAATTAAATTTTGATACAAATATTAGCCTTGTTTGGTAAATGATTCATCAGTTACTTTATAGTGGACTGAAAGGTATTTAACTGTTTGACCATGTCAAACTGTTAATAATCATGTTTAATCATCAACTAATTAGGTTGGCAGATTGAGCTCAATTTGCTGTTTTTGAAAACGCTCCTATAAGGAGCATTTTACTCCAACGGTTGAGAAATTAAAGGATAAAAAGACGATTATGTCTAAAAGTTACTATAAATTACTTAAGTTATCATCTTTTATCATTACTTTCACTAAGAGAGGAGAGGAAAGAGAGAGAGAGATAAATAAGCACAAATTGTGAATTCAATTTATTTGAAGTTAAAAGAAATAATGTGGTTTATTCAAAAATTAAACAAAGTTGGAACTTTTTTCTTTGATAAAATTTTGTGCTTCATATCAATATCATTATTTTTAAAAATTATTTCATTTTTAATTAAATAAAATAAGCATCATTGGATTCGATATTGTACAATACAAAAAATGGTGAGTAATACATTTAGAATGAATCAAAACATATTTTGCCAATTATGCATGGTTTTGGAAAACATTTATGGTTTTAGCGGGTTGGGAGAGATTAGCACATGATTCTCGTATTTTCCTTAATACAATCGGTAATTCGAGACTCACATTTCCAAAACCTCTTATAGGTCATTTTAAAATTTGTAAGATTTACTATTCATGATTTAGACTTTTTATGATATCATTCATAATAATTATGACAAAAGTTATCCAAAAAGAGAAGGATATTTGACACCTTACCCAAAAATGATTATCATCAATCAAATTTTCGTGGTGAATATCCAATAGGATCACAAGAAGTTTTTCATCGAGCTCATTGATTGAACCAGATTTATACTATGAATTGGCCCTGTTTTCTTAAGTATTTATGCATTTGTTGACTCCTAATT
>JAOSBN010000008.1:23527902-23546545 GCA_027563595.1 Erythroxylum suave | reverse complement strand
ATAGCGAGAGTTATGCTTATTGTCCTAAATCATGTACATGCGAAATTGTGGTACCCGAGTAAGAAGATGAATCGAAAATGATCAAGAGTCGGGTTCTGAAAACGGGGCCCGACATAGCAACATTTTTTTAGAAGAAGGTTTTGTCTAAATACTTCATTTTCTATATCATAATGGTCATACAAGACTGACTCGAAAACTTGTCCTGAAAACAAAGTTAAAAGGCTGGAAAAGTTTCTATTAACAAATCCCACGATCATCAGAATGCTTAAAAAAGCTGAAAGTTTCTATTATTGAAACTCATGATCGTGGGAAATTGGCTACAATCGTGGGAATGGGTTATAAGTGAAAAATGCTTCTTTTATATATGGTTTCAAACAACAAATGGTTAGATGCTTTCCTATGATGCATTTAGGCTTGAATGAAGCTTGAATTGAACCTGGAATGATGCTTAGATTAAGTGACTAAATGTGTGATCTATGTAAGGTGATAATAGAGATTATATCTTAAGATTGAATTGTCATACCTTAAGTGTTCAAATCTTGAATTTTGAGATGTTATGGGAATGAAAGTGATCCTATGAAGGCTAATGCAATTCAAAGATGACAAGTGATGTGTATCAAGTAAAAATGAATAATAAATGAGATATTTTGTGATCTTAGAAAGCTAAAATAACCTTATTGAATGATTAAATGATGTGTATTGAGTAAGAATGAATGAGAACTTGTATATTATGTAAACATATAATGCTAGAAAAGAAATTATTAATGATTGAATTATGATATTAGAATGACCAAGTTCTGTCAGGTATGAACTTAAGAGTAAGCTTGACATACACAAATGATGTTGTTAATAATCAAGTGATATAATTAAGGATAAGTAAATGGAATAGTCCAATTGAGCATGCATTTTTCATTACACATATACATATTTGTATAATTGAAAGTGCATATGATTGTGCAAATGGTAATATGTGTATAAGATGTATTGCATGAAGTCATATATAGGATTCACATCAGCATTTAGACGTTTCTAGATTATGAAAGCAAATGTTAATCTGGAGCGTACTATGAGTCGACCTGGATGGTTTTACTTTAAATGATTGTTTTATTTAAATTTCTATAATGAATTATTATATGATGTGAGTGTGTTGATTCCAAACATTAAATGTCCAAGGCATTTGATGCATAAGAATGACAATGGAAGTGCTCATTCTATATGAATTTAACAAAATAAGTGATACTCAACTTAATTGTTGAATGTCAGACCAAGGTCGATAAATGTGAATGTGAACGTGTAAATTGAAGAAAAGTTACTGATTGAAATTATGAGATGTGATGCATTTCATTACAAGAATGCATGAAAAGATAAAGGTTGTTGTGACCGAAATAGCCACTAAAAACGAGCTTAAAGCTTAGAAAGTGATTAAGAGCCAAAGGCTCACTATGTATAATGAGTCATGTATCCCCAATGGATAAGGAACAGTTATTATTGAGCCTGGTATCCACAATGGATACGGGACAGTTACAGCCACTCGATCACAACAATAACAATTGAAAGCGAGTCTCATGAGCATTACATATATATTTGATGTGTATGTTTAAATGATGGCAATGATTTGTTGAACTGTTCTAAATGTGAAATGTGAAATGTGAAATAAGTGAACAAAGTGATATTTTATTCAACGTGTTGATTAGTGAAGTGATGTGAATCATTTGATTGTATAAACTCTACATGAATTGTTGTGTTATGTAATTTGACTGAGTCATCGAGGACGGTCCACTCACTAAGTTTACAAAACTCACCAAAATTGCAACGTTTTTTTTCAGACTCAGAGGAGATACCCAGTTAGACAAACTAGAATATAACTTCCAAAATCGAATAAGAGATAGAGGTCAATATCAGTTTACATCTACATTTTGTTTCAAGTTGTATTTTGCATGTGTCATTTATTGTATAATTTAACTCTAAAATGTAATGATATTGTGACTGAAAGAATTTTGTAAAGTGAAATGATCAAATTGATAATCAATTTGCTCTCGATGTGTTTATAGATGATATGGTTTGTGATATACTTTTGATATGTTTAAAACGTAATTGATGCGTGTGATGTGAGAAAAAATTTATATTGAGTTTGACTGATAGTCCTAGCATGCCACCCTTGTAGGGTATGTTCTTGAATATTGAGAGTATGTTCAGGAATATGCCTTATGAGAGTGGGATGCCATAATCAATGGCATGGTCACTTGCATCACACATGATCTCGAAGGGTAGTGACTAATCTAGTGATGTCAAAATAGGTGTTGTTGTAAGTGTCATCTTTAGCCTGTTAAAAGCATCTAAACAATCATCATTAAACACAAAAGGCATATCTTTAGTTAACGAGTTAGTTAAAGGTCTAGCAATAAGAGAAAAGCCTTTAAAGAACCATCTATATAACCCTACATGACCAAGGATTGCTAGGATGCATTTGATGTTTGTAGGAGGTGGGAGCTTTTCATTCACTTCATTATTAGCTCAATCTATCTCAATCCCCTTACATAAGATCTTATGGCCCAAAACTATTCCCTCTTGGACCATGAAATGACACTTCTCCAAATTCAAGAATAAATGAGACTCCTCGTATCTTTGCAATACTTTATCCAAATTAAACAAGCAATGGTCAAAAGAGTCTCCAAAAATAGAGAATTCATCTATAAATACCTCCATGAAGTCCTCATTCATATATGCAAAGATGGGCATAATGCACCTTTAGAATGTAATTGGTGCATTGCATAAAACAAAGGGCATCCTCCTATAAGCAAAAGTCCCATAAGGACAAGTGAAAGTGGTTTTCTCTTGGTCTTGTGGGTATATGAACACTTGATAATATCCTGAATATCCATCAAGAAAGCAATAAAAAATATGGCCAACCACCCTCTCAATTAATTGATCCAAAAAAGGTAATGGGAAATGATCTTTCTTGGTAGCCAAATTTAGCTTCCTGTAGTCAATGAACACTATCCATCCTGTGATGGTCCTGGTGGAAATCTATTTACCTTTTTCATTCTCCATCACTTTCATGCCTCCCTTCTTAAGCACACATTCTACCGAACTCGCCCACTCGCTATCTTAAATTAGGTATATAATACCTGCATCTAAAAGCTTCACCACTTCCTTCTTCACAACCTCTTGCATGTTTAACCTTCTTTGCCTCTCTCTCACTATCTTACATCCTTCTTCGGGGTTAATCCTATACATCACCACATTGGGGCTAATCCCCCTAATATCATAAATTTGCAACCCCATGGCTCTCATCCTCTTCTCAATGATGTCTACCATTTTCTCTTCTTGCTCAACATCTAATTGGTTGGAAATGATGATGGGTAAGGTGTGGTCCTTGCCTAAAAATGTGTATCTTGGGTGAGAAGGTAAGGGTTTTAGTTCTCCAGTGGGAGGCTTTACAATAGAAGGTGCTGGAGGTGCATCCTCTCTCTCTTCTCCTTCTCACCTTCCTCACACAATTCCTCTTTACTCACACTCTCATCCCTATACACTTCAACAAATTTCTCAACTTCCTTTTCAATTTCATTTTCAACCTCCTTCATACAAACACTTCCATCTACCAGCTTCTTCAAAGATTTAGTCATATTGAATTCAACCTGCTCATCACTAATTCTTGAAACCAGTTTTCCTTCATGCACATCAACTAATGCCCTACCATTATTCGTAAACAGCCTACTCAAAATCAATGGATAATTCCTATCTTCTTCAAAATCCAACACAACAAAATCAACAGGAATTATAAATTTATCCACTTTTACCATAACCTCTTCTACTACCCCAAATGGTCTCTTACTATAGGAATCGGCAAGTTGGATAAGTACGGATGTTGGCTTGACATCTCTTAGCCCCAATTTCTGAAAAATAGACAAAGGCATCAAGTTAATACTTGCCCCTAAATCACATAAGCATTTAGAAAATTCAAAATCACCAACAACACATGGAATAGTAAAACTCCATGGATCTTGTAGTTTTAAAGGCATTGTGCTTATGATGATCGAACTGTAGTTCTCTGTTAAGGTCAGCATCTGATTGTCCTCCTGAGTACGTTTGAGTGTCAATATGTCTTTGACAAACTTCATATACTTAGGCATACACTCTAATGCCTCCCCTAAAGACAAATTAATCTAAAGTTTCTTCAACTTCTCTAAAAATTTGGAGAAATGGGTGCTGACTTGATGTTGTCTCACCCTCTGCAGATATGAAATCTTAGGCTTATAGGATGGTGGTGGTACATATGGCTTCTTTACTTCTATTTCTTCTTACTTAACCTATTGTTGGCTATCTTTTTACATATTTCTTCTTACTTATCCTATTGTTGGCTATCTTTTTACATACTTAGCTCCTCTAATTGCTTACCATGCCTAAGTGTAATTGTTTTGGGTTGTTTCTTTAGATTGGCCTCATTGTTGTTTGGTAAGCTTCCTGCATTCCTAGAAGACAAAGCATTAGCAAGCTGACCTACCTGTACCTCTAAGTTGTGGATAAATAAAGCGTGGTTCTTCACAATTTGTCAAACTTCGCCTCTATTCTGTTCTAACTCTCTTCTTGTCTTCTTTGACCTTCCTCTTATCTTAAGAACTTTGAACCCAATACGTTCATTAACTTATCCATTTTGTTCTCCAAAGCCCCAATTCGGTCTTGCCGAAATCCAAGAGGTCCTTGTGTTCTCACTTGGCCACCTGCATTGTTAGTACTTCACGAAAATTTTAGGTGGTTTTTCCACTCAGGATAGTAAGTATTAAATTATGGATTGTTACCTCATTGCGATTGACTTGAGTAATTTACTTGTTCTGTACCACTCACTACTAGAAAGAAACATTTAGTTGTGTCATGGTTGTCCTGCCTATATAATTAACATTGTAATTGCATGGTCTTGACTGTGGATAAAGAAGCTCCTTGTATGTTGCTTAACTACTTGGTGAAGTCAGCAATCTATGCTTGCAAGGCTGTCACCCATTCAAGTGGAATCATTCCTTTTTGCTACTTAAACCCTTATCTAGTCCTTTTATTTGACCATATACAACTGTTACTCGCTAACTCTTCTAAAAGGTCATGAGTTGCATCAGTGGTTTTCCTCATCAAAGACCCTTATGTAGTTGCATATATTGTTCCCCTTACGCTCTGGGTTACACCATTAAAGAATGTCTAGAAAAAAATTTCCCTCAACAGGTTGTGGTGGGGGCAACTCCTTTGTAATTCCTTAAATCTCTCTTAGTCTTCATACAATAACACCCTATCACTTTGTTGAAAGTTTGTGATCTCTTTGATAATTCTTATCGTCTTAGTCAAGGGAAAGTACTTAACCAAGAAAGCTTGGGCTAACTACACCTAAGTAATGATTTAGCTTGCATTGAGTGAATTATACCATGCCTTTTCCTGATCCCTCAAGGTAAAAGGAAAACAATCTTAACCTCACAACATCATCAGACATCCTATTAGACCTGAAGGTATCACAGATCTCTAAGAAATTTACAAGATGGGTGTTGGGATCTTTATTGGACAATCCATAAAATTGCATACTGCTGTGAAGTATGTTGAGGAGTGACAACTTGATCTCAAAATTATTAGCTTGAATTGTTGACCTTGCAACTCATTGAGGACTAAAACTTGGCCTCATAAAGTCCATTAATGTCTGCTCGACTCCTCCTTGCTCTCCTTCTTCTACCATATTCCTTTATATTTTATCTTGACATTTAGCTCTTCTTAGCTCTCTTTGACGCCTTGTAATATCTGAAAACTCTTTTTCACTAAACTCGTTAGACCTTCTCATGTTCCTTGTGTTCATATACTTGCAAAAACTCAAGGAAAAGTATCAAACACTCTTAAATCAAAGCCACCTAAACTAAACAAGATGCTAAACAAAACAATCCTGACAATAGTGCCAAAAACTTGTTGATTGCGAAAACAAACTACATATTTTACGCTAAAAACTGCAACTATACGTGTCATTACTTATAGTAAAAAGCAGACATTGTCTCACAGAGATTGTGCTTAGGTACGACTTAATTCAGGTTGTGCTTTGTTTAAGACTCAAATTTGAATAATAAACTGAAAAGTAAACTAAATCAAAAAAAACTAGCAATGAACAAATAATGTAACAATGGAAATTTGCCAAAAGAATTAATCAAGTTATGAGAGAAGGGATTTTACCAATCATTAATGCTAATCTAGCCATTTCTTGAGTTTATGGGGTGTTGGCTCTAGATGTTTGTAGGGTTGATTACTCTCTCTTGAGTTATAATCATTCCCTAAATCATAAACCTAATCGAATTATGGATTTGGAATCTCTCAATTTATAAATTACCATAATTCTAATTAGTTTTAAAGCTATCTAATAAATGAATGGGTCTTGCACGGGATCTCTCTCCTTGAAATTATTGACTAGATTGTTTAAGTGGTAAATTAAATCATCTAACTCTCTTTTTTTTTATTCACCCTCTTGATTTGTTATTGAAACATGAAAATACATTAATCAATCACAACACCCAAATCAATTAAACACAATTCAACTGGATTAATATTAAATATAAGCAAAATCCCAAAGGAAAAGTTAGAACATCATTAAAACTCAAAATCTATAACCATACAACCTATCTCAATCTTACACATTAAATGAATAAAAAGATAAATGGGGAGGAAATGAAACTTAGGTTGGATGATTTAGGAAAGTAGCAGTGCTGGGAGATCACCTATTCCGAGAAGCTTTGACTTTAGAACCTTCCTCTTATTCCTCTTCTTCCTCTTCTTCTTTTCTCTCCCTCTTCTTTCTCTCTCTCTTTTTGGGATTCCAAATATAGTTTGAATATAGACTCCATTTCTAGGGTTATATCATAATCCTTTTATAATTTTACCAATTAAGGTAACCCTATTGCCTTTTCGAGGTTTGAAATATCTGAAATGTCCATCGAAAACTCAAATAGGACAGTGACTCCGTGTCTATCTGCACACAGGCCATAATCGTGATCAGTTTATCTGCTCTCTATCACAATTTTGGTAGATTTCCCATGACCTTGACCCTGTACTCGAGCTTCTGTCACGATCGTGGCATATTTGCTAGATCGTGGCCCTACATTGGTGCTTCTATTGTAATTGTGGCAGATTTGCCACGATCATAGGACTGTGTTTTGGTTTGAGTCTCATCTAATACTCCTCCGAATGCCCTGAAACACTACCATCACGACACCTCATATATATAAATAATTGAAGCTCTAAAGCATGTTCACACTCAAAGAACACTTAAAACATAAATATTTATGAACTAACACAATTCTTAACCTAAACACACACTAAGCAATCAAATTAATCACTAAACACACATTAAATTACCTATAAAAAATAAAATGCAAACTACACCTATCAGGAATCCATATGGCACTCAAAGAGCCATGCAGACATATCTCGTATCTAGAAATCATTTGGAGTTATTCCTAACCTCCATAGCTTATTCCTGTACAATAGTGCAACATCATCATATTTCACAAGATCCATTATGTTTGGGCACTGAGTTACAAAATCCAATGAGGAATCATACATTGTCATATCAAATAACAATTTCTGAGTTTGCAAGATGTTTTTCTCAATAATTTGATTTTCTATTTTCAATTCCTTGTTGACATGAATAGCAAATGCTTAATCTAGAAATTCATAAGCATACCTCATAGGAAAAGAAATGAACCTTGGACTAATGTTATAGCATACTGTTAGACCCCGAAGTCTCTTTATTTTCAATGTATATGTATAGATAGGGCCATCAAAATCTTCATCCCTATTATTGATTACAACTACTATAACCAGCGAAGAAATTGTATTCATGTTCTGCATATATTGCAAGTGGCACTTGTGCTAGGTTCACTATGTTGAGTCATATAAGGTAAGATCAAAGTGAAGTTTCTCATTTTGAAGCACCTTGATCTGTTTTGCATGAAAATTGGCAATCATTCAAACCTTATTCTTCATAAATAAAATACATGTGACAAGTAATATCACTTACTAAATAACACAAACCCAAATAGAATTCCAAACTAGGCTTAGTTATTTTAGAAATAACTTTCCTATGGTCATCATATTGGAACTTATAAGCCATCACCTGCCATAGATAGTGAGATCAGAAACCTTTTGAAACATAGTGTCACAAAGCCTTTCCAAGCTTCCACTAGGTAAATACATTGATTTGGCTACAAGTTGTAGGAGTGCAATTCCCCAGCAATTGTCATGGTGACATCATAAGGATTCACAGGTTCTCAGTCACAATCAAGCTACTAATTACGAGATTGAGAATTGCATTTTAAAAAAAGGCTTTCCAGATGTCTTGTAATTAACTAAAATAGGATTCACAATCATAACATCCCTAAAACTCATGGCTTTTTATAAGGTAGAGGCACTCACCAGGTCAACATTTCAGGTGGATTTTCACGGTATGGAATTATCTTGAAAGTTTCCTTATTTAAGGACAACAAACATCTAAGAGGCTAGATGAGCTTGCCTTTTTGAATGTGATGAAGATAACTTGCAGTCACTTTTTCAAACTTATACTGTTGATCTTTACCAACTAAACTGGTGATTTGTCCTGAGGTTAAGTATCAAATGAATTGCTAGAGTCTTCAAAATTGTCACGAAACTTTATGTTCATAGTGGGCTAAGAAATAGTTCCAGCACCATGTTTTGGTCTCTAAAAATTGCTAGATGAATACCCAGTAGCACTGGAAGAAGTGATCTCTTTTTATAAACTAAAAGAAACAATTGCTAGAAAATGAATCAAGTAGTAATACACCTAGTTGTTTAATCTATTTTAGGTTACATAGACACCATATATCTTAGAGAGTATCCATACAAAAGTTGCCATCGTTAGCATAAAACACATACCAGATGGTGCCTCATTGAATTGATGAAGAAGGGCAATCAACAACTTCAAAGTTAGTCTCTTGGAGTTGGCGAGGCTTCTAAGTAGTTATTAAAAAGAAGAGGAAGAAGAAGAAAAAGAAAAGTTTGGAAATGATCTACTGGGAAAATGAACCTATCAACTTAAACAATTCCATAAAAATGATACCTTTAGGATATTTAACAGATTTATTAGCCAATTGGATACTCATCCTAGTGGTTTTAGGTTCCAATAATCCCAGTTTCTTAAATAATTTGTATGGAATTAAATTTATGATATCCTCTAAATCCGCTAAAGCTTTTTCTACCAATAAATTACTAATTAAATAAGGGATAGTAAAATTCGCTAGATCTTTAAGCTTTTAGGGTATTTTGTTTTGTAGAATTGTTGAGCATTCCTTACTTAGTCTCAAAACAGCTAACTCCTCCAGCTTCCTTTTTTAAGAAAGTAACTCTTTTAAGAATTTTTCATTCTTTGGCCTTTGTGAAAGAACTTCAACAAAAGGTAAGTTAACATGAAGTTTCTTAAAAAGTTTAAGGAATTTACCAAATTGCTGATCCATATGATCTTTCTTCAACTTAGTAGGGTATGGAATGGTAGGTTACAATTCCTTGGTTTTTGGAGGATGCTCTACATCTTTAGCTTTCTCTTAACTCTTTTTACCATTATCCTCCTTACTTTAGATCTTATTATTAGTTTTCACTTCCCTTTTTCTCCTAAAGGTACCTACGTTTACATGTTCTTTAGGATTTATCTCAATGGTACTAGACAAACTCCCCTATAGCCTTTCAAAAATCAACTTTCTAAGTTAACAGACCTGAATTTCCAAGTTATATATAAAAGTCTTTATTCTCTATTGTCTGGCCTTGAACTCCTACATAAATCTAGACATGATGTCTTCCAAATTCATCTACTTATCTTAAGGTGGATGTTGCTAAAATTCTAATAAAGGTTTATTCCTTACCCCTGATTCTCCCATGAGAAATTTAGGTGATTCCTCCATCCCAGATTGTACATACTGCCATATGCATTATTATAAAGCCTAGGAGTATTCCCTATATAATCCATATATTCAAGTTATAGTATTTGACAGACTTAACCTGGATGTTCTAGCCCATACAGCTCATACTACATAACTTGAAAATAAGGATTCATGGTCAATCCATTAATCTTTTTACCTAGAGCATCAACTTATTTTTCCAATTGTGCAATTGCTTATACTTCAGATACCCTCATTGGATTGCTATGTATTGCTCGAGAAGAGCACCACTAATAGTTGTTCATAGCCATGGCTTCAATAAGTTGGTAACTGACTTGTAGTGTTTTATTATTCAGAGTACCCCTAGCTGCTACATCTATCATCTACCTCCTAGTATAATTTGGCCTAATGTAAAAGGTATGAATTTGCATCCAATATGGTAGACCACAATGTGGGCATTTCCTCAAATCTCCTTGAATCTCTCCCTTATTTCATACAATGTCCTTGAATCCTAGGCAAATTAATTCAAGAATATAAATGTATAATTGAATCAAAATAATTAATAAATTAAGTTGTAATAAATAAAAACTTTATCATGTTATCCAACCCAGCTTAGGGTTTATCACACCTAGGCACTAAACAAATTAGTTCCTAAATATAGAAAATGAAACTAGCATCAAGTATTTAGAAGAACCATAAAAAATAAAAGAATTTATGATCTATATATATCCCCTTTTATCTCTAATGAAATCTCCTTTAAACTTGGATGAAAGGCTGCTTTATATTGGATCTCTTAAAGTTTTCCTTATCCTACATTCAGAATTGCATCTTTAACCCTCTATATTATGTCTAATTCGACTCTAATTACTTCCTCCTTTATTTATCCTTCATAATTTCCTTTTAAAGTGCAAAATTAGTCTAAAAGGTACATCGTCACTTACATGATGGCTTCTAGAATAACGTTATCATTTGCATAACCTTGTAAGTGACCATTTATTTCAAAATCATGACTTTACATATTTTCATAAGCTTACACATGCTACACACGCAACTTTGTATGTCACATACATGATGTGTATCTTCACACTTGCATAAACAGCAACTTCAAAGCTTCACACGGTTACAATAGCTTACACAGTCCCTGTACATAATTGAGTGTCTTCAAACTTGCTTCAATTCTTTTATTTTATTCCTTGATTTCACCCAAATTCTTCTCCTTTTGTTCTATAAAAGCAATTAGTACCTAAAAACACACTTGAAGTAAACAAGTATAAAAAAATAACATAAAACTCTTAAAGAATAAGCAAAACACACTAAATATGGGTATAAAAATATAGTCAATTAATTTTCTATTAGAGTCCAAATCAATTTATTAAAAAATCTTTTTTAAAAATACTACATTATTCATATATTAGAATTCTTTTTTTAAGAGAATAACATTATATATTAATAAAGGGAAAAGGTTCAATACATTAAAGAAAGAGGCCGAAAGAGGAACTTAAAAAATATATACAAAGAAAAGATAAATAGGCCACAAGAGGCCTCAACAAACAAATATCTATATGGGGAGTTTCTAGATATGTCGCTAGAGGACAAGTATCAAGAAACGAGACTCGAGGCCTAGTATCGGAGAATGGATAAGCTCTAAGATTTCCTGTACAATGTCGGTGGGCAATCTGTGTCGTCTGTTGAAGATCCGGTTATTCCTCTCATACCATAGTAAATAAAGTGTGGTAGAAAGGACTAACATGAGACTATGTGTCTGAAATCCTTCCTCTAGCGATGATGGATGGAAGCCCACTATAGGAGGGGAAACTAAGAAATCGAAGGCCAAGTAGTGGAGGTCTTCATCAAGAGAGAGCCCCAAACTTGTGAAGAAAATCCACACGGGAAGAAGAGGTGGTTATGCTTCTCTTGAGAAGAATCGCATATTACACAAGATGAAGAAGATAGAACACCAAACATCTAGAGCCTATCTATAGTTCGAAGGCACCCCTGTGAGGCTAACCAGAGGATAAAAGAGTATCGTGAAACATGTTCTAGAAACCACAATAGGTGGTGGATCAGATCCACTGGGCGTCGAGCTCGAAGAAGGTACCATGCAGAGTCAACCGTGAAAACTCTAGATGAATGGCCCTTCCAAACCTAACTATCGGACCGCTGCATACAACGTCTAAATCTGATAGAGTCCCATACCTACTGTAGCGCATTGCTACCCTCAGGAAAAGTCCACTCACTAGAATGTACAATCTCTGAGACCCTAGCATACCAAGAGAGTCGAATAGAAGAAACAACCCAGAAATGAAATCGATCACACAGCGGCCCTTGATCTAGCAACCAGTAATCCTGTCATATGGAGGTATCTCTCCCATCTCCAATGCATATAACTATAAGTCCCCTACACCACTCCCAGCTCAACAGAATCTTCCTCTAAACCTAGGAGGAGCTCAAAGGGACTCGGATATTCTAGAAAGATCTACCCTCAGCAAAATAACACGTACCCATGTGGTCCATATAGAAGATCTGTTTGCGAGTAGTCGCTATACATACTTAAATGTAGCAGCCCTATTCCAGTCTCTGACCCTCTTAACTCCTAGACGACCTCCTTCCTTAGAAACCAAACTAACTCCTATGCCACCTTTGCCCCAGTATAGGACAGTAAGATACCCCTCCACAAAAAAGTTGATAGTATGCTCTCAATGCATCGAGTAATGCAAGCTGGCAGAATGAACATACCCGCATATGTGAGAGAAGCTTATGCCCATAACCAGATCTAAGAAAGTATCCTCTCTACCAAAGGAAGACAATCTAAGTGTCGTAACCTCGTAGTGATAAAAGAACACCTAAGTAGCAAATTGGAAGGGAACCAATTTGAAACCCCAGTACTCTCTAAAGAGAAGAAGACTCGACATCGGAGATCCTTGAGAAGAAAACTCGACTCTGAGTTTATAGCCAATCTAGAAACCCTCTCAAAATCTATCAGAGCTTATCAAATGAGTAGAATAGAGGCTGAATTTTCCCTATTGAAAATCATCAAGCCATCTGCAAAACAAAGATAAGTGAAAGAAAGCTACGTACACCACCAATGATAACGGTAGCTCGGAGCTGCAGTGGCCTCTCTCAATATCTTATCCAACCCGTCCATCCCTAGTATAAATAGATAAGGAGAGAGGGGATCCCCCTGTCATAACCCTTGTGTAGTAAGAAATACCCATGTAGTGCATCGTTAAGTGCTACAAAGAAATGTGTTGATCTGAGACATATCTCAATCCAACTGATCACGCAGTCAACAATGCCAATAGTCCTCAATCCCAGTAGAATAAACTCCTTACTAAAGTTATTGAAAGCCCTAAGAATATCAATCTTGAGAACACATTGTAGTGGCGAGCGATCAAGGTGATATTTGTGCATCAGCTCCTAGGTAAGAAAAATAGCATCTGCAATCTACCTTCCTGAGATGAAAGCCATCTGAGCTCCACCAATCACCTCAAAGCGATTTGCAATGACCTTTGAGATTCACTTATAAAGGACATTGCAGCAAGAGGTCAGTCTGACTTCATTCAGTGTCTGTAGGCTCAAAACCAAGGCAATCCTAGTGGAGTTCACATATCGAGGCATAGCAGAGATAAAGAATAAATTCCATACTGTGGCCCTGAAATTTGCTCCAATAATACCCAACACGGCTTATAGAAAAAAGAGGTGTACCTATTAAGCCCTAGAGCCTTATCCTCTGGGATGGAGAATACATCAGTATGTATATCTTCATCCGAAACTGGGCCTCCAAAGACTAAACCATATCCGCTGGGATACGCTAAGTGAAGAATCTAGCCATATTAGCTGAAGGTATCGAGGGGGGATCGAAGGATACCCTAAAAATATTCCACCGAAATCTACCCCAATACTCCCTAATCAGTGGTTAAAATGCCTACCTCATTCTATAGACCATGCACCTGACCTCTGGCCTATCTATGAATCAAGGATCTATAGGAAAAAAACTAGAGTTCTGGTCACCCAGAACTAGCCATTGAACTCGAGACCTCTGTCTATGGAATGACTTCTCCTCCTATGTCAGTCGGTAATATTATCGAGCAAGGTCACGGTCAGCAGTACATAATCCTAACAAGAGTGGGTAAGCATCTAATGTTACCTAAGCTGCTGCCCACTGTGCCCAAGCCTCCTTAACTCTACTGGAAATGTGACTGTAGTTCCAAAAGTGGAAAAACTTGGACTCTTACTTCAGTAGACCTAGTCGGTGAGTCAAGCAAAACATCGGGTCCCCTCGCACAGGCGTAATCCAAACCCTCCTAACAAGCTATGAAAAGTCGGGATGATCAGCCCAACATTTAACAAACTTAAAAGGAGTAGGAGGCTGATGTCACGGAGCCCCAATATAGACATCAGAGAATAGAACTTGGTCCCTCCTGCCATTTTGCCAAATGTACCTCAAACTCCTGTAAGGAATTCGCAATAACTCGACATCATGTAAGCACTGTCTAAACTCATCCATATGCCTGTACTAGCCGGTATCCCCCCAAATTCTGTCAGAGTGACTCAAAATGGCATTAAAGTTACCCAAAATCAACCAAGGCGTATTATTAAATCGCTCAACCTGCAGTCAAAGAAAATCTTAGATATCTCGCTAGTATTCGGATCTGCGGAACCATAAACTACTGTTAAGCCAAAAGGAGTACCCTCCAGCTGTCTAGTCACCTCATAACTATTGCCCTGTAAAGTCAACATCAGACTTTGAATCATGAACAAGCCGAGATCCTAGTATAATAAGATGTGATAGGCGATCTCCTCCATCGCATTACTCAAAACATCCCAACCCCTAAAAGTGGCAGCAACTACACACGGAATATGTGAAGAAGTAACCTTAGTCTCTAGTAGTCCAATCAAACTAAGGTCGTACCGCGAAACTCAATCTCGAACTGCTCGCTGAGTATTACAGCCATTGAGGCTCCTATTATTCTAACTTCCGATCATAGGAAATAGAATATGTAAAAGGACTGCGAGAATCAACCAGAGGGGTTGAGCCCCTCACTCCCTTTATCTGTCATCAACACTGAAAAAATAAGAGGACCAGACGAGTCATCTAGTGAAAAACTCCAACAATGCTAGCAAGCCGAGAACCATAACTACTAGGAATAGATGCCTCAGAACTCAAAAGACAAGGCATCCTGCTAGGTGTAGTCGTCACCTCTGTGAGAATAGTTACACTAGGTGTTCGTTGCATAATAACCTGATTTATAGTAGTAATAGTCCATCCGACCGCTAAGGGACTAGGAAAACGTCATGGAGTAATCTGCTCCACAATAGAAACTCGGGGATCGGAGGGACTAAGTGATCAACGTGGATTAAGCCGCTTCACCGCGTAAAAATTAGGAACTGCTGAGGGCCTTAAATCGTCATGAGTAGGAACCTAGGGTGCTTCCTTAATCAAAGAGGAAGCTATGGGGGAAGGAGAACTCAAAGCTGGGGCCACCACTCTAGGATTCTGGCCCCGTACCTCCTCACTAGTGGTGGGAGCAAAAACCTTCGGTGCTATTGTCACACCCTATTACCATAAATGACATACTAGAACACCTTGTGGACATGCTAGTATATGATCTATAATAATGGTGTGTTAACTACCTCACCTTCACCTTATAACATGGCAATATATCCAACTTAGTCATGGCTTCAATTATTGTACATAAAAGTCACTAAAAATTAAAGACCAAAATTAACAAAATTAATAAATTGTATTCCTATTTTCACTTCATAAACAAAAATTGAATTTACAATGTACCATTCAACACCCATACATGTACATTGAAAGTCTCCAATATCATCAAAGTATGTACATTATCAAACCTAATACAAATACGCTACATGAAAGAGGAAATATACAAAATATCTATCTAAACTCTTCAGTCTCAACGGATCAACCTTTGAGCCATTTCTTCTTCACAAAGGTACAAGATGTATGCTTCTTGTAATCTCTCAATAGATAATGTCCTCTCTCGGTCTTGAAATGTTAACGTGCAATTTTGGGTGAGTTTTGTGAACTCAATGAGGTAACCATCATCAATAGTTCAGTCAATTCATGTAACACCTTATCGCACATAACAAATATTTCACATCTTTGCATATTGCAAGAAATATCACATATCACATTCCCATTCAAATACAAAGTATCAATACATTTTTAATCAGTCAAACACATGTGTTAATATGTATATGCAATTTATGTGAGACTCACTTTCATTTGCTAGTGTTGTTGTTGTGACTGAGTTCCCTTTTACTAGCTCATATCCCTTAATGGATACCAAGCTGTACTAAATAATGTCCCGTATCCCTTAGTGGAAACTGGGTACTTTCACAACTGAGCCTGAGACTTTGATCACTGTATGAGCTTTAAACCCTTTACACTGGCAACTCCGGTCACAACTACCTTCGTCTTTCATGCATTCATGTAATGGAATGCTTCATATTCATCCATATACAATCAGTCACTTGATTTCAGTTTCACTTCCACATTCACATTTATCATTGGACCTTGGTCCAGCATTCAACAATAATGTGAAGTATCACTTATTCATTGAAATTCACATGCAAGGAGCACTTGAATATCACAATCGTCTAACCAAAATCTTTGGACCTTCATATCCGAAATCAATATAATCAATTACACATTCATAAGAGAATTCAATCATAATTAAAACAATTAATTGAGTGAGACCGTCTAGGTTACTCACAGTTTGCTCCCAAAGCTATTGCCTCAAAGTTTTGACAATATTAGAAAGTGGTTGATCTACTTGTTCTTCTATATGCAATCATATACAAAATTTACACATTCAGAAAAATAATCAATCACAAGCACATTCATGAATGTATCACGTATTATGCATGTCCAATGAAAATTTCTTGGGTATGTTTCTTTAATACACTTTATAAGCAATTTCATCACCTTTCAAACATTTTCGGACTATTCTTATACTGAAACAGTGCTTTGTATTCAACTTCCACCCAGAAGAATTAAAATTCAATTTCTTTATACAATTTGTATTCCGATGTCTCTAGTTTACTCCAAGTCAAAAATCATTCCTTTTGGATACATACAAATCAAGATATTGTCAAAATATCGAAGCATGTTCAGCGAAAATACTCCAGTTACGAAATTCCAGAACTCCTTATCAATTTCATCTCAAATTCTCACTCAATCTCTCCCAAATGATTTTATATGGCTATAATCTTTGGTGAAAATGTAAAACAATGTGTTTTAAGTCTAATCGTTTAAGTCCCCATGTCAATTGGAGGTCGGGAGAAGAAGTTATGGACAAAAGATCAAAGGATGTTCGAAACAAATACACAACTTCGTCTTTTGGTTTTGCCCTTAGAGGTCGGATCAAAAAATTTAGTTCCAAGGATTGCAACATAGGATTTAACCTCGGGTCATCTCACTTAATTGGAACCTAATGCAATGGATCTAATCTAGCCTAAATGTCATAAAAAGCAACTAAATTGCTTAGGAAGGGGGTTTGGTTCTTTAAAAAATTAACAAAATTAAACTAAGTAAAAAGGAAATGTATAAAAAGATGTTTTTGGATTTTTGGGAATAAGAAATTGAAAGTTCAAACAATGATCAAATTTGATAAAATACTCTTGAAAATGAGCTTTGGCTATCGTGATTCAAAACAAATCTTTGTGGGAGTAAAAATCTCTAAGTTTCAAAATGAATAACCTTAAAGAACCCTTTAAGTCCAAGGTTTTAATCAATGAACCCCATTTCTTAAAACCTTGTTAAATGCATCTTAGTGAGTGCCAAGAGTGAGTTAATTCAAATGGTCAATTTGGTGATTAACCATCATCTCATTATCAAACACAACTAGGTAGATAAAAGAGAATTATCAAAATCACAAAATCACGTATATGAGACTTCATATATTCAAGCTCCAAGTTCTACATCAGCAAACCTAATAACAAAATTTACTGTTCAACACGTGATTAAACTGTAATCAAGAAAATCCAACTACAAAGCATAAATCCTAACTAAGGAGTTCATAATAGTATAGAAAGATATAAACAAACTACTCCTCTTTGAAGGCCATTGAACTCAAGCCATTGCTACATCTTCAAGAGGAGCCGATGCTTAGCCAAGCATTGCTTTGAGAGAACTCACAGCTGGAACCCTACCAAAAGCATCCATAGTAGCAGCAACAGGTGGTGAATACAGCGATAGATAAAATAAAAGAAAATGGTGGATGATAGTGGTGGATGACGGTGAAGTGGAGTGAGGAGTCGAGGAATGATGAGAGAAATTCTCTCTTCTTGTCTGATGGTATATCGTGTGTTGTATGTTGCAGGCTAACCTAATGTAGTAGGTTTTAAAACAATGAAGCCGGGTTGGGTCACACAGCGTGTGATTTTTCCCAAAAATAGTTTGGGTTTCAAAGGTTCGTAGCGGCAAACTTTTCCTAAAAGGATTTGTTCTTCGCCGGCTCCTTTGTCGCGGCGAAATAATTAATCTTCGTCGCGGCGAACTTCTCCTGAAAGTTCAGCCTGGATTTATCATTTTTTGTCGCGGCAAATTCCTATAGCGTTGACTTCACTTCGTTCTTCTCTCATTCCATTTCTTCTTTTTGAACTCCTTTTTTTTAGTCTCTTGCAATAAAAAGATGATACTTTGCAGTATCAATTGTTCTTAGAAAATTAATTAGTGCATTTAATCTTAATTTGTAGCACTTTTCACCTTCAAACTA
>JAOSBN010000008.1:23469587-23527802 GCA_027563595.1 Erythroxylum suave | reverse complement strand
TTGCAATTCTGTCTAAACTAATTTAACACGCCAAGTTTGGGTCAGTCTTGAAAAGCCTATATACACATGTAAACTAACTCGTTTTACACCTATTACTTTCTTTGTATTAATTGAGAAAATATTATGCATCACCCACCGTGGAAGTTGAAGATGACAACTAAGATGTTTTTTTAACTCACATATATTTAGTATGATCTCTTAGTATCTCTAGTCTTGGTTCTCCTTAATTGTTCTATTTTAGTAGTTTAGCAAACATTTTTTTAACCTAATCCATCATAAGACCGCAATATTGCATATTTGTTCGAAGTCATCGTATTGTCGGGACTGTTTCAAAAGATAAAAATTATATGATCATTGTTGTTCTTTATTTCAATCTTCTTACTATTTTAGATGCATCATATAAATTAGTAAATTGCTTTTTTAATTGAGTGACTAATCTTTTAAAACTTTTACAATTCAATCCAAAACACTAGTTCATTAGTAATGTACTAATTTGACTAAAAAAATTCTTTGTTTTTTATGATAAGTAAGTATTCACCTAAAAAAGATTCTCTCTACTTCAACCTAACTATAGCCACCATTTTTCTGGGTAGACATCTGTATGTCATGAACTACAAATATTTTGTCAATCGACTTAGCAAATTACTGAGGGAACAAATATTTTGAACTGAACTATTAATCTTTTAAGCGGTTGGTCACTTAATTGAAAATTTTAAAAACTTATGCACTGGATTACAAAGATCTAAAAGATTGGGTACTTTAGGATTGAATTTCCATATTCCTAAATTGTTCTTAGTTAATATTCTATTGAGATTAAACATTAATAAATAATAAAAGATTAGCACATGTTATATTTTTTTCTTTATAAAGTAGTCATTCTTATAAACTAAAGTATAGGGATACTTACTAGAGAATAAGTTCATTGAATTAACCCTATATGAAAATTTTATTTAAAACATTACTTGAATGTCTATGGAATTCTCATTGTCTTATACAGAGATTATTATATCTTGATATTATTTATGTCATATTATTGTCGATGGTAGCTTAATTGCTGGTCAGTGGATATGACATAAACTATAAGGAGGTAACTAAGAGATTAATATATGATTCATTATCCTAAAGTGATTAGGAAGAATGTTTTATTATTTTATATCAGTATTAATTCAAAAAATACCTAACCTCGGTGGAATGACACTTTGAAAATAATTTCTAAATGTCATTAATGTAACCAAGTACTTATGGTGAAAAACTAATATGATTAGAAGCAAATATAGTAGATATTATTTCCATGTTTATTATCTAATCGAAACATTGTATGATAAAAATATTAAATTATACAGTAAAATTATGTATGGAATGGTTAGTAAAAATTTCTTTGATATTCTTAATATTTATGTGTTTATGATACGTTACTAGATTTCAATCATGATCTATGGATTTAAATTATTTAATTAAAGGATTAAAGATAAATCAAAAGAAGTTTAATTTATGTATAATCCTAAATTATATGCAATCCTAAATATAACTTAGAATTATAACTTATATTCATTGCCACCATATTTAGAAACTTAAAAGGTCATATATAAAGAAAGTTTGATAAGAGTGAAATGTAATTTAATCAAGTTGTACTTAATTGTAAAGTTTAAAAAATTTTAGGATTAAATAACAGATATTGAATAAGTAAGGATCAATATGGGATATTAGATTTTATTCAAGTTTAATTGGTATTTAATTTGAAATAATTTGAATTCTAATTAAAATTTAACTAAAATTAGCATCTTTTTGGAAATAAAATGAAATTGTATTTCCAAAGAAAGGAAGCAAATGTGCCTTATAAAAGTTTAATATAAAAGTACCATTCATACTAAGTTTGAATAACCTAAAGGATGTATTATCAAAAACTACAAGTCAACTTGTTTGACTAAATTGCATCTAAGACAACCTAGATTATCTAACTATACTAGATGTTACTTGATTGCACATCTCCCTGCCATATGTATACTTTTCTCTATTATTACTCCAGTACCTTGCACATCTTTAATTGAGAAAAACCAAGCTTCCTTATTGAGGAAGTGGAACCTTGAATGTTGCTTGCTTGCCTTCACTATGTACACATGATTAGATCTAAATGATTTTATCCTAGCTCAACTTATCATTACATTGATCAGTTGTATATGATCCCTTTGCCATTAGAGATGAAGATCTTATCTGAATATTGCTCTCCTCCAGTTGTAGTTCCTTTTTATTTAAGATTGCTTAACTTAGATCCCAGTTCCTTTTACTTTATCAATCATTTTCACTTGGCTTTAATTTTCTAAAAAAGTTTCCCTAATCTAGTAGATGAGCTTAGTAGCTAACCGATTCTTATTAGTTCTAATTTTTCTACGTATGGAATGGTTCTTTCTCTCTACATTACATAGACACAATATGTTAATATTGTTTTAATTAGGATGGAAACAATATTTGAACTTTCAGAAAAATTTTAAATCTAATCAACTATTTGAGTCCATTCTTATTCCTCATAGTTGCACTCCGTCCTATGATGAATTCTATACCAAATAAAATTATTTTATGAACATTTGAAAATAAATGGCCTATTGTTTCTGTTAATTTTAGTATTAAATAAATCATAACGTAGATTGAAACCAAAGTTGTATCTGTCTTCAGTTTATAGTCTACCCAAAATTGCTAACCAATATGTAGTAGATGCCTTAGGCAGTATAGAGTTATGCCAGACAAGCTCAGATAAGGTCACCTTAGGATAATGATCTTTGATGTTATCTAAGGAAGATGCATTAGTAAAAATCCTAGATGTTTGTAATTGCCAAACAAGATAATTACACATCTCTACATTGGGGCAGTAGTTAGGTAATCTATTGGTCAATAAGGTCATTCCCCCTTAGGAACAACTCCACGATTAACCTTTTATGATATAGATACCTTAGAGGTTCTGAGGAACCTATATCTTATAAAAATTAGTTCAGACATTTGATGAAGAGAGCTAATCTGACTCCAGTTGTCATACCAAAGCCAAGTACCTAGTCCATTCCCAATATGCATGTTAATATGAGGATCTATAAATGGCCAAAAATGCCCCTTTCTTTCTTTTAACATCTAGAAACATCTATTAGATAGATAATGAACATGAAACCATCTCACCCAACTAGCTTCTTTTTCATTCATAAGTCTCCAAATCCATTTATCCATAGACCTTTTCTTTTTAAGGAAACAATTTTTAATCCTCCTTCCTATTTAGGGGAATAGACTTTTTCCAACTTAGTTTAGCTCCATATGCAGATCAAAAAAATATTTTAATAAGCCTTCCCAACTTGTTAATTGGTCTTTTAGGAAACATCATATGAGATCACCCATATGTGTGAATGTTTTCACAAACATTCACTATTATTTGAATGCGACCACTAACAGAGAGGTACATGTTTTACAACAAATCTGAGAACGTTGGTTTCTTAGGGAAAATAAGAAAGATAAGGTAAGTGAAAGGTAGTTGTTGTAGTTGCATACTAGAAATTTATTAGAACATGAAAACTTTAAATACTCCATCTGAAAGCGTTAACCTACTTTTCTCCAAGTTAATTCTTACATATAACATG
Source organism: Erythroxylum suave (assembly GCA_027563595.1). Classification (NCBI taxonomy): domain Eukaryota; kingdom Viridiplantae; phylum Streptophyta; class Magnoliopsida; order Malpighiales; family Erythroxylaceae; genus Erythroxylum; species Erythroxylum suave. The sequence continues at coordinate 23,524,188 of JAOSBN010000008.1, read as the reverse complement.
TTTGAGAACAAATGTATTGAATCCATTATAATTTTCAAAGGCTAGGAATTTTTCTTGCAGGAAAATAAGAGATCATCTGTATAAGCCAAAAAAAACAAATTCATCTCATTATATTTATTATGATATCTAAATTACTTTAAGTTGGAGAAACGCCTATAAGTCATTCTAATACGGACTTCAATGGTAATTGTGAATACGTAGGGAGACAATAGATCTCCCTTTCTGATACCTTTAGTCCTTTTTAATATTAGAGTAGGTTATCTATTAATCAAGATAAGAAAAAATTTTATGGTAATGATACAAGCTTTAATCTAATAGATAAATAAGTTTGGAAAATTGAAAGCTTTGAGATAATTAAGGAGGAAATCCCATTCTAAGGAATCAAAGGCTTTGTATAGATCAACTTTCATGAAGCAGCTTTGAATGACAAGATTTGTAGGTAATCATTAAATAGCTCTTGAGCCATTGATAAATTCTTCCCTATTCTCCTACCATTAATGGAAGCAAACTAACAATTGTTTATGATAGGTATAAGGACATTCCTAAGCTTTATGGCTAGAACTTTTGAAATCACTTTATGAACAAGATCACAATAAGATATAAGTCAAAATTCTTGAATGGATGTAGGCTCATCTTCCTTGGGGATTAGATAAAGGTAAGTTTTATTTAACTCTTTGAGCATTTTTTATTATTAAAAAATTCTTTCACATAATCTATGACTAGCTCTCCTATTATGCTTCAAGTTTTCTGGGAAAAACAAGCATTGAAGCCATTTGGACCCAAGGCTTTATTTAACTTAAAGCTTAGTAGCATCATTTTGATTTCTTTAGGTGTAACTAACCTAATAAGCAATGAGCAAGCGTCTGTTTCTAGTTCAGACTGTATATATGCTTTGATTGACTAAAATAAAGAAGAGTATGACAGTTTAACGTCAAACAAATCACTATAATAATTGAACGCTAGTTCTTTCATGTCAACCTAATCCCTATTAATTTTCCCTTCATTATCCATCAGTGAACTAATATTCTTGGTGTTCCTGTAAGACAAAAAAGCATTAGAGAAGAAGTTAGTGTGCTTGTCTCCATCCTTGAGCCAATATAATTAGGCTTTTTGTTTAAGGTATAGGTTATGAAAAGAAAAAAAATTTGATACCGTTATCATTGGCAGAGTTATTAAAGTTTAGATTAATAATACAAGAGTTGGAGCTTGGCATTTTTTAATTATGTTTCTGTGCTAAGACAAAAAAAAAACATGGTCAAAAAATTTCTTGACTATGTTTGTAGCTATATGATAAGTATTTGATAATCAACAAAATTTATTTCTATGCTAACTATTTCTAATGTTTTAAAAACCAAACTAGACATCAAACTGGTCAGAGCAGGGCTGTTCCTAATGTTTTATAGGCCTTGAGCGAAGAAAAAAAGGACCTCAATAAATCAGTAACATACAAATATGTAAATTTTAAAATATATTTTATTATTAGAATTTAATATTTATACATAAGTGACTTAATACAAGAAATTAATTTATAAAAACATAAGAAATTAACATACCTAGGAGAAAATATAGTAAATTATATTCTAGGTTATTAAATATTCTAAGTTTGTCAAGCCAAATATTATCATATTCTGCAATTGTGGAAATGATTGAATATTATTTTGTCAAGCAACTAGATAAATCTAGTATATCATATCAATTATTTGCAGTATTTTTTGATTATCAACTAATTTTTGTTATATTTTATTAAATTTTAAGTAATAAAAAATTTTATTTTGTGGGAATTAATATAATGGTAAATGTTGTATATCATATCAACTATTTATGATATTATTTAATTGTCAAATAATTGTTATTATATTTCATTAAAATTTAAAGTAAATTTAATATTATGTTAGTTTAAATAAATATAAATAAAATAAAAAGAATAAATTTCGTGACACTTAATTAAAAATATAAAAATAAATAATACTTTTATAATATAATAAATTTAGAGACTTATAATAAAAAAAAGGCTGCAAGTAAATGAATCACAAGTTGCAATGAATTATCACTCTGATATTCAAATATTTAATAAGCTAAAAATAAACAAAAATTAGAGACTTTACCTTTAAATTATAACTCAAAACTTAGAAGTCAAAATTATGAAATTCTTTTACTGCTAATTTTTGAATTGAGTATTTTAAATTTATATGTTGGTAGAAATTAAAAATTTTTTAGTAGAAAAAGAACACCTAAATGTTTCAAAAGAATTTATAATCACACAAATTTAACGTTAACTTTTTAAACATGGCAAGAGATAAGCTAAAAATTTTATCTCTTCCATTTCTCTCTAACAATTATTAAATGAGAATTAATAACTTTTGATGAAAATCTATAAAACAATGGAATGACAGTTGAGAGTGGAGCCTATGGTAAATAAGAAATAATTGCTAACGTGAGCCTCACACAAGAGAGAGGATAAACGGTAGACTAGTATTTTAAGAATAAGAAGATACAAAATTTTTTGGATTTAATTGTAACATTCCATTACCTTTGGGAGGTTAGAATAGTAAATATGAGTGATTAATGAGAGCTTAGAAATGCATTTTTCATGCTCATGCATAATATGACATACGCACACAAGTAAATAGTGAAATGTTGCACTTTTAAAATGACTATACATGCATTCATTGATATTCCATGTATAATTGTTTATAAAAGATAGTTGTTATTGAGAATTGTAGTTTGTTTGTATTGAAAATTGATTTGGAGAGTGTAATTGTTGATTTAGAATTTTTGGAGAATTTTAGGAAAATTTTTGAAAATTTTCGGTAATTTTTGGACTAGGAAAAATGCCAAGTGACAAAACAAATGATATGTGGTAGTAGAATTTACTATCAAATGGCAATGGAAATTTTGATAAATGACTATGGGATTTATTAACAAGTGTTATTGAAAATTGGGAGACAATTAGAATAGAAATTGGATTTAGTTTATAAGAATTAGTCACTTGCCAAACAATGCCTTAGCTCCACTAAGTTTTTAAAACCCCTTTAAAAAAATGTTGCTTCTCATTAAAAGTCCAATTGGTGTGTTTTTTTGGCTCTTTCCATCTTCCTCTTCGTGAGTCTCTTCTCTACACCTTCATTATTTTTGTTTTCTTCGATCTCCACCACCTCAACTTTGAAGATTACACTTTCCTTCATTTGCCACTAGTATAATTGCTATCTTCTTCCTCAATGCCATAAGAAAACTCATCCTTTACCTCCTTTAGAAGATGAAGAACGTGGGATGCTTGGGAGCTAGGGTTGAGCGAGATTTGAAGAGTTTGGAGCTACACCTAGTAAGTTATGCTTTAAATGTCATGGGTATGGTTATATTAAGCTAGAATGATGGGTAAATTGAGATTTGATGACTTGGTTATGCAATGTTTATGTATGTGTCGTGGGTGATAAAAAATATGCTTTGTTTATGAGTGATTTATTGAGTTGAATTGGATAGAGGATGATGAGGAAATGAAATGGAAGAGATAATCTAGGTATGAGATGAGTTAGATGTAAATGTTGAAAGTTGGAAAATCTAGAAAAATGTTAGCAAAAAAAATTTCCATTGATATGCTTCTATGTTTTAGCCATAGCTTGTTCTGTAGTTATCCAAATAAGTTGATTCTTGATTTGGATTAAACTAAAGACATATGGATACCTTTCTTATGAGACATCGAATTTAAATTTTGTTTGTAAGAGTCTCAAATTTTGATGTGAAAATGAGAACTAGGTGCAGCAAAAGTTGTGGATGAATTTTTATTTTGTATTATGTTTTGAGTGTATGGGGATGTGTTATATTTTGGGTGTTTATGAGCAAGTGAGGAATAAGAAATGTGCATGGATGATGTTGAGTTAAAATTGGGTATCTTTGAAGAAGTAATCCATTGAGATGATGAATTAAATGAGTTGAGAATGAAGAGTGAATGGAGTAGAAAGCACGTTCACAGATTGTGCTTCTGTAAAAGTTTGTCGCGACCAACTCCTTGGTTCACCGTGGCCAACTTGCAGGATTTCCTCTCGGGAAAAGTTTGCCGCGGCCAACTCCTTGATTTACCATTGCCAACTTACAGGAATTCATAAGGAATTTTCCTCTCGGGAAAAGTTCGCTGCGGCCAACTCCTAACTTCGTCGCGACCAACTTTTCCTGCGCAGCTTAAACATGCTTTGGTATTTTGACAATACCTTGTTCTGTAGTTATCAAATGGAATGATTTTTGATTTGGAGTCAACTAGAGACATAGGGCTACAAATTATATGGAGAAATATAATTTTAATTCAGTCTCTAAGAATTTCAATTTTTAGATGGAAGTTGAATACAAGGTACTGTTTCAGTATAAGAATAGTCCAAAAATGTTTGGAGTATAACTTTTAGAGTACTCAACCTAACTGAAGGATCTTGGTGTCAAAAGAAACGTAAGACATAGAGTGATCTAGAACACTTTTCTAGAAGAGGATATGACCAAATTACATCAGTTTCACTTTCTAATTGAATGTGAACAGTAGACCCAAAAGTGTGATTTGGAAAAATTTGAAGTGAGTCAATAAGAAAGGAATAGACATTTTAATGGTTTTAGTGAGGCATAAACCTAAGTATAAATTGTACTTAGAAGAGTTTTGATATAGGAATGACTCTGTGATGAAATTGATGGATAAATACTTGAGATTGTCATGAACGTGCATTATACATATTTCACTTCATACATGTGCATTATTAAACACTTATGATTGTACAAATTGTGATATATGTGTATGGTGTTTGATATAGAGGAGCAACTGGAACGTCAACTTCCAAACATTGCCGGAGCTTCGGGAGCAACTTGTGAGTAACCTAGACAGTCTCACTTAATTACTTGTTTGTTTAATTTTTGTTTTGAAGTGATTGAATGAGTGCAGCTTGATTGTTGATTCCGAATAGAAGGTCTGAAGACTGTGAAATGTGAAATGGATAATGAAGTGCTAATTGTACGTGAATGAGAAGAACTAATTGTTTCTTGAATTGATTGAGTGATTATGAGATGCATTATATACATGAATGCATGATCAGATAACGAGAGTTGTAACCTGAGTAGCCACCAAAAACTAGCTCAAAGCTCTGAATGTGATTAAGAGCCAATGACTCACTATGTAAAATGAGCCTTGTATCCCCAACAGATAAGGGACAGCATAAATGAACTCGATATCCACAATAGATACAGGACAGTTTAGGTACTTAATCACAACAATGTAATAAATAGAAAAGAGTCACATTTGCATTCTATATGCTTTTTATTAAGAAATTTGATTGATTAAAATGCAAAAATTTACCTATGCTTAAGTGAAAATATGATGCTGATGTAAAGAACAATTTTGTGAAATATTTGTTATGTGAAATGATGGGTTGTATGAATTGAGTGAACCATCAATGATGGTTACCTCACTGAGTTCGCAAAACTCACCAAAATTGTAACGTTGTCTTTTCAAGATCGAAAGATGACTCTAGCTACTGAAAGGCTCGACCAGCCGTGTAGATTATGAATTGGCAAGAGAAGTTATGGCTCAAAGGTCACCCAGTTGGGATTTTTGGACAGATTAGATAGACTTTGTATATTTTCCTTTTTCATGTAGTACTTTTGTACTAGGTTTTGATGACGTATATGTAGTAAGTGTTTAAAGATACAATGCAGACTATTGGTTTTATGAAGTGAAATGAGGAAAAAGTTAGTTTTAAATTATTGTAACTTTCTTTATGACACTTTATAAGAGAATAAAGATAGATGATGCCATGTTAAAATGAGGGTAGTGATTGAACGTAATGTGTCATTATCACAGGTTATGTTTTGTAATATCTGCAGGGTGTTCCGGCATGTACCTTATGATAATGGGGTACTACATTAATATTTTCTTGCGGGTTCCTAGTGAAGGTGGGCCCTGGGCAGGGGAAGATGGGCCATGAGCAAGGGCCCCTCTTGCCCCTACCCAGGGCCGAGATTGCGTTAAAGAAAATGTTTAAGGCTTAAAGGTTCAACTGGTATTAGACGGTTATATAACCGGTATATAATAAATAAAAAGTAACAATTATAAGAATAAGTAAAAATATAGTATAAAATAAAAAACCTTATTAAAATAAAATTGCACTAATAATGTCTATTAATATATAATAGACTAATAGTAAATCTACTAATTTAAAATAAGATTGAATCTAACATAAATTTAAAATAATAATAACAATAATAGTAGCAATAATAATAATAATAATAATAATAATAATAATAAGAATAATAATAATAAGAACAATAATTGTATTTCAATATTATAATTTACTTAAAAACTTGTAAAAGTTGAATTAATTTGTAGAAAGTCAATAGAAAAGTGTCCAAGTACAGTCTTAGTGTGCGGCCGAAAGAGGAACTTATATGTTGGTGGATCCTGCATCATTAAAAAGACACTAAGTCCAGTATCATTAAATAAATAGACCATGTGTTCAACGCAACTTAAAAAGTATGACTTAACCTATTTTTAGGAAAATTGAGCGATCTTTAAAAAATTGACTGGTTTATTACACTGATTTGTTTTTCTAAGAGATGTCATAAACATAAATTAGACTGAAAATTTAGCTTATTTATATTTATTCTAGTCAAACCAACCGGTCTGGTTCGATTTTAAAATCGTTGACTATTTCTATACGTTATCTATACAATATACAAGTATTATCTATACAATATACAAGTATTAACGGTTAGGAGCCTTGTCACTATCAAGATAATAACTATATCTTCATCTTAATTATACGAGAGATAAGTATGAATAATTAAAAGCCTAATTACGGGTTATGTTCATCTAAAAAAATAATAAAATTATGATTTCTAGAAATGATGTAGTATTCGCGAAGTCATATTGATGGCCACAATACGTGGTCCACCTAATGAAAATAAAGAAGAAGGGCACGCGTGTCCAAACAAAGGAGAGTAACAAAGCGATCAAAACAAAGAATTTAAGAAAAGATGAGAGAGGGCAGACAAGGGACGGTGGAGGGAAATTTAAGAAAAATGAATAATATAAAAGCAGAAGAATTCGTGGGACCAAGTACCATGGAAAACTAACTCAACATGCCAATACTACTGAAAATAAAAATCCTCAAGTTCTCCAATTATTTTTACAGTTTGCTCCACCGAGAAGTCAAGTAGTAGAAGTTAGTAATCCTTTTGTAGATTTATGCCATAATAATTGTAACATTAAGTCTTGTAAAAGTCTCCTAATTTAATTTAGATAACGATTTCATCTCTTGATAAACCATAATTGATTGGAATTCAGCTTCATTCACGAATGAAAAAATAATTCAATTTAAATTTAATGGAAGAGGGTACATGAACACTAACTGTCAGTCTATGGTGAAGTACAAGCACGAGTTAACGAAAACCCGTAGGCGAAGGAACCTGCAAGGCCTGATAGTATATATAAATTAATTGGGCCGTGACTGATGTAATAGCAACTCTTAAGGATCTACTGGTACTAATATAAGTGGTAACCTCCTTGATCAGAGCTATCAACATCTGAATTACTAGTAGAATCGCCAATGCCCCTTTTCATTGTCTGCAACTCCTCAACGCGACTAATGTTACTAGTCGGGGAATCGTTTTTCCTTTTAGATCTCCTCCATTCCCATTTGCGGATCCAATGTTTAGCCAACAGGACCCCTAAACCAACAAAAATGGCCATGGTACACCCTCCACCAACAGCCACCACTATCACCAATGTCCATGCCATACTTTTCCCTTGCGGCACAATCGTCCACATGGCCGCAATATAAGCAGCAGCCATGAACGACACGGATACCCACATCACTTTATGTGTCACCACCAGTAACTTCATCAATGATTTTCGTCGGAAAGGTATGATGCTAACAAGGAAAATGACGATGCCTAGGGATAGAAACAGCGCCACAATGTTGCACACCATGAAGACTTTGAAAGAAGTATGCCTTGCCATTATGCTTCGACCCTTTTGCTGGTCAAAACCCCCCGGAGGGTTGATTCCCGCGGCAAATGTGACGGTGGCTATCAAAACCGCCACCACAGTGATTGTGTTACGTGCATTTCGTAGGCCCTCGTTCTGATTCTCTAGCTGCTTTTCACGCCGTCTGCGGTGGCTACGGCGATTGTTATGTCGACCTGGAGATAGTGCCGTTTTCTTTGGCGATGGTGATGGTTGGTATGAAGTTCTTTCCTGTTCCGTTTGGTGAATTTCTTGCGAACCTGGCGGTAACTGATCACACCTCTTGCCTCCAACATTTTGTAACGCGGGTAAAATCAAGAGTGCACCAGAGTTACTCACATCAGACTCCACTATGTCAAGAGCAGTTTGTCCCTTACGGTTTATTGCATTTACATTGACACCAATTTTCAGGAGGTAGATGACCATCTAATCTCAATCACGTAAAAGACAATATGAATTCCAACATTTGAAATCGATAGCAAAATGATTTAAGGGAAAGAATGTATTTTATATGATGAGAGAAATTTCTTACAGTGCTAAGCTTCCCGGCAGTTGCTAAATGCAAAACGGTGTTGCCGTCATTGTCGGGCTTATCAATAAGCTTGGTGATGTTAAGCTTCTCAACCAGATACTTAATGGCATCGAACTGGTTGTGTTTGACGCCAAGATGAAGAACTGTCTCACCATGTGTAGTTAACATCTCAGCAGGTTCGAGGCTTACAGAGAGCAACTCGTCGAGGATGTTCACTCGGCCTTTGATGGCTGCCGCATGGACAGGCGTACGACCATAATTGTCTTGTAAAGAAGAAGAGTCTGTGTCAAGCCTTAGCAGCTCTCTGGTTATCTCGAGATGGCCCTTGCTGCAAGATAGGTGCAAAGGTGTGCATCCATGAAGGTCTTTCTTCCATGCAAAGTCAGGCCGTACTTTAAGGATTTCCTTCACTATTTCTGCATGCATGCTCGCATTTAATTAACAACCATGTTAGTTAACTTTATTCCAATTTCTTGTAATTGTAACTTAAAGTTTTAGTGTCAGTTGGAGACAAGTTTAAGACTTCCAATCACACTGAAAATCGAATCTTAACGTTTTCTAATATATAAAAGAACAGAAATATTGAAATATATATAGATAAAAATCTTATTCATCCACTTAACGAGACAGTTTGCCTTTCTATGTCGTAATATGGTCAAAGATTAGTAGATATCATGCCGTTGTCAAAGGCAAGTATACTCCGCTGTCAAAAATGAAAAGTTCTGGAAATATTTACTTGTACAACTTAGGCTTAGCAGACTTACGCAGGACTGAAAAAAAACATATTGGAGAAAAGGTTAACACTGGCTTCTGGTGGAAACATACAGAACCACAAAGACAATGTTAATTTTTTTTTTTTTGGTTAATTTCAAACAGATTACGTGAACTGGAATTAAGAAAACACCCATAAAACAATTAATACTCTAATTAAAACGCATCCTATTATTAACTTTTCATTTAAAAGGTATTAGTGACAGATTAATTAAATAACTAATACTTAATAATCTTTAATTATTACCACTTTTAAATGAAGAAAATTTTATTTTTAAAAATTATACATTTATCGTCAAGTGTCTATTTATGGCCATTGGTCATGGTAGGCCAAGGTAGTTTGTCCCTAGCGTTATTTCTTATGAATTGGTTTTGATTAACAAAATGTTATCGTCTTCTAATTTTTCATTTTAATATTTATTTTTACATAAAAATTTTAAATATTTTTATTAAATAGAATGAAATGTTTCTGAAAATTGTAAATATAAATTTTATATGTAATAAATGTATATTTTTACAAATTTTTTAAATAAAAACTATAATATGTATTGTATTTAATTTTATAATTACACATTATATTAATTTAAACTATACAACAATATATAACTTTGTTTATATAAGTCCTCATATATATGATATTGTTTCTAAAATATAAAGTTTACGTGTTCTAGCAAAACCTTAATGGTATTAACTATTAACAAAAGAATATGATATTTTATGCAATAGAATTAAAAATTATGAGAAGAATTTTATAACTAAAGAATTGAAATAGATTCAGAAAGAAGTATAAAGGAAACGTACGCTTGTTGGACTGGTTATGTTATATATATATTTTTTGAGAAATTAAAAAATTCATTAAAAATTAAGAGAAGAGAAGCGGGACTCTCCCACGTGGGCCACTTAAAATGATAGTTAGGACAAGCCAGTTGCTTGATTGCAAGTCAAGTCAACCGCTATGATTCTGTAGTGGATTCCAGCTATACGCGGGAATAGGAACATTGTGTCTGGCCCGTCGTAAAAGTGACATGGACGAAAAATTTTAGATTCATTTTTTATTTTAATTTCTTCATATATTTATATTTTGTAAAAATAATAACTAATTTTAATTTTTGTTTTTATGAAGAATATGACTCATATTCACTTTTTTTAAAACAAAATGATTTCCAAAAAATAAAATAACTTGACTAATTTTAAATTTCTGATCTTCAATATAGATATATATATATATTAAAAATATTTATTTATTAAATAAAATTTTCTCTCATTTGAAGCAAAAACTTAAACTTGAATCTTCTAATAGATAAAAAGATTTTTTGTCGAAAATTGAAACTCGCAGATATTGATATGCAAAAGCTTAAACATGGGTTTAATGCAAAACGAAAAGATACTATCTATTTTAATTATGGTAAAAGATGCCAAATAGCAAATATACTACATGTCTTCAAATTGTTACATTCACATAAGATACTCCAAGAAGAATATATATAATAGCCTTCTCTCAAAATATTTTGAGAATTACCTTACTAGTTTACGAGTCGTATAGTCTAAAAGAATATTGACTATTGTCAAATCAAGTGGATTTCGTTATTTGACTTTTCAAATTCTTCCGAGTGCTACAGAATTCAAATATGATAACGAATTTTGGTTTATAATTATAAAGGACATATGTAATATATAGATAAGTTTGCAAGTAATTCCACTTTTGGATTAGTTTGTCCTCTCTTTTTCTAAGAAATATTTCATTAATACTAATATAACCATAAGAACAATAAGAAGAAGAATACAGTATGTAGGTGTGAATTACCTGTGTACCCTCCCGAAGCAGCAACATGTAGAGAAGTAGCTAAGCCATCAACTTCCATCGTCAGTAGCCACTGGTACTCAAGCAAGTACTGGACAACATCCAGTTTTCCTTTCTCACAAGCAACAAAAAGAGCACTTTGGTTGTCCTGGTTGACCTTGTAAATCACCCAAGGATCAGTTTCTACCAAGAGTTTCGTCAGTTCAACCATCCCCTCTCTACAGCACTCATGCAATGGCGTCTCCATCTTCTCATTCACCGCCGACACCATCTCCGGCCTCAATTTCACTATCTCTCCCGCCAACTCCCAGTGCCCGAAACGAGCTGCTAGGTGTAATATGGTATTCGTGGACTTTGGGGTCGTGTGATCGATTAGTGCTTCGTTTTCTCGAACAAAATTTAAGAAGGTGGATGTATCACCTTTTCTTATGGTCTCATGGAGGCGTCGGTCCATGTCTGAAATTGGGGAAGATGGAGAGAGTGATAACAACGAAAGGTATTGGAGGGAGCTGTAGAAGTGGGCTGCAGTGGAGACGATATAATTATTGCGGGAATGGTCTCGTTTTCCACAAGCTGCAGCCGCCATGAAGCTTCGCTATAATTGCACGGAGTTCCTAATTAATTTTTCCTTCCTAATTTTGTTTTTTTCCCCTCTTTTCTGAGGTCTTGAGAGGTCAACGCTAAATGGCCACTATGGACGCAGAATTGGTGTCACATGCATGGATCGTCCTCGACCACGTCCATCTCACTTTTTCTGGGACCGTTTGATATTATTGGTCATTGTATCACTCGGTTGTTAGGTATATATTTTCTAAAAGGTGAATAAATAAATTTTATTTACAAAAAGAATAAAATAGTATTATCATAATGTGAAATGAATTTTTTATATTTTTCTTTTTCTTATTCATTTTATTTCATTTCTTTCCTTCTATTATCAACTACAGAAGAAAATTAAGAGCGATTTTTTCATTTTTATTAAGTTTCCTGTTGTGATTTAAAAATTAATAATTTATAACATATATAGTCTTTAATACTGCTCTTTTCAAAAAAAAAAAAAAGAAGAAAAACTACAATAGATTTAAGAAAATACATGTTCTACTATTGCAACAACTAGTTTCAAAAGCGACAACATTTTCATTGATCTATTATACAAAATCACCATTATCTTTTGCCAGTAAGTTACATGATTAAGTTAACTGAGAAGGACGACAAATATGAAGCACCAACTTGTGATACCTTTAACTTCAAGATGATCGGTAAAAAATGAGCTTATACGAACCTTAAAAAATTTCAATGGCTGACTGTCATACTATGAAGGCAAGAAACCTTAATATCAAAATGCTATCAATGAGTACAAAGAATATACTGTGTACAACCTTCATACATTCACGGCCACTCTTACGTATAAAAAGTACTAGTACTCACTATATATAAGTAACACCTTTAATATAATAATCCATATTTGAGTAATAGGAATACAATGTCTCGATATAAATTGAATTAGGACTTTATACATCACACCTTGCCTATTTATAAAAAGTACTACCACTTTTAGTGGACAAACGTGGCCTTCAATTTAATATGAGAATATCATCATTGAGTAGAAATAAAATTGTGACTTAATGCAAACTATATCAGGACTTCATACATCTAATACCATGCTTATGTACAAAAAATAGATCACTATCTATAATAGATAAGTTACACCTTCACTTTAATATAAAAATATCATCACTAATTGTAAAGAATATCATCGCTTAATAAAAGTTATACTAAGAATCTATTTATTTAATACACTACACTTATATTTAGAAAAAAGCTACCACCTGTAATATATAAAAGTCGCACCTTGAATTTAATATGAGAATACCATAATAAATAGAAAGAATGCTATGACTTACAAACTACTAGGACTTCGTGCATCCAATACCACACCTATGGTGCAAAACATATCACCACCAATCACATTTCACTTTAATATCATAATACTATCACTGAGTATAAAGAATACCATGCCTTAATAAAAATTATACCAGAACTCCATAGATCTTATACCATGCCTATGTATAAAACAAATACAACTTATAGTAAGTAATTCAAACTTCACTTTGATATAACAATAACGTTACTTTAATAAGAGTATATCTTGCCTTAACACAAAATATACCATTTCTAATTACAATTTATACAAAATTTATGTAAAATTTTTTTATTATGCATTAAGACTAAGTAACAACTATAAAAAGTGGGTTTGATATCTATGATCATTACTAAATGCAACCTGAGAAGTTTCGCAAGCAAATTTTCTTCGAAAGAGGCTTTGATATCTATTATCATCATTGAAGTCTAGAAATTCATTTTGATGAAGAACCTTCACTTGACATGTAGTTCAACTATATGTTTCTCACTACATCTATAGTGTAACTTTGTTGAGTTTATTTTCACCTTAGTTTTATCTTTTTAATGTTTTGCTTTCAAAGCTAAGGTAGATAGGGGTAATCCCTCCTGTTTTTTAAGCTTGTATAACGTTGTTTTTCTTTATTAATTAATTATATTTCTTTTCTATAACAAATATAAAAAGTGGGTTCGCCATGACTAAATTAGAATGATACAAAGCTTTAATATGATGGAAACTAATTGGTATACCTCCATGCAGCAAAGTTTGTCTATAAAAGGTTATGTTTAACAAGACTATATAGTCGTGTGGTCAATCTTGTTAGTTTCTTAAATTCTTAAGGCACGATCTTCGTTTTTTGCTTTTTTTGCCACTCTGGTTTAATGTTCCTTTTTTCTTTTTTCCTAATTAGTTTTCATTATGTAAGATCTTTGAGCTTTCACTAAGTAAGATCTTTTAGTCAATGGTGCTTTTGATGTTAGTTCATATCCGTTGTTTGCAATTGAGTGTAAAGTACACATATGGTTACACGATCAAATATTAATCTATGTCTATTAAAGGATCTGGTCAATACTTTTAGCTATACCCTCATATTTTGAATTGTGTTTTTGATATATATAATTTGAAGGAATTATTATTAACACATAAATATACTAACCTTTATATATAAAATCATGTTTTTCTTTTGAAGTTTAGTTGCATATAGTTGTTTATGTGCCCATATGATCACAACTTTTGTTGTTACCTTTTATTAATGAACAATATGAAGGACATATATTCTTATACAATCGTTTAGCATACCATATGAAACTAATGTTTTCTTTAACACTATTACTTTTATAGATGTATCTTTAAATGAGTAGATATTATAATTGTTTAAAGCGTCAATTTAAAGGACACAAATTACAATATGTTCATTTACTAAATTATGTTTATTATCATAATTCATAAATTTAAAGTAATAAAGTAAGTACAAAAACATGTACAAAGCTTCCTTGAGAAGTTTAAAAAAGTTTCTCCTACCCAATACAACATTCAGGCTTTCAAGTACCATTATAGGTAATGATGTAATTTCATTTTTTGTAAAGCCTCCTTAAAATGGTATAGTAATACCTTCTCTCACTTAATTTAGTAGTAACTTCTTAGTCTTTTATTTCTTGGAGCCTTATAAGAATCTAAAAAGTAAGCGACATAAATATGTAATAATCATCCCAACTAATTGTGTGTTAAATAGTAAGCAATATGGTTGCTAAAGTGTCAACATGTCCAACGTTCAAAAATTAAACTAGACAATGTAAGAAGATAATGTCACTCCCATCTACTTATCTATCTTGATGGAGTTTATATGTGTATATGTTGTTTCTATAGTAAATATGTTTACTTATGCAATTAAACATGTTTTGTGGAAATTGTTGTGATTTCTAAAAATGACTAAGTTGGTGAGGTGGTATAATATGGTCTTGTCAGTTTATTATTTTCACAGTTTATTATTACATTATTAATTTAATATGTGTATTTATATTTTACATTTATATGTATATTTATGTGGGTCTATCGAAAAACATTCTCTCTACCAAGTAAGAGTAAGAATACGTACTATTGGATAATTTAGAATAAGCTCTCTAGATTTAATATGACAACTACATTATGAAATAGGAAAAACATGTTATCTAACCAATAATCACATAAGCTTGGGTCATTTAACCAATGCTATATTATCCCCAATGATGCTTGAACATTAGTTTACCATAAGTAAATCAGATGTATAACATTTATCTATTGCATCTAGATTTTGGTACTGAATCTGTACATGAATAATTTAGTAGGCCAATATAAATTGTTCATATATAAATTTAAAACATTAAACACAAAATAACATAGTCATTCCCTAAGAACAACATCACTAGTCTAATCAAGACCCAAACATGTTCGTCAGCCTTGATATCCCCTTTAAACTGGAAATGTGAAGTTTAGCTCTTTATAACTCTCAAAAGGATAAGAAATTTGCCTCGTTTTAAGTCCCTAATCTCTTCATACCCTTGTTGTCCTCTTAAATGCCTTTTAATTGTGTAAAATTAAGGTTGCTTAGTTATAAATGGTTAGCTACATAGATGTATAAGTGATTGTGCATATTGATTTGGCAGAAATTTTGAAGCTACATAGTTCAAGAAAGATGCACAAAAATCACTTAAACTACCATGTAAGTCCCTAAATGGGCATGTAAGTCTCATGGTTTATGAGTTACTTATTCTTATACACATTCGTATAAGTCACAACAATTCCAATTCTTCCATTCCTTGTCTCATCTTCACCTTAATTCATCTCCTTTTTGCTCCACAAATGAAAAATAGATCAAACAAAACATCTCTAAGGATGTAGATTTAGCTTATTTTGGTTCTTGTTCCTCCAACTTGTACTTAAGGCAAAATATGAACGAAAATAAGTATCTTAAGTTCAACATAACATTAATCACTCCATTAAAGAGTATACATATCAATAATTAAGAACTTATCAAGTTCCCTTATAATTAGCTTTTGATTATCTTCTAGAAAAACTAAAAATCAAAATCAAAACAATTCATTCTATTACCTAAAAATATATAGTCACAAGAAAAGAGGAATAACTTACAAAACCATGGCAAGAATTAAACATTTAATGTTTTTAATCATGATCAAGCAACAATCATTTCGTTATAATAACTGAGCAATCTAGGGGTAGACTTTGACAAGTTTTTTTTTTCTAAAATAAGATAAATCTATGGATATCCTCAAACATCTTTCATGATCAAGACATTCCATAAATTTCATATCATTTCAGTTCTCCACCACTAAAGATTCCCATACATAACATGAACCAAGGGACTTTTCAAAGTTGTAATGGGGATAAAGGTTAAGGTGAGAAATATTTAGGTCATGTAGTTTAAAAGTTATCAAAACTAGTGAAGTAGGAAAAATATTCAATGGAGTATCGAGTGAAAAAACTAACATCCACTCAATTAATTCATTATTATAATTAATACAAATGCTCATCAATAACAATTATTCATGTTGTCATGCTGTGTTTCTTATTTATGATTGTTAAGTTTCCTTTCTTTGTTAAGCTTACACTGTGGATAACGGGTGCTATAGATATCTGAAGATATCAAACTGTGGATACCTAAAGGTATCAAACTGTCAAATTGTAGACACCAGTGGTGTCAGATAGTAGTAGCTACATTGTAACCCTATAAGTATGCCCATCTATCCATGACCAAGAAAATAAGAAGGCACTGTAGCATTTCCTTTAACCATTTTCCAATTTCACGACTCATATATTGATAAAGCATATGATATGCATTTCAAGTCACAAAATTTTTATCTGTGTTCATAAATGCAATTCTTAACTTATCACTATTAGAAAGGTTTTAAAATCACACTTGTATAATCATACTATACACTTATGAGCAATAAATATGCATACAAATAACTTGTGTACATGTAAGTTTTCTTTAGTATGCATTATGATCAATCTTAAATTCAATGTTCAGTCACCCAATTCACATATAGTGAGTCTTATTTCATTTAGTTCTAGGTGTTTGAAAACTTTTATACACATTCATAAAGGTTCGGACAAGATGCCGCAGAAATCGGAAATATAAACAATGTCATGGTCATAACAGACACTCTCTCCATTCATATCACTAGTTGTTCCTTAATATTCGTATGTAAAAAGTCAGAATTGGGTTTTGCGGTCTTTAGAAATTTTTCTCTCTATGTCTATAGTTTCTATAACACTAATAATCAGATCATTTGGACCTCTAAATCATGAGATATAGGCAAACTATCATAAGCTACCCCAAAACATGGCAACATTAGCTCATTGTTTTCGATATCAATTTCCAACATCATAAAGCCAAATTAAGTCAAATTGCCTACTAGGGATATTTAGCTTTTGTCTTAGGTTTCATATGAAAATGGAATCACATAATTTTGAGGTTTGTAGGCTGAGTTATGACTTAAACAATATGATTAACTCAAATAAACCTAAAACAAAATTCCACTTCACAATACTCTCTTGCCATATTCATCCAATTATATGTAAGATAATACCAAAATAACAACAAAGAATCATCAATTCCACATCCAAATGAATCTTTATAACCATCCAAACATACAAACAAAGAGAAATTAGACCAAGTGTAACCCCAAACCTCAAAATTGAAGAAGTAGGCCTTCTATTGCCTTTTCTTCCCTTCCTTTTTGGCTTTACTTGACTCACTAACTAAATATACCTCTCAATCCCACTTCCAAAACTACTTCATGAGAAAAGTAAGAAGAGATAAAGGTTAAGAGAAAATCCTTAACTTTTACCTTGATTTCCACTTAAGATTGGCTTTATTTCTTACATGAAAAATGATGGGATGAAGAAGGTGAAATGGAGAGGAGAAAAATCTGAACTTAAAATCCCAAAACCGTCGTGAATTTCCCCTCTCCATATCCCCATTCTAGAACTTTCAAGATGCACACATATGCTTAATTCCTATTGGACACATATGCTTTATTATTACTAGTCACACATGCCTTAATCCAACTGGTCCATGTGTTAACTTAGAAAAATTGCATATTGGTCCTTCTTCTTCTTTTACTTCCCACATTGGCCCACTATCTTATAAATTAATTTCATTCCCCTATTTCTAAATTTTCTAACGTAATAAATTTCTTGAAATTTGGATGATTATTCTAGGAGTTATACCCAAAACACTATAAGCTATTTGAAAATAAGGACAATAAGCATAACTCAACTTCAAACCAGAATTAAAAATCTTAGAGGCATAATAAAATTTTAGTTCCTATATGAAAGTTTTAGATATATTTCTCTAGATTTATTTACAATTGGAAATATCTAATTTGGAGGTCTACAAGCCAAAATTTGGCCAAATTACGAAAATATGTTTAGTGGAACCTACCCATTCAGCGAGGCATACATCCTAAATCAACTAACTTCGGTCTTATTATGCAAGAGCAACAAAAAAATACCTCTAATTTAACCAAAAAGCATTCCATTTACTATTTCATCAATTCCCCTCACATCGAATTCATAAATCAAAATTTTTCATACATATTTCAGGTCTAAGTTTGTATGTTCATGTCGAAGCGAACAAATTATCCATTTACCCATATCTTTTACAATAAGCACCATTATATCTTTTATTATACTTATATATACTTAATTCATTATGTTCGTTTTTTAATTCACGCTAGACATGCTATAATACTTCCAGGGTATATGTTGGGGCTTTACAGGAATAATTACAGAAAGTTTCAAAATAACAACTCCTAAATATATGGATTTGCTTGAACATCACAAGATGTTTCTACAGATCCAGTAAGTACACCTTATAGTTTAACACTCTTATATACACAATCTCATTAAGTCCTGTTGTTATGGTTTATGTATAAGAAAATGTCATAGCAGTTAACCTAAGCTTCAAGAAGTACCACATCTAATTATATTACTGAAATTCCTTAAGATCTCTAAACAACTTAGCATTTCTCAATCTTTAAATCTAATGGAATAACATACCAAATCTTGATTTAAACAACTTTCGGTCTCCTCTACCATTCCATGTTAGTCTGCTTGCCCATTTGAGAGAGCATAACTAGGTTTGATCATTGCCTTGTAGATCAAATATTTTAAGAAATTGTCTCTACAATTTACTAGATATACATATTTAAAATACAAGTGATTCAAAGTCTCCAAACAGTTTGTATAAATAGGACAATAGATGTCTAAAACTTGAAAATTTTTTTTATCTCTAGCTCCTAGCCTTTCTAAAGCTACTAACCATACAATAAAGGAGTGAGCTAGAGCAATTCTTGAATCCTAAATAAGTTTGCGGAATTGGAATTTAATTATGAACTTCATTTTTTGGGTACATTTTGAACCTTTAGGAAATGGGAAAAGCCCTAGAGTTACCCTAATTAGAAAAGACTATAAAGAGAAAAAGAGGAGACTTGAAAAGGGAGCCTCCAATCTATCATTTTGGGAAACACTCTAAGAGGAGAGAAACAGAAAAGAGAGAAAAAGGAAGAGAGGAGAAAGAAGTGGGTGTTTGGGCTATTGCTTTCTCGAGGCATCCCGATCCCCATTCCATGTGTATTTGTTTCATCTTGTTTTCATTTTCTTGATTATTAAGATGAATATAAATATGTTTATGAATTTGGGTTTGATTAAGATGTCCTAACTTTCTTTCGGGATTTTACCTTGAGTTAATGTTAAGGAGATCTAGTCACTGTCATACACAGACACAAACAAATATAACAAGATCAAGAAAAAGTTATAAAACACCAATATATATATATCAAACACCAATTAATATCAAGCAAAAGACCTAAATCACTTTACTCCTTGCTAATGAAACCAAAATTCTGGCTGATGCATCAAACATACAAAAAAAAATGTAATTCTGTATAACTAAATTTTTTATTGGTAGTGAGAAAGGATCATATCCACAAAGAGTTTGTGTTTAGAATTTGTAATAAAAAAGTAGTGTTTATGATTTGGGGGTTGGTTAAATTCAATTGGAAAAATAAATTTAAACTAAAATATTGAAAACAAATCAAATCAAATAGTGTAAAATTGCTAAAATTAATTATTGGGTTTCAAATCTAATTCGTGGTTCAATTTTGGCCTTCACATGAATGTGCATAATCAATCATCATGTTGTTCTCATACTTCTCTTTGAAACTATTAACTATAGGTTAGCAATAAGCTCTATTAATCCCAGTTTTCCCTTAGGTTGTATCTACTTAAAAGAAACTCCTTAATTTGATCTAGCTATCAAAAAACCTATAATAAGCTCTCTAGATTTAGTGTGACAATCAAATTACAGAATGGGAAAATAATTTAATATAAGAAATAACCACATAAGCTCGAGTAATTAAACCTATGTTATGTTATCCCTAATGATGCTTGACCATTAGTTTACCACAAGTGTATCAAATGTATAATGATTATGTATTGCAATCTAGATTCTAGTAATGAATCGATACATAAATAATCTATTAGGCCTATCTAAATTGTTCATATATAAATCCTAAACATTAAACACAGAATAATATAGTTACTCCTAAAAGAGACTTAAGAACGAAGTCACTAGCTTAATCAATGGCCCAACATGTTTGTCACCTTGATTTCCCTTTAAAACTTGAAATATGAAGTTTATCTCCTCATAACTCGCAAAAGGGAAAGGAGTCTACCTCCTTTTGAGTCTCTAATCTCTTCATACCCTTTTTTTCCTCTTAAATGTTCTTTTATAATTCAAAATTGGGGTTGCATGGTTATAAACCATCAACTATAGGGGTACGTAAGTGATTTGTATGTTAATTTGGTAGAAATCATGGAGTTATATGGTCCCTGGAGAGATACACAGCCTTTTAAGTCACTTGTGTGGTCATATAAATCCCCACATAACTTCATATTTCAAGTTTAAAAAGATAAATAAAAGGATAAGGGTTTGAGAAGAGACAAGAAGATAGTGACTAAAGAGAGGAAGTTAAAGCAAGAAGGATTTACTAGATAGGGGATATATAGTAAAATTACCTTGACAATTGTGTTACAATGCCAGTAATCAATTATTCATAGGTGAGCATTTCCAATGCCACATGTATAGAGATAGACGAAAGCTAATCTACTTAGTGAAATCTGTATCGTTTCCATGAAAAATACTAGTTAATCTACTTAAGTTGAAAGACCTCAAATTATGAATGAATGTGGCAATTTAAAGGGTGCTAAACTTACACTAAATCCTAATTAAGCTGTGTATTTATCAAAAGACCCTAATTGACTACTTTTTCCAGCTAATGATTCTTTACAGCCTAATAGACTATGTTCAAAATTAAATCAATTTAAATCCTTACAAGCTATTGACACGGTCAAACAATTCACAAAAATGCAACCTAACAATTATCATACAATATGCAAAATCTCATTCAAAGCAAAACACATATCCTTCCCCATACTTGAACAACACATTGTCCTCAATGTGAGAAGGGAACAAACAAGCATATAAAAGAGATCAAAAATATAAATTAACATAAAACAGAAAAAATGAAGACAAAATAGAAAAAGAAAATGGGTTAGAACAAAATCTCATGGAGATAGAGGCGGGGATCGTGTTGGAGGTAGAAATTGATTGCCTTGGGTTTTGAAATATCTATGGATCTGATGGATATCCTGACTTTGGTGTCGTTGTGTCCATGCCATCTCTTTTATCATTCTGGTGTTCTCTGTAAGTGTCTCGTTGGTTTCAAAGATTGCATCTAGAACTGTCTTCAAGTCATGTTCTTCCTCTTCCTCTTTGGACTCTTCACCACTTGAGTCCTCTTCTGCCTACTGAGGCAGTACTGAATTCAAACTTACATGATTGACCCTAATCTTAACATGTATCTTTTCATTGATTTCCTTCAGTTCTATGTTATGGGAATGAAGGATTTCAACCCACTATAAGTGGTAATGGTTTAAGATGTTAGGAAGATGGACCATTAACCCACTATGATCCACGCCGTAATATTCAGCAATGGCAGACACTAGGTACCCCATACCTAAATTATTTCTCCTTTTGTGCGGATTCGTAACAATAGCATTTAGCACATATGTGGATCTGCACACTGAAATGTTATGGTCCATGCACTATAACATAAAGAGTTCCTTTGTGGAACACTTGTTGGTTTTTGTTTTGTCAAAAACAAGCTGATACACGTGTAAAACAGCAACAAGTGCTTGTGGGACCTTATTATATTGTTGTGAGCATTTTTGGCATGAAATTGCTTTATTCCAGTAATTTCATTCCAATATTGGCAAGGATAAAAATCTTTGTGCTGATTGATAATGGAGGATTTAGGGAACCCACACATATTGCACATGATTTCTATGTTCAGTTCATAAGCTCTTCCTCTCAACCTAAACAATAATTCCTTAGGGTTCCTAGGGTCATAGGCCAATGAAGTGAAAAATTCCAAAGTGAACTCCTTGTAGACTGGAAATTGGAAACGTATAAATTAGGCCCATTGGATTCCTTCAGCTAAGTTTTCTACCCTCTCACACAATTTTAACCTATCGAGCATTTCAAAATCAAAATATTTTGAAACTACTATTTGTCTAGCATTTAAGGATTGGAAAAGAATACCTTCCTTCTCTATGTAAGTTGGGAAGGGTGCTCCAAAATCTGTTGCTCTATTCTTCTTCCTTATTTGGTAAATTGATTTCATCTCGATTGCTCCCATCTGTCTGATTGCTTAATGCATGACATATTTCTTATGAATAGGTAGAATTTGGAAGAAATTTAAAGGTTTGAGATTTTTGTAGAGAGATGTGAGAGCTTTTGTAGGTTTCAATTCTAGAGAGATAAAGTAAACGTGAAAGTGAATGAAAAAGTGAAGTTATAAATGAATATATAGGTGGTTGGAGGGGTAAATGGTAAAAATTTATTTAAAATTTGCGTGGTTCCCTCTTCTGCCCAGTCGCAGGCTATGATCATGGCCTATATTTTCCCACCAATTTCCATTTTTTTTATTTTGTTCTTTCCATAATTTCTTTGAAATCACTTGTTAATTTTTTTGTGGTCGTTTCATCTCTCTTTTGCATACTTCCTCGATCATCAAATTTATGCCAAAGTCTGTTGCCTACCCTATTTTATTTGAAAACAAACTAATCCTAGCTACATAATTCAAACTTTCTTACAAAAACAATCAGAGGAAATAAATTCCATGGGTTGCCTCCTATGCAATACTTCTTTTAACGTCGGTAGGTCGATGCTCTATCCTTGGAAACTCAGCCAGAATCAATTACTAGTGGCTTGCTTCCACCCTTTTCGATCAACTTCAATTTTGTAGCTAGTAGGTAAGCTAAAAATTGCAAAATAATCAAAAGGAAAATATGGATAACATTATGGAAACCATTTAAGCTCAATAATGTCCTTTTCAGAAAATGTCAAAACTCTCTGAATCTTCCATTAAATCTAACATTTTGTCTTGTACAAAGGTGAGTTGCTTTCTTTCTTCCTTAATCACCTTCATCTCCTTTGCTTCTTCCACTTTATGAACAAAGACTGTCATAACTTCTTCACACTCAATATTTGTTGTCATCTATTCTTTGTCCTTTTGTTCTTCAGGAGATTCGAATACATCTATTGTCCTGAATGAGCTACTATCTTTCGAATTCTTTAATAAATCATTCATGTTGAATGCCTCTTCGTCATCATTAATCTAAAGGATAGGGTTTTTTACATGGACATCTACCCAGGATTTTTCGATGCTCAAGCATGGTGTACTAAGATCTAATAAATAGTATATGGGGTTTCCATCCTTTTCGTTATCCTCTTTCTTCATTTCTTGGTCTTCTATAAGGTAGGTTCAACATGATTTCTTGCTGGTTCTTCTAGCTCTACCTCACTCTTAAGTGTGACAGCTTGACATGGCCCTATTGAGCTTACTTTTATGCTACGTAGATAGTTTTCCACACTTTGCTTACAAAATTCCCTGAAAAGCTGGCCTATTTAAAACTCTAGATTGTGAATAGAAGAGGCATGATCTTCTGTTACTTGCTTAAACTTCTTTTCCAGACTCTTCTGGTTCTCTTCCATATCTGTGAGCTTATCCATGATTTTTTCCAGCTTGGAATCCCATGAACTAAATTCGTCATGTTAAAATTCAAATAGGTCTTGATGTCCCATGTGAGTAATTGCATTATTGGACCAATAAAAATCTGGTGATTCCACCACCTCGAAGTTGACGGGTTCATATGAGGATGATGATTTCCCTAACTAAATTGGGGCTTATTGAATTCTAAAAGAGTCCCATGCTCCCTATAATATACATCCTCCATGATCATTCTATTTGTCTCTTCTTAGCATTCAAGTCCTCATATGTCTCATTCTCACTTTAAGATGTCTTGAAATGTATTTAATTTATGCTCCAAACTCCTTTTCTAAATTTTTTAAATTAAAATCAAGACGATAGTGAAAATCATTAGACCAAAGAACTAAACTAATCACCTCCTCGACAATGGCACCAAAAACTTGATCGTAGGTTCCAGTATGATAAACTCTTAACATTTTAAACCTCTAAATTTTTACAAATGCATGGATCGTAGTTTCTATGGTGTCGATCCCACGAGAAGGAATAATCTAATACTAAAATCTAAGGCTTAACTCCAAATCGCAATAATTCATAACAAACAAACTAAGATAGAAAATTATTCAATCAAGCAATCAATTTTAAGAATTAAATTTGAAATGATAAATAAGATAGCAATTGCACAACCAAATCAAGAATCAACCTAGGAACTACCTACTAAGAGAAAGGGGATTTTTATTTGACTTTAATAATAAACTAATTGATTATGACATTAATGAATTGCCTTGTCTAGACGGACCTAGGGTGGATTACTCTCTGTTGAGTTATAATCTTTAATCCTAATTAATAAAAATCTAATTAGATTATGGGAATTGTAACCTCTCGATTCACAGTTTAACCAAAGCCTAAATTTGCTTTGAAATTGTCCAATAATCTATCGAAAACTTATGCATGATCTCTTATTACACAATTTTATTGGTTTGATTCAAGTCTTACTCTATTAAATTACCTAACTCTCATTAGCCTAATTTAATAATTTTCACTCGGTTCACCCTCTCAATTTGTTATTGAATTATAAAGTGCAGAAATCAAATCACAAATAACTCAATAAAAATTCAATCAATCAACTTTCGTTATTATCAAAGACGAAATTCCAAAGGTGAGTTTATACATATCTCAACATTCAACAAATCTATCGTCAACGACTATCCCAATTCTATACATAAATAAAATCGAAAATAAAGTTGAAAAATATGATCGGAACAGATGGTGGAGGTAGTAATGATGCAAAACCTCCTATTTTGGGAAGTACTTCTTGTAGACTTCTTCTTTGTGTCTCTCTTCGTTCGCTTCTTTCTTAATCTCTCGATAAGGCTCTCTAGGGTTTCAGGATGTGGCTGATGTAAAAGCCTCTCTCTTTTGTTCTTTTTGTTCATTAAATACCTTGGCAACCTTAGGCTTCCTTTAGGGTCAAAACAGTTTGAAAAGTTTCTCGAAACTTGATTTTTTCACTTATTTTCGTGTCCGCCCGATGTAGGGCTACGATCGTGGCTAGTGTCTAACCCTTTTTTTCATGAGCATGGCCTAAGTGCCACAATCGTGGCTAGTATCAAACCTTTCTATCATGATCATAGCTTGAGTGGAAAAATCTTAGCCTGGGCCATAGTGGCTCACATGTTTATGTCATGATTTGATCATGGGCAGTGGTTTCAACCCGAAAGTCTCTGAAACTTCTCTGATTTTTTACGTTAACCCTAAAACACTAACAAACACATCGAGGTTCCTAAAAAAACATAGTTTTGTAGCTTATACCAATCGATGAAAACATTTAAAACACATAAACTAGCGCAATTCTAACCTAAACATATACTAAACAATCAAATTAATACTTAATATATAACAAATTAAACCTTAAAATATGATGCAAATCAAACCTATCAAGTTACTTAACTCTCATTAATCCAACCCAATCCTTTTTATTTGGTTCATCCTCTCAGTTTATTACTGAAACATGCAAGCACCTTAATTAATCACAACATCCAATCAATCAACACAAAAGATAACTAGATTAATATCGAATCAATTCAAACTCCTTGAAGAAAAGTTATAACATCATCAACAATCTAAAAACTATTAGATTATCATCAACAACCCAAAAACTATAATCATCATTTACATATTCATCTTAACATTCAAAGTGTAAGAATACAAAGATAAAAAGAAACGATCACTTGGAAAGGGTCGGACGACTCGAGAAAGGCAACAGTTGCGAAGACTCGCTTCCTCTCTCCTCCTCTTCCTCTTCTCTCTTCTTCCTCCTCTCTCTTAGAGTCTTCCAAATGTGGTAGAATTTAAAGCTCCTTCGGGGTTACATCATTATGCCTTGTATAGTTTTTGCCATTTAGGGTAACACTCACGTTCTTTGGGGAATGAAAATCCCTCGAAAACTTAAAACTTGAAGGTTATCAGTGCTATCTATCATACAGGTCATGATCGTGGCCCATAGTGGCATGATCTTGGAGCATTATTTTGGATTATGTCATGACCATGGTATAACATGCCACGATCATGGCTGATCTCTCTTGGTTCTATCACTATCATTGTTTATTGGCCACGATCATAGCCCTGGGTTCGACTTTGAGCTTTCTCTGAATTGTCTTCATTTTTTAATATTTTCCCTGAAACACTGGCAAACACATTAAGGCACCTCGAACATATAAAAATAAAGCTCAATCAACTTCTCTAACCTACAAAACACTCAAAAGATAAATATTTAACTAAATAACAAAATCCTAACTTAAACATGCACTAAACATTAAATTTAACCACTAAGCACATCCTCAACTATCTATTAAACAGTATGTAATCTACCATTATCAAACAACTACATTACAAATTAGGAAAAATGATTAATTAAAGAAATAACCACACAAGCTCAGGTCATTTAACAGAGGTTATGTTATCTCTAATTATTCTAAACCATTTGCAGGTACAAATGAATTTCAATATAACAATTACAAATTATGTTGAAGAATCTAGCAATGGATAATTAATTCACAATGAATTATTATTGTTATTGGAATATTTTTTGATTTTATAATTAATTCACAATCAATCAATTGTTTAGTACAACACTAGTTAGATATGAGCAGGTGAGCTGGATCTATTGCAACAATAACTCTTCCATTTAGGTGTTTAGAGTGATTACTCAAAGTTGTCCACTCTATCATGAAAAATTTCCACTTTTTGAAAAGTTTCCTCTTTGATTTTAGTTGTCACCAAACTAGCAAAATATGATTTCCTAGCATAAATTGTAATCCTTTAAACTTGGTTGCTTATTAGGACAATTTATTCCCCTAACATTCAAAATTATGTAAACCATTAAGAGTGATTGAATTTAGTCCTTCTCCTAGATATTTGATCTCTAGTCCCTGTTGCCTGCCATTCATTTTGTTCTTACTTAATTCCACTTATTGCACCATTATTCACCTAAGTTTCTTCAAGATCACCTAGATTTCCTATTATGTCTATCTCTATTGCATTGCTATTCTCATTTTCCCTATCACCTGACAGTTGAGACTTTGCTTCATTTCCAACTCCACCTATATTATCTTATTTAGTTTATGTTTTTAGAGTGTGAACTACTGGTACTGCTAGCTACTCTTAAGTTTCTTCATTTATACATGTTTCATCAATCTATTTGCAACTTTTAGGAGTGTCTACATTTTGCTGACTTCAAATTGCTTCATGATTGTCATTATTTCTATTTATCTCTACACTTGGAAATTGATTATTCTTTTCCTTCTCTTCTACTACTACTTTCTCATGTTTAGCAACTTTTTTCCTAGTGTTAAAAGATGATTCTTCCTATAAATGTTGGATTTCTTTACATTGACATGCATCTGCACCATTTTTAGAGGATCTTGGCAAAAGGGTCACTTTTGAGCCTAAGTTTTGCATCAATTGACAAGTTTGACCCAAACATTAGGGAGTGAATAATTCTAACCGTAAAATTTGAAAAATGTTAAAGTGTAATCGTACCCTAATAGAAAATTTAAATCACTCTATTAAGTGCCAAGTCAATGCTAACCTGGTATTTAAATTTGTTTATTATTTTTATGGGCCTTTGTGCCACATCATTCTTGATGTGGCAATGTGGGACCCAATTTTTAAAAAAATTTATTAAAATTAATTTAGTTATAAATGTTAGACCCAATTTTTTAAATTTATTTATAAGTTGCTCTCTCCTACCTCCTCCTCCTTCTCCTTCTTCTAATTTGTGTCTAAGCTTCATAACCATTAGCCTCTGTAGATAATTACTTCTTCTTTTTCTTGTCAGCTAATCTTTTTAACTACAGTTATGTACAATCTCAATCTCCATTTGCTTATAAAAGGAATGTTGGAGAATTAGTTTGGTTCTATTTGATGACTATTGGATCGGTGATTCAGTCAGGTGTTGTTACATTGACAGATAGTTGAGAAAATGATGATGAAATTTGAGACGAAGAGTAATAGAGTGATGGGCTTGAGTTTTCACAATAGGAGACTATGGATATTAGTGAGTTTCCACAATGAAGTGATCCAGCTATGGATTTATCACGTGGGCACTCTCATTGATCAATTCGTCGAAGACGAGGGTCTAGTTCTTGGAATGCAGTTTCACAACTCTTAGTCTTTGTTTTTCTCCGGTGGTATTCGAATGTTGTATGTCCAATTCCAATTGTTCACCTGATTTGGGTGCTCATTGCATTGTACTATTTCTTGTTTCAAGAGTTGGAAGTGTGTTGCTGAAAGCTCATGTCTGACTTTATTTCGTTATGGAAATTTTCTGTTTTTGTGTCTTTCCTAATTTAAAAACCTGTGATTTGACTTTTGTGTTCATTTTGAGATAGATTGATCATGTGTAAAATTTTTACGTTATCTTATGCCTAGGGGTCTTAGATTTGTGGATGATTCGTTATTTGGATAGTTGTATCAGAGGAAGTTGTCCTTGGTTTATGAAATAGTAACTTTATGCAAGGGATGATTACAAGATTTAGGTATGGAATTACAAGAAGGTTCAATGTTTGTTTACTCTTCTTGTACATCTTGATTATATCCCAGTAGTTGAATTCTAGGAACAGTCTGGACTATTCATATTTGGAACAGGCAGTCTCGCATTTGTATTTAAGTGCAAACTAGGCATAAACTTGATATGCAGATTAGAGGACAAGTTATTTCTCTTTGACCTCTAGCTGAAGACTATTCTAACTGACTTTCAAACTTATTTTATTAGGTATTTTGTATGCTCAAATGACATGGAGGCTCTGACTTTTTTGAGTAAACATTCCATTATAATATCCAATAAGAAGCTTTTGTATCAATGTTCTCTTCATGAGACCATTCGTGTAAAAATTGGACCTAAGGATGGCAATGGTGACTTCATTTACACCATTTTTAACCATATTAAATACTATCTTCCTAATGGTGATTGTGGGATCATTATGACACTTGACATTCCAATATACATCATAAAAGTGTCCAGAAATACCATATTTTGCTTGGAACCAGATGGTAAAGTTTATACCATTGTTTTTTATGCAACGGAGTATATTTTCAAGTTATGTTTGTTAAGAAGAGATTTGACCAAGTTATGAACATGATTAAGAGCTCAAAACTATGTGCGCAGGCAACAATTGCCTATCTCCAATGAAAGGCTCCCTAGAAGTTGCTTTACATTTAGTGAAGGATGAGAGGATGCGTTTTACCTTGGCGCTAGATAGTAGGAATATCTAGGTTGCAGTTGCTTCTGCCAAGGAAATTGATGAAAAGGATTATTGAAGTGAAGAGGAAGAAGCCGAAGAAGGAGGAGGTAGGAGAGAGAAACTTATAAATGAATTAAAAAATTGAATCCCATGTTTATAAATAAACTAAAATTTAATATATTGTAAAAAATTGGGTCCTACATTGCCACATCAGTGATGACATGGTGATTGTGTTGTTCGAACTTTAAAATTTATAAGCTCTTAAATACCACAAGCACATGGGTAGCAATTATAGTATAAGAGATGTCGATCCCATAAGGAGGGGGACTAATCTAATTCTATGTTATGTAAGGGTATAAAAAATATGAAACTAAAATTAAATAATACAACAAGAATGAATATGAGAGAATTGGGTTCAATCAAATAAATTAGAAATTGTACAAGAAGGAATTAACAATTGAGCAATAAGCACACAAAATGGAAATCAATTAAAGAGTTTACCAAGTAATGAGAAAAGGGATCTTACCTATCAATAATGCTAACCTAGCTAATTATGTATTAATGGGGTGTCAATTCTAGATGATCCTAAGATTGATTTCTTTCTCTCAAGTTATAACTATTAAACCCTAGTTGGATTATGAAATTTGCAATCTCTTAATTCATAAATTATTCAAAACCCTAATTGGATATGAAGCACTCTAATAAACTATTGGAATATCATACATGATCTCTCTCTGCACAATTACGAATATGATTTGTCACGATTTCTATTAAATTGCCTAACTCTTATTAATCTGATTTAATCATTTTTCATTTAATTCACCCTCTCAATTTATTACTATATTACGCAAGAATGTAATCAAATCACGACATTCATCCAATAAACACAATCAACTAAATTATCATTAATTCAAAATAAAATCCTGAAGGAGCATTAAAACATCATCATCATTCTACTATTTATCATCACACAACCTATCCTAACTTTATACATGAATAAAATTGAAACGAAAAGGAATAGAAACTTAGAATAGAATATCTCAAAAAGTAATAGTGTTGGAAGACTTTTAGATCCGGGAAGCACGTCGAGACCACTTCTTTTTCCTCCTTCTTCCTCTTCCACTTCTTTTTCTCTTACTCTTTCTCTCTTTAGAGTTTTCAACAATTGCTGCACGAAAATCTCTCTTTTTTCTGTCTCTTTATGATCTTTTTATACTCTTTTATGTTTTGGGTAACCTAAAGTTTTTTCGAGGTCTGAAAGGTCCAAACTGTAACATACCACTCTCATAGAGCATATGCCCAACATACTAGGGGATATTTGAGAACATATCTTATGGGAATGGCACATTAGGATAATTGCATTACCAAATTTTAAGGTATCACACATATCATAAGCAAACCAATATTCATTTTGGTCCATTTCATTTACAAACATATCTAGTCTTGAATGTCATTACATTTCAAAATTCATATGTACATTTTAAAATAGTTGAAAAATGCTATTCTTGATGCACAATGACTATAGACATCTATAGGTACAACTGATCCTTACCACTAACTTATGCCCAAATGCAATAGCTATACTCTAACTACACTAGCTAGATCTCTTCTAAACCTGAAAAACAACATTACAATTTTGATGAGTTTGCAACATTAGTGAGTGAACCATGATTGATATGATTGCTATAGTTAGAACACAAAGTCAAGTATATAACCAACTTTAGGAATTTTAACACGTCATCCAGTATGAAATACCACATCACATTTTGTCATATTTCATCAAGTAGAAGGACATGTATATAAACATTTCATAACATTATTTTAGAACAATCCATTAATTCATCTCAATCATTCATATAGTACATGTAAATTTATATATATGCAAATGCACACGTGACTCCATTTTCATTTTACTTTGTTGTGACCAAGCGCTTATTTATTGTCCCATACCTGTCATGGATACCGGGCTCATTTCATTTACTGTCCTATATCTATTGTCGATATCGGGCTCATTATTAACTGAGCCTTTGGCTCTCTGTGCATAATTCCTGAGCATAAAGTTCTTTTTCACATTGGTCACACCAGTCATAACACCTTTATCTGATCATGCATGTCAATGTATTAAAATGCATCAATTCACATAATATGCTATCAATATTTTTCATTTAATGTGTTCATGTCATTTATCACATTATTTGTACGTGAGTCCGACAGTGAACATTCAGTTGAGTACACATTCCATATTACACATACAATTTGAAAACACTTCCATTTACAGTCCTAAGAATCAGACTCCTTAGACTACCAATGTATAGAATCATAGTAATCATATAAGTTACTATTCAATAACTAAAAGTTAATGAGAAAAAAATTCAATCATAGTGAGACACATCTAGGTTAACTCACAATATAGTCTAGAAAGGCTATTTCTTTGATGATCTGGCAATATCTAGCTATTAACGAACACCATGTAGGTTTCTTGTCATGTATACATACATAGTTCACAAATCACTAACTTGGTTAATCATATGATTATTCAATGATTAACATATATTTATGTTATGTTTCAATGCATGCTCAGTTGAATTTCTGGGTATGTATTTAGATACGAAGATCTTGACCCTTTAAATATTATAGCATGTGTGCTACTATTTTGCAATCAGATTTGTACCTTAAGTAAGCCTAATTTATTCCCATTTCATTATTCACACATTCACCAAACCTTTCTAGCAATATATCTTCACACAATTTCCTAATTCTCATTCATTCATACCTAATAAACGTTACTCATATCCTTTGGATCATATTTGCATTCATAAGAACACCTTTAGTCTTATGACAATTCATAGTTTCCATAGTTGGATACATTGATATTAAAACAATTCCATTCTTTAAGTTATGTTACCAATTATCAATCTACACTTATCAAGCTCTTGATTAATTAATCAAGCAACATGCTAGGTCTATTCCTAGCCTTAATCCAGTCCAAATACACCAATTTAGGGTCACTTATCCTAACTTGGTTCAACAAATGCACAAACTTATCATTATCATTTCAAAGCCTTGCCCATGATCGTGGAGGTCCTTACCACGATCATGGGATGACTGCCCCGAAGTGCACCATCAAATTTTCCTCAATTCTCCACAAATTTCATTTACTTAGGATCATCATTAACAATTCAAAATTTCCAGAATTTATACTCTCAAAAGCTACTTTAATTCATGTTAATATAGCTTCCATCTTGGTTACGTTAAAGCTCTCTAAATTCTATTCATTTATGTCACTAACATTCATTCTTACACATACACTAACATTCCCATTTTTTTTCCAAATTTAAAACACCTTCATAATAGTCCATTAATTATACCACAATTCCTAATCAATTTCATCTCAATTTACAACTTAAAATCATTCATTTAATAGCTCATAAACTACTTTTTTCATGTAAGCTAAATAGAACAAAAAGTATGATTCATGCATCATTTTTCCAGCACACATTTAACACCAAGACTTCAATTAATTAATCCCCAATTCAGTCATCATCAAGTTGTATTATTTATATCACAAGAGATTAATATTTACTTATTGCTCAGCCTAATTGTCTCCTCAAATATTAACCTATCTTAGCCTTATGTGCATGCCCGATCATCCCAAGGCCAGTGACAATAAGAAGATAGCAAAATTTGTCTATCTTTATAAAGAAATTGATCAAGGTTTTAAGGTGATATCGGACATAATTTAGGTAGAAGTTCAAAGCTGTGAGGGAGAAGTGAATTTTGGTAGTGAGAAGGAGGAGAGGAATGAATCACAGTAGAAATAATGAAGAAGAAGATTCTGTATTAGTTTAAATTATTAGGTGCAAGGTGTCTATATATTACAATGACACTCGTCATGTTTTCTTGCAAACCACTTGTCGTCACTTTATGTTGCCAAATTTCACCAAGATCCAAGGCCATATGTTACTCAATTCTACTACCATATGTCACTTATTTTTTAGGCTTAGTCATCGTAATTTTTCATATGTCAATTTGTCTTGTCACTTGACATTTTTCCTAGACTAAATATACATATTAATTCAGCAATCCCTCAATTGTAACAATTAATGCCAAATTGCTAATTGTAATGCATCACTTCTTGTTATTGGTAAACCAAAGTACAAGACATTGGAAATGTATATTCATGTAACATTCATTTTAGTTTCATACCCTGGAATATGTCAATTGAGTTCTTATACCATCTTTATAATGGATTTTGAAATCATAAATCATATGTGTATGCTATTATTATGCGTATTAGTGAAATCAAAAAATCACGTCATAAATGTACCAAATTCATTTTATATGTTGCAATTTATGGGACTCAGTAATCTAACACTTTAATTCCTCAACAATTCAAGAGACGAAATATTACACAAAAAATCCCTTAAAACATAAAGTTTGTGATCGTCTGCACATTTGTCTGATGCAAGTCACAATCGTGGCTCACATATGAGCATTCTATCATGATCGTGGCATGCAAGCCATGATCATGGGCCATTCCCTAAGCTTTTGTCATGATCGTGGCATGCAGGCTAAGATCATGGGCCAAAACTGGTGCTTCTGTCAAAATCATGGCATGCAGGCCATGATTGTGGGCTTGTGTTGTGGCCTAAATTCCCTCTGACACTCCTCCTCTCTTCGATATTGACCCTGAAACACTAGAAAACATATCAAGGTACCTTAAAAACATAATATTTATGTAATAGTCAGTTTTTAAAACTACCGAGAGCTATAGTGTTATATTACTTAGTCATATGAATTACATCATATTATAATGAATTTTGTGCATTTAGGAAATGATTTTATGATTTCATTCACAAGCATAATATGAGCATAGACCTATGAATTTTGATTTAGAAAAATTGCACTCAATTGATATGTTCGAGGGTACAAAATTTTCAAAATGATTATAATATGATTGTGCATTTCTAATTTCATATTTTAATTTACCAATAAAAAGAATTGATGGGTTACAATTAGTAATTTGGAGTTAATTTTTACAATTGGGAGATTGATGAATTAATATGTACATTTAGCCTAGGAAAATAATTTCAAATGGCGATATAAGTTGACATAAGGAAATTTAGGATGACTAAGCCTATAAAATGAGTGAGATATGGTAGTAGACTTGAGTGAAAAATGGCTTAGAGAATTGAGTGACAAATGGCATAAGAAGTAAGTGACATTTGGCAGCCTAAAGAATGGACAAGTAGCTAGATTATAGGACATAGAAATTTCCAGAATCATCTTCATTGTATTATGTTGTAACTCCCTCCTTCTTCTCCCTCTCACTGTCAAAACCCACTCCTCCCTCATATCTTGAGTTTCTGGTCTAAATTTTGTCCATTACAACCTTAAAACCTTTGTTAATTTCTTTAGAAAGATAGTTATATTCTTTTGTCCTCTTCTTGTCTCAGCTAAAACTCATCCTACTACTTCATTATTCCTGAGATGATCTTGCATGCATGCAAGGTAAAGCAGGGTTGATACATTGAGGTGGCATTTAACCTGAACAAATGAAGTACTGTTCTATTGTGGCATGTGTTAGCATAAATTGTGATGATTAATTATGGATAGATTGAATGTGGTATTGGACTTGAAATAGTGTTGAAAAATAATGAATGAAAGGGGTACCTTCTTTTTTGTTTTTGGATGCATGACAATAGTAGTTTATAGGCTATTATATGGATGATTTAAATTAGTTTTTGAAGTATAATTGATAATGAATTCATGCTAAATATAGGTGTTATTGAAGTGATTTCAAATCTGGAAAAGTTAGTACTATATTTATGATGGTATAAAGTGTATGGTAATGAAACAAATGAGCAGATTTTTGTGAGATTTAATGTAACCACTATGGAAGCTAGACTAGCATGAATTGAAGTAGCTTTAAAGAACATAAATTTTGAAAAAATTTAGTTGGTAGTAATGTCTCTAAGTATATGAAATTCATGTAGAATGGAGGGAAGAAAGACAGTGCACCATTGTGGCCTATTGCACAAGCTTCTATCTTGATTGTAGCATGGTCCCCTATAATCGTAGGCCTAGTTCTTGAATGTTAATTTTAGCTTTGTGTGCATATTGAACCAGATGAGGAAAAGTCACTCTAAATTGGTGTAGTTGGACTTGATTAAGGCTTAGAATGAAACTAGATTGTTACTTGATTAATTGGTTAAGAGCTTTATAAGTTTAGGATGTTGATTGATGTCATAACTTAAAGAATATACTATTTTGATTTCAATGCATCCAAATCTGAAAATTATGATGTGATAAAGGAATAAAGGTGTTCTTATAAATGCAAACATGATGTAAAGAATATGAGTAATGTGTATTGGGCATGAATGAATGAGCATTGAAGAACATGAGCTAATTATGAATGAGAGTAGGATAATTGTATCAATATATATTGCTACAAAAGTTTGGTGAATATATGATTGATGAATTTGGAGTAAATCAAGCTTACTTAAGGGATAAAAATGATTGCAAACTAGGTGTATACAAGTTATAAAGTTAGAATGGTCAAGATATTTATGTAAGAATACATACCGGGAAAGTCAATTGAGGACGCATTGAAACATGATACATAGAAATGTGCATGGTTGTATATTAATATGATTAAACAAATTAGCGATTTGTGAATTATATGTGTATTGCAAGATGATATATGCACAAGATGGTCATCAACGTCAAGGAAATAACTTTTCTAGAGCGTATTGTGAGTTAACTTAGATGTGTAAAATCATTTATATGTGCTTCTGTATGAATTGTATGTTTAATATGGAACGTGTGTACAATTGATTGATAACTGCTGGACTTAGATCTAAGGTTTGATACATGTGGCATGAGTACACAGAAATGAAACGAAATGAAAATATAGTATATGAATGATGTATCTCATCATATTGAAATGTATGATCAGATAAAGAAGTTGTGACTAGAGTGACGAATGTGTAGAAAAGAGCTTTGAGCTTAGGCTTATGAAAAAGACCCTCAGGCTCAAATAACCTAGACTCAGTATCCATAATAGATATGGGCAAAAATGATCTTGGTATCCACAATTGATAGGGATAGTAAATTAGATTGATAGGCATTTGGTCACAACAAAACAAAATGAGAATGGAAATACAGGTGCATTTGCATATACGTCCCTACATCTATCAAATGATTGAATTAAATTGAATTATTGAATTGTTTTAAAATAGGGAATTACAGTTGAAGTTAATCGAGGATGTGTTGTGATATACAATGCTAGCTTACATGATATGCTTGTGGAAGTATGATAAACTTTGATATACTTGTTTTTTAATCTGACTTGAGTGAATACATTGATGATGGTTCACTCATTGAGTTCGTAAAGTCATTAAAATTTCAACGTTATTTTTTAGTTTCAAAGGAGTTTTAGCTACTAAAGTGATACAGTAGAAGTCTAGTACTTGCATTTTGGGGAAGAGAATGGCTCAAAGGTCTGATCAGCTAAATATGAGGGGTTTAGCTAGAGTCTTATGTATTAACATCCCATTTCATGTTATATTTTTGGTACTGGGATTGAACTCAAAAAAATATTGTGTAATGTATATGTAGATTATGAATTGTAATGAAAAATGCAGCTTTTATGTTTGTGAATGAAATGGGAAGAAATGAACATTTAGAATGCTTAAGATATTTTTAATGCCATTAGTGAGTTAGTTTGGTTGCCCTAATTTACCATTTTCATAAAGCATGTTCTCGAATATCCTCTGGTATGTTTGAGCTTATGCTTTATAGGAGTGGTATGTTACAATTTAAGCTTAAAGCATGGTTTGACATCCTTAGGGACATATCTGATCATTTTAACATGGCATATAGAAAGAGACCCTCATAGTGATCATTATTATTATTTGTTATAAGTCATTTACTATAGAGGACTGTATCACAGAATCGGTTGATCTTGAGATAATAGGGGCTAATAAAGAGTCCACTATACCCTATTCTGAACAAATGCCTCAAAGAGTTCCTAAGAGGGGAGAAAGGGCGTATAATAAACTTTCGAAGCAGGGGTTTGTAGACTACTTAGAAGTAGAGACCTTGCCAAGGTAGAGGGTTGGTTGAAGAGAACAGAGAGAGTATTTGATTAAATGGGCTGTGAGCCTGATGAGAGGTTCGACAATGCGATCTCTTTACTTCAAGGTATCCTATCAGTAGTGGAAGACAGTTCTAGGAAGTTCCACCCAATCTTACAGACTGACATGGGGGGACTTCCTGAAGGTCTTTAAGGATAATTACATGCCAAAGATCTATTTGGACAGGAAGATAAAGGAATTACATGATCTAAAACAGGGAAATCTCATAGTAGTTAAGTATGAGGCACGATTCAATGAACTATTGGGGTATGCTACTGCTATGATCTCGACTGAGGAAGATAAATGTAGGCAGTTTGAGGATGGATTGAATATGGAGATCAGGACAAGGTTGGCTATTACAAATCTGAATAGTTTTATTGAGTTGGAAGCTGCTTCGATTCAGATTGAGCAGTTACTAAAGAATGAACAAGTGGAGTGTAGACAGGAGTTTGGGATTAAGAGGCATGGTAAGTTTCTAGCTTACTCTGGCTATAAATTTAGTAAATACCATAATAGATAATCCTAATCACAGTTGAGATCAAAGCAGTTAGGGTTTAGACCTAGAGGCAGTTCTGTTCATTCTGGTGGTGGTAAAGGTCAGACATCTAGAGGATAGACTTATAGTGGACAAACACAACAGATTCTCAGCTATGAATACTATAGAAAAATTTATGGTGGAGTATGTTGGAATGTATCGGGAGATTGTTTTCATTATGGCTCCTTAAAGCATCAGATTAGAGATTGTCTAGTAACTTTAAGGGCACAGTTTGGAGTGAGAGAAGGAGCAGCGACAGAGATGACTATCTAATAGAACATAGAAAATAGAGCAGGACAGAGAGGCAGAGGTAGGGGTAAAACTAATTTTGTAGGTCCTAGTGTTAGGATTGAGGTACGGAGTAACAAACCATAGTCCTGGGCTAGGATCTTTGCTATTATGAGACACAAGGCACATAATTACGTAGATGTTATTACAAGAGTGTTACATGTCTTAAATTTTAAGGCATTTCCATTGTTAGATCTCGGATCTACACATTCATTTATTACACCACATCTGGCATCTAAATTGCATTGTGAGGGAGAGATGTTAAAATTTGGCTTAAAGGTGAGTACTCTAGTAAGTAGTACTATAGTGATTGGAGAAGTATGTAGAGGGTGTTTTATTCGAGTTGACTAGGATGAGTTGAAAGCCAATTTGATAGTACTATAATTGAAAGAGATCGACCTTATTTTTGGTATGGATTGGCTTACTGTTTATAGGGATTTTGATGAATTGTTACAATAAGGAAGTTATTATTGAATTTCCTACTAAACCAAGTATGATATTTCCAGGTGTTAGTCAAGTAGTGCCGGCCAGATTGATTTCATCAATGAGTGCTTTTAGATTGATTTGAAGTGGATGTGAGATGTATTTAGCCTATGTGACTAATACCCGAGCTGAGCAAACATTATAGGATATTCCTACTGTTAGGAATTTTTTAGATGTTTTTCCTTCTGAATTACTGGGATTACTAGCAGATAGAGTTCACCATTGACCTTGTCCCAGGTACTACTCCTATATCTATTCCTCCTTATAGGATAGCACTTTTGGAACTTAAAGAACTTAAGACTTAGTTATAGGAGTTGTTAGATAAAGGGTTTATCAGATCCAGTGCATCACCTTGTGGAGCTCCAATTATATTCTTGGACAAGAAGGATAGGACCTTGAGATTATGCATTGATTACAGGCAATTAAATCAGGTGACGGTGAAAAAAAGTATCCCCTACTTAGAATGGATAATTTACTCTATCAGTTACAAGGAACTCAAGTGTTTACCAAACTAGATTTGAGGTTAGGGTATTATTAATTGAAAATAGCAGAAGCTGATGAACCAAAAAGTGCATTCAGAACCAGATATGCACACTTTGAGTTTTTGTTGATGCCTTTTGGATTGACTAATGCTCTGACGACCTTTATGTTGCTGATGAATATAGTATTCCAATCTTATTTAGATCACTTTATCATTCTATTCATTGATGACATCTTGGTGTATCGAGGAATAGAGAGGAACATTTTGAGCATTTGAGGCTAATTTTATAGATAATGAGAGAGAAGCAAATGTTTACCAAGTTCAGTAAGTGTGAATGTCGCTTGATCAAATGGTATTCTTAGGTCATATAGTGTTTGGACAGGGTATAAACCCAAAGAAAATTAAGGTCGTGATGAAATGGGAAGCGACTATTAATGTGATAGAGATTTAGAGTTTTCTTGGGTTAGTAGGTTATTACAGGAGGTTTGTTAAGGGGTCTCATTAGTCTCTACCCCTTTGACAAAGCTTCTGAGGAAGAACATACCTTTTCGATGGACTGATGAATGTCAAAGGAGCTTTGATGAGTTAAAGATTCAATTAACTACGACACCGATGTTGGCTATTCCATCTAGATCTAGAGGATATCTTATATACAGTGATGCTTCACACTAGGGGTTAGGGTGTGTTTTGATGCCGTATGGTAAGTGATTGCTTATCCTTTGAGAATGTTAAGGCCTCATGAGTTAAATTATCTATCTCATGATTTAGAGCTTGTTATAGTACTGTTTGCTTTGAAAATTTGGACACATCATTTACATGGTGAAATGTTTCAGATTGTTACGGATCATTAGATTTTGAGATATCTATTGAGTCAAAAAGAACTTAATATGAGGCAAAGGAGGCGGATTTAGTTTCTTGACAATTATGATTACATGATAGAGTATCATCCAGATAAGGCTAATTTTGTAACTAATGCATTAAGCAGGAAATCTAGTAGTAGTGTAGCATAAATTCAAACATCGAGGTTACCAAATCTAGGTCAACTTAGATCACTAAATGTTGAGTTAAGTTTGGGACAAAATAAAACATTGTTAGCTACGTTGAAGCTTAGACTGATATTAGATGAAAGGATTGAAATAGCTCAAAGAAAAGACCCAAAAAGTAGAGAAGACTGTAGAGGAGTTGAAATAGAATCCGAGTTTTGAGAAACAATATATTGTGGTTGAATCAAAGATTATGTGTACCAGATGTTGATGATTTGAGAAAGGAAATTTTGGAGGAAGCACACATAGTAGCCTATGCTATGCATCCTGGTACTACCAAAATGTACAATACTCTAAAACAACATTTTTTGGTGGCTAAGGATGAAGAAGTTAGTGGCTGAGTATGTTGTCAGGTGTTTGATATGCCAAGTAGTTAAGGTAGAGCATCAGGCACTAGTTGGGAAATTGTAGTCATTACTTATTCCAAAGTGGAAATGGGAGAGGATTACAATAGCTTTTATTATGGGTTGCCGAGATCTCCGAGGCAACATGATACTATATGGGTCATTGCTGATAGATTAACAAAATCAACTCGTTTCTTACCTATTAGAGAGAATGACACACTACATTAGTTATCTCAAAGATATTTAAATGAGATAGTGAGGTTACATGGGGTCCTAGTGTCTATTGTTTCAGATTGAGATCCTATATTTATTTCTAAATTTTGGGTCAACTGATAGACAACATTAAGTACAAGGTTAAATTTTAGTACAACGTTTCATCCTTAGACAACCGAATGGAGTAAGAGGACTACTCAGATATTTGAGGATATGCTTAAGGCTTATGTTTTGGAGTTTCATGGAGTATGGGAACAATATGTAGCTCTCATTAAATTTGCATACAATAATCACTATCATAGTAGTATTGGTATGGATCCATATGAGGCGTTATATAGTAGAAAGTGTTGAGAAACTTTATATTGGGATGAAGAAGGCCTAAGGATTATTGAAGGCCCAAAGGTGATTCAAGATATCGTTAACAAGGTAAAATTTATCCGCAGTAGGATTACGGCAGCTCGAGGCAAGCAAAAGAGTTATGTAGATCAGCACAAGAGAGATATGGAGTACCAAATAAGAGACAAGGTATTTTTGAGTGTTACCCTAGCGAGGAGTGCTAAAGTATAGTACAAAAGGGAAAGTTAAGCTCTAGATATATTGGTCCATTTAAGATTACTGAGAGAGTTGGACCATTGGATTATAAATTAGCATTACCACCTAAAATTTCTCATATTGATAGTGTATTTCATGTTAGTAAGCTCAAGAGATATCAGTCAGATCCAACACTTATATTATCGGCATAAAAGGTTGAGATTACAACTAATTTGAGTTATGTAGAGGAATTGGTTAAAATAGTTGTATATCAGACTAAGTAATTAAGAAATTCAGTAATTTCTTTTGTTAAACTCCTTTGGACGAATTATTTAAAAGATGGAGCTACGTGG
Organism: Erythroxylum suave; assembly: GCA_027563595.1. NCBI lineage: Eukaryota > Viridiplantae > Streptophyta > Magnoliopsida > Malpighiales > Erythroxylaceae > Erythroxylum > Erythroxylum suave. The sequence goes on along the minus strand of JAOSBN010000008.1, from coordinate 23,481,930 downwards.
GAGATTGAGGAGAACATAAGAAGGCAGAACCTCTATGTATTTGATCAATCAGGTAAGAATTTCGAGGATAAAATTTCTTAAGGAGGGGAGAATTGTAATAGTCAGTTTCCAAACTATTGAGAGAAAGAGTGTTAGATTACTTAGTCACATGAATTACGTCATATTAGAATGAATTTGGTATATTTATCATATAATTTTATGATTTCATTCATATGCATAACAATAGCGTACACGCATGAATTTTGATTTAGAAACATTGCACTCAATTGACATGTTCCGAGGTATGAAAGATTCAAAACTGATTATGATATGATTGTGCATTTCTAATGTCTTGCATTTTGATTTGCCAATAAAAAGAATTGATGGATTACAATTAGTAATTTGGAGTTATTTGTCACAATTGGAAGATTGATGGATTGAAATGGATATTTAGACTAGGAAAAATTTCAAGTAGCAAGACAATTGTTATGTAGAAATTTAGGATGACTAAGCCTATAAATTGATGACAAAATGGCTTAGAGAATTGAGTGACAAATGGCTTAGAGAATTAAGTGACGTTTGGAAACTTGAAGAATGGACATGCAGCTAGCTTAGACACTTGACAAATGTCCTTTAATTAATCTTACACCTACACCATGCTACGAACACATGTAGCTCTATTGTAATGTTTAAACTGTACTCTTTTCCTCTCCTTCCTTTCATAGTTGAAATCCACACCTGCTTCACATCTTATATTTCTGCTCTAAATTTCATTGTTGATTTCTTCAGAAATATAGCTATATTATGTTGTCTTCTTCTTGTCTCTGCTGAAACTCATCCTATTTCCACATTGTTCTTGAGATGATCTTGCATGCATGTGAGGCAAAGCAAGCTTGATACATTGAGGTGGCATTTGAACTGAACAAGTAAGTGAAATACTGATCCTTGTGGCATATGTTAGCAGAAATTATCATGGCTGATTAGGGATAGATTGAATGTGGTATTAGTGTTGACATTGTGCTAGAAAATGATGATGAAAGGGGTATATATTGTTCTATATTTAGATGCATGACAACAGAAGTTTATGGGTTGTTATATGGATGATTTAAGTTAGGATTTGAACTATAATTGATGATGAATTCATGCTAGAGATACGTAATGTTGAAGTGTATTCAAATCTTAAAAAGTTAGGACTGTATGTATGATGGTATAAAGTGAATGGCAATGAAACAAATGAACAATTTTTTGATAGACTTAATGTAATCAATATGGAAGCCAGATTAGTATGAAATGAAGTAGCTTTAAAGGGTATGAATTCTAGAAAATTTCAAGAGGTATTGTTGTCTCTAATTATGAAAAATTCATGTAGAATTGAGGGAAGAAAGATAGTGCACGATTGTGGCCATCAGTGCAAGATCATGGCTTGTTGCACAAGCTTTTATCATAATCATGGCAAGGTCACCCACGATTATGGGCCTAGTTCAGGATTGTTAATTTTTTCTTTGTGTACATGTTCAACCAGCTAAGGAAAAGTCACTCTAAATTGGTGTATTGGGATTTGATTAAGGCTTTGAATGAACCTAGATTGTTACTTGAATAATTGGTTAAGAGCTTGATAAGTTTACTTTGTTAGTTGATGTTATAATTTAAAGAATGTACTATTTTGATGTCAATGTATCCAAATCTACAAATTTTGATGTAATAAAGGAATAAAGGTTTTTTTATAAATGCAAACATGATTTTAAGGATATGGGTAATGTGTATTTGACATGAATGAATGAGCATCAAAGAACATGAGGTAATTATATATGAGAATTGGGAAATTGTATGAATATATATTTCTAGAAAAGTTTGGTGAATTTATGATTGATGAATTTGGAGTAAATTAAGCTTACTTAAGGTATAAACCTGATTGTAAACTGGTTACTGAATGGTCAAGATATTTGTATAAGAATGCATATCCAAAAATTCAATTGAGCATGCATTGAAACATAACACATATACGTATGCATGATTGTATATTCATTTGATGAAAAAAATTAGTGATTTATGAACTATGTGTGTATTGGACGACGACAGACATGCAAAGTGACCATCAACATCCAAACATTGTCGGAACATCGAGGCAATAACTTTTTTGGAGTCTACTATAAGTTAATTTAGATGTGTAAACTCATTTATATGTGCTTCTGTATGAATTGGATGTTTAATATGGAACGTACATACAATTGCTTGATAAATACTGGACTTAGATCCAAGGAGTTTGATATATGTGGCATGAGTACACAGAAATGAAAGGAAATGAAAACATAGCATATGAAATGATGCATCTCTTCAGATTGAAATGCATGATCAAATAAAGGAGTTATGACTAGAGTGACTGATGTGCAAAAAATAGCTTTAAGCTCAGGATTATGAAAAAAATCCTCAGGCTTCAATAGCATAGACTCATTATCCATAATGGATACGGGCTAGAAATGATCTCGATATCCATAACAAAAACAGGACAGTAAATTTGGTTGATGGAGACTTGGTCACAACAAATAAAATGAGAATGGGAACATATGTTCATTTTCATTTATATCCCTACATGTATCAATTGATTTGATTGAAAGGAATTATTGAATTGCTTTGACATAGTGAATTACGGTTGAATTTATTGGAGATGTGTTGTGATATGCAATGCTAGCATACATGATATGCTTATGGAATTATGATAAACTTTAATATACAGGTTTTTTTTTAATTCGACTTGAGTGAGTACATCGATAGTGGTTCACTTATTGAACTCACAAACTCATTAAAAGTTCAAAATTTTTTTTCAAGTTTAAGGGAGTTTTAACTACTAAGGTGATATAGTAGAAGTCTGGTACTTGCATTTTAGGAACGAGAATGGTTTAAATACCCGATGAACTGAATATGAGGGGTTTAGAGAGTCTTGTTTATTAGCATCCCATTTCATGTTATATTTTTTGGTACTGAGATTGAACTAAAAAATATGTTGTGTAATGTATAAGTGAATTTTGAATTGAAATGGCACATATAACTTTTATGTTTGTGAATGAAATAAAAAGAAATGAACATTTACAATGCTTATGATATGTTTGATGCCTTCAAAGAGTTGGTTTGATTTTCCTAATGTACCATTTTTCATAAAGTATGTTCTCGAATATGTTGGATCGAAAACTTAAGGATGCAAGATTTGGATAAAACGGTAGATTTCAAAACTTTGTTTTTAGAAATCAAATTTCGGTGGAAGCAATATAACCAAATCAACATGTCTGGCCATACATGATACTATATAAAGAAAATATTTAACATAAGAACAAGATGATAGAAATAAACTGAGTCCTTTGCTACAGCTTTAACTCCTCGCTATGCTATCTTAACTTGTGCAATGTACCCTCTCCTAAGCGATGTATCCTCTTCTCGTTATTATATCCTTGACCAATCTGATCCACCACTTGTTCTCCTTAGATAACTTGATTAACAAGATCCTTTGGTGGGAAAGGAGAAGAAAGCTTGAAAAGATTTTTCCTTAAAAAAGGAAGCTAAAGATGAGACACCTATCATGCAAATTTCAACTATCTCATGTAAGACAGGAGAGAGAGATAAAAACTTCAACAACCTTTTGTATTCTTTCTCTCAATTTCGGTTAAGCCTCAAAGAAAGAAATGAAGTGTAGTCAATGCATCACATCGTTCCTTAATCAATTGTAAAAAAACCAATAAATGAGACTGCTCTCATTTGTTTTAAGATGGCTATATGTAAAGACCAATAACTTAAAATGATACATCTCATTTTCGGTATTGTGATGAAAGAAGGAAGAGGGTTCATCAAATGCACCTCTTTCTTCTTTAATCCAATGAATACTAAATGGTTACATGCTATCATTAAAAGAACCATTAAACCATTTAATGATAAGGTTATAACTCCATTTAATGATGATAAAGCTTGTTAAAAACCATCTTAAATGTAGCAAACCAATGCTAAATGTGAAGCTGCACATTTAGCCCATTGAAACTGAAAATCTACCTCCTTTTATCTTAAATAACTTTGATTTAATTTAATTAATCTAATTTATCAAATTAAACCAAAGTCTAGCTCGTTTCTAAATTTCATTTGGGCTTCTGATTAAAGTAAGCCCAACATTCAATCATAGACTTTAAAATCTCTATTTATATTTTTTACTTTGCTTGATAACCTTCCTAGAAGCTAAATAGGGAATCTGATTGGACTTATATAGTTCAAGCTCCAATAAGCTCAGAATTAATTTAATCTCATTACAATTAATTTCAGCTTACTAACTAAATGTCATTCAACTAAAGACAATTAGTTGAACTCTTGAATTATCAAATATTATAAGAACATATGTTCCAAATAAGATGTCTAATTGCAAACTCTAATATGAACCATATTGTAGCCATCCACACAATAAAGGGTAAAATTACCATTTTACCTCTATGTTGATTTTTCCTTCTAGATCTCCCGTTTTACTCTATATGGTGATTGACACATAAGATCTCATTTTGGTGTTAAAACTTGATGGGTAGTTAGTCCATTAAGCTACTGATGCCACTTTAATCACCATTCTCCATAAAACGTCTAGAAGTGATGATATCACTATAAACTCTTTATTTGAATGAATGTTCCCTGATACATGTTTCAATTGATAATTCCAACATGCAAACACTAGATTGATACTCTGTAAAAATCCATTCCGATCATATCAAGAATTATAATGAAACATATATGAGTTAACCACTCATCAAGATTGTGGTCCATAAAAAACGAATGCTTAAGTGTATGTTTTAAGATTAAAGTAATGACCTACTTTATTCTTTAAAACATACGTGATTCCAGATTCATTTAATGGCTTGCCTAGTTGTTTCTTAGCTTCATCTTTGAATTCTTTAAACTTTTCAAAGGACTCACTCTTTTTATGCATCAAATACAAATAGCCATGTTTAGAGTAATCATTTATAAAGGTTATGAAGTATTCATAACCTCCTCTAGCTTGTACGTTTATGGGCCCATAGATTCCGATATGTTTCCTTTGGAAGGAAATGAGGCCTTGGTCATTTTTCTTTCAATATAAGATTCACACGTGGGTAATGGATCATTATCCAAGCCTATAAGGATCCCATCCTTGACTAACCTATCAAGTCTTTTTTGATTGATATAACCCATTCTTAAGTGCCATAGATATTTTGAATTAATGCCAGAGACATTGTATTGTCTTGGTTTAATCAATTTTGTGATGCTTAATGAGCCTGTAATAGGTTCTATAAAGAATAATCCCTGTTTAATTATCGCATTACAAATAAAATCCTTATTCTTATATATTGAAACAATATTTTCAAAATATAAGGAATAACCAGATTTTATTAAATAAAAAATAGAAATCATGTTCCTTACAACCATTGGGATGTAATATGCATCCTCTAAATATAACCTATAACCGTTAGGAAAGTCCAAAATAACTACTCCACTAATTTTAGTGAAATGTAGGATCCATCTACTATCTTGACTTGAAACTAACCTTTATGTAGTCTTTCCCTTTGCTGGAGCCCCTGTAAATAATTGCAAACATGGTTAGTGGCTCTTCAATCTAATATCCAAGAATCAAAATTTGCCACATTACTAGTTCCTAAAAAACTTAAGAAACCTATACCTTGTTTGCTTTTGAGAGACTCAAGGTAGACTACACAGTTTCTTTTCTAGTGACCCTGCTCACCATATTGGAAACACTTTCCCTTGGTGTCTGCTTTAGCCTTCCTTTTTCAAGGGTTGGACCTTGACCCCTATTTGGGCCTTCTTTTTCATTGGACCTTTCTTCTTTTACTTGCCCTTACCCTTGGTCTTAGAAGAAGATGATACATTAGCTTCTAGTCTATGAGCCTTGATATCTCCTCTATACTCTAGAGAGTATTCATCAACTCACTCAAGGTATAATCCTTGCAATTAAGCTCATAGTCTAACTTAAACTGCTAAAAAGAAGATTTTAAGCTATTGACAATCATAATCATCTTCGTTTTTGCATCCATATCTTCCCTCAACGTCTCAGCGTTAGTGATCACAGATATTACCTTAAGCATGAATTCTCACACCAGTTCATCAGGTTTTTGTCTGAGATTATGAAAGGTTTTGATAGCTTTCATCCTTGCAGACCTGGTCCTCACCCCAAACATCTCATGTAGGTGATGAACCATTGCATTAGTAGTTTTCATACAAACAATTTGCTTTTTGCAACATGCCACTGACAAAAGCTAGAATATAGCGCTTAGTAGTCTTATTAGCATTCTGCTATCGCTAATGTTGTTGGACTTACTCAGGAGTTGAACCTCCACCCGAAGGTGCAAGCTCATTTTCAGTTAATACCCATGAAATTAGTTCATATTGAAGAACAAGGTCAAGGTTATGTCTCCATTCATTAAAATTCTCTCAGTTTTCCAATTTTTTATTTGTCAAGAGCAAAGTGAGTGAATTCATTTTGTGGTTGATTATGTTTGAAAATATAAATTATAAAAGAATGAGCATACTAGTCAACAATATTGGAACTTTGTATAAAATCATGATGTATGTGTGCATGATGATAGAGTTAAAAAATCTTAAAAAAATTAAAACTCTATATGACGGTTATTTTTCTTATCTATAACGAACTAAATGACGGTGGGCCATCTTATCCATTAAAAGAAAAACTGGGACCCTCCCACTCAAAAAATTACCAAGCATCTTCATGCCTAACCTTTTGAGAAGCGCTACGATTTGTTCCATACTTTAACCAACAGAGCTACGGTGGGTAGTATATTGATAAAATATGTTCAGTGTGTAATCGTTTGATTCATCCACTAAAGGTAGTTGCAAACCATGCCTCAGTGGGAGGTCACTTTTTCTATTAATAAGTGGACTTACCCTTTAGGAGACCCAAACCATGCAAGATCTAAGATTCCTGCCCCCCGGTGGGGTAGTCTACTAAGCAATACTGAGTCGAATCCAAAGGAGCGTATCATGGCCTTCACTGAAACCCGAAAAAAGGAATTTGAATATATGAAGGAAGACGGAGACAAGGAAAAAGGACAAGTCACTATAAAATTCCTTCCAAGTGAGCTCGGAGTTGAGCCAATCAAAGAACCTCACCTGCAATTTCATACCCTATTCTAGCTTAGAGGAAATCAATTTCAAGTAGGGTGACAAGCAATTTTAGGGAGGTTAAATCGAAGAAGGATAAGGAGCACATAGCAAGGAAACCTAAACATAGCCTAAAAGAAAGAGGATCTAGGGGATTTTAACATTCCCTATAATATCAATGCTTTCAACATGGATAAGGCATTCACACATTTGGGACTAAGTATTAATATGATGCCTTATATCTTTAGTCAGAAGTTAGGGTTAAGAGAGTTAGAACCTTCAAAGGTGTTAGTAAAAATGGCAGACGGGACAATTCATCAACCAAAGGGGATTATTAAGGATGTGCTAGTACAAATTGGTAAATTTATTTTTCTTGTAGATTTCTACATGTTGGATTTTGGAGAAGATATGGAAACCTCGATGGTGTTTGGATGACTGTTCCTAGCCATTGCTCATATGATAATTGACATTGATGGGGATGAGCTAACTTTAACGATATGAAAGAAGCAAATAACATTCAAAGTGCCAAAGAAGGGACAACAACTCTACTCTACCTCCAACTAGCATCAAGGAAATCGAACCTCGAGGACAATGGGAAGATATTGAGGATCCCTAGGAAGGTGGAATCAATAGCATGGTAGTGTGTTGATTGTGAGATTAGTGACTACACTACCATTGCACCTTTTATTCGAACCACCATGAGCAAAAAGGAGAGTCGAGCTACCAACATTAAAAAAAGAACTACATAGGAGGCAACCTATGGAATTTCATTTTATTTTGTTTGTTTGATTTAATTAGTTGTGATTATATTTAATTTGAGTTTAATTGGTGTTTATTTGGATTTTGTTTAAGTTTTAACTTGTTACTCTTCAAATTTCTTGTGGGTTAGATGATTTGGATGTGTTTGTAGGTTATTTGAGGGTTGAGAATACATACTAAGCTTGGAAGAGAATTAAGAAGTTAGAAAATTTGCAGTAACCCTTGACCATGAGAATTGGTGTATTTCTCACAATCGTGGGATGGTCATCCAAAAAGTTTCTAAAGCCTTAACCCACGATCATGGAAATGAGGTAGATTCCCAAGACCGTGGGAAGTCTCTCCAGAAATTTTCTGGAGAGTTAACCCATGATCGTGGGAATAAGGGTGATTCCCACAATCGTGGGAAGCCCCATTTGAGGAAAATTTTAAATTTCCATCCTTTTTGCTTCTTTCTTCATTCTTCAACTTTTAACACTCTCTCTCTACAAAAATGAAACCTACTCTGCCACTCTCTCACTCTCTTAAATCCTTCATCTTCCAATAAACTATTTTCTTCACTCCTTCCATTAATCTTTCTATCCTTTACACTTTTTTTCACATTAGTCATTTAAAAATACAAGGATTTGGTGAGATTTGTTCTCTTTGTCTCTAAAAAACGAGCTCATCCCTATCTTCCTTATTTTTGCATATTTTTCTTTCACAATTACTCTAAAGAAGATAGTATCCCAGAATCCGAATGAACTACTCCTTCAAGTCTCTGATGAAGGTAAACAAAATACGGCGACCACTTTTCGTGCCCTATTCCTCATTTATTCAGAAGACAAAGGCATGCACTTTTAGGACTTTAAAGATAAAGATTTAATGCCTCCTAGTTACTTTGATTATGAATTTCTATAAAATCAAGGATTAAGGAGAAAAACTAAACGACTAGCTGTGAATATTGGTTGGAGTAGATTAATTCATTGTGACGTGCCGATTTATCTGATGATGACTGTTGAATTTTTCACCACTATGCACTACAATCCTAAAATGTATTTGTTCTAGTTTAGGATAGGTGGAAATGCTTATAAATTGGATTATAATGTCATTCATGCACTTTTCAATTTATCAAACACTAAAGTTTTGGATTATCATGATGAATTTTATGTGGAAGATTACTGGAAAATTCTAATGGGTAAAAGAAATTTTGACTTTAGGAATACACCAAATACTTTAATTTGTAGCACCAAGCATCTACTTCTTCATAAATTTATGTGCCTAATGGTTTTCAATAAAATTGAAAGTAATAAATGCTCGACTAAGGAACTTTTCTACCTTTGGTGTATGGATCGAAAAATCAAAATAAATACTACTTATCTAATTTTTCGATCGATTATGAGTTATGTTAACTAGAAGAGATCTTATTTTGGAATTACTGCTTTGGCTTTATTTTATAACCTTGATATGAATAATACACATACAACTAGATATGATTTGTTCTTTATTTGAGACACTATGAAATTTTGGAGCCCCACTCATAGAGCTTTAAAATCCTCAGGCACATATAGCCGTAAAGAACAGGAAGGGCAAGGACGCAGTCGCTTCCTACCCATCAACATCTCAGGCACGTTCAGAGCTATAAGACGACAAAGTGGAAGAGGAATCAACTGCAGCAGTAGAGGTTTACAGATTCTAGCAAATCCTTAACCAAATAGACTATAATTATCAACAAATGATGATGTAAATTAATGAGCTCGGCACCCAGATGAGACAAGTTCACAAGAAGCAGCAGTACATGAGGAAGAAATTTCTAAAATTCTTTCAAAGGAATAATTTTGAAGTTCCTTATCCACCCCCACAATCTCCATAATCCCTTTTACCCTAAACCTTTTACATTATTTTATTTCTTTTGTTTGGTTTAATGCCTTTTGTTTGGTTTGATGTCTACCTTATTTGGTGGTTGCCTTATCACATTGATGACAATGTGTTTGTTAAGTGTGGGGATGTGACTCTTACTTTGTCAATTGCATTGTTTTAGGTTGTTAATTATGATACATGTTTTAGGCATATTATGTTGTTTTGCGTTAAGCAATGAACCACACTTAGTCATTTTGATTTGTTTTTCCATGAGATTCTATCATACTAGTTGGAATGAGATTGAAAGCATGCTTGAACTCAGATTAGGCCACTTAAGTAGAGAGTGAACTATGTTGAATGATGAAAAGTAGTTGGTTACATAAGCTTACTCACAATTTCACATTTGGACATGGGGGTAATGTAGAGATGTATAATGAATTTTCATTTGAGCCAATACAAGGACTGAGCCTGTATGGCTCTATCTATAGTCATTCAATTTCTATGTGTGTGTGATGCTTCTTTAGGTGATTACCTTCAGAACTTGCTCTAAATTGGTTTGAATTTACTGGATGCATACTTAATAGAGATGATTAAGACCCTTTTTACGTTAACCTTTGGCTTCAATGACCCACCTTCATTATTCTTTGATATCTCGTTGAGCCTTACCCATTTTGTTTCTTGCAAAACATCCTACATTTTAATACCTGAAACCCTATTAACCTACCCATTCACAAGCTTGGTAGACTATTAAGTGATGCATTAGTTGGGATAATTTTTTTTCGAGATGAGTTGAGTGATACTTCTGCTCTTGAATGCCATTGTATTTAATTTCTATTTTGTTTCTCCCATGATATTAAAAAGAAAAGGAAAAGAGAAAATGAAAAAATGAAAAAAGGAAGAATGGTTTAGTAGCATGAATAAGTGTGAAGTAGTAGTATATTTATATTTGTATCCCAAAAGTATGTTTTACCGTCCCTTTGTCCACTTATTACTTTACGAATACTTATGTTAAACCCTTTACCCTTTTTACCCACCTAAACCTTTACCATATTATGACCCTAAGTAAGTCTTTTTGATATATTAATCATGTAATTATTGTAGAGGAGAATTGATGTATTAAAAAGCCTATAGTAGTGCAACTTCCTATAGGGAACTTGAGTAAAACACTAACCACAAATATTTGAGAGAAATGAGTGAAACCAGGAGGAAGATTCATTTTGCATCTATACTTATCTTTGAGTGATAGTGCCCTATGTTGAGTTTGCTTATATACATTAATGAAAAGTAGTCATGATATATATAGTATCTTGACATTTAAGTTAGTCAAAATTTGAGGGATTGCATGCTTTGATCGTTGTGAAAATGAAGTGATGAAATTGATTGGTCGGCTTTGATTTTGTGTAATGCCCCACTCTTATCCGACACATGCCGGTACATCCATCGCATATTCGAGCACATGCCCAACGAAAGTGGCACACTAAGTATAACACTTTCACTTATCTCATGGCATCATAATTTTAAAGCATAAATATCACAATATCTAAAACCCAAATTTTCTCATTTCATTTCATCAAAAAATGAGATACAACGTAGCATTACCTACATCATCCATGTATATACAATATCAACAAACTATCAGAGTCTATAGATCTATTTACAAAAGATGCTACATACATAAGGAATTTTACAAAAAGTTTATCTAAATCCTTCAATCCCAATTGACAGACCTTTAAGCCATGTCTTCTATCCCAAAAGCAGTATTAGATCTCTTCTAAGTTGCCTTAAAAGCTAAGTCATCTCTCTCGAACCTAAAAAGTCAACGATGCAATTTTGGTGAGTTTTGTGAACTCAGTGAGCTAACCATCCTTGATGGTTCACTCATATCACGTAACACAATAATTCACGTTATCATATAATTTCATTTATTATTATGTATCATCGTAAAACACTTTATTCACAATTGTCACATTTCTTATTTAACACAATTCAACAATAAATTGTAATCATTTAAAATATACTCATCAATGTATATGCAATGTTTATAAGACTCATATTCGTTTATTACATTGTTGTGACAGAGTGCCTTTTTCACTATTCATATGAATACTCAATCATATACATATTTATAAGCATTATATATAATATATGTTCAATAACAAATCCCAGGTATATTTCCTTAATACATGTCTCGTGATCAATTAACATCATCTTTCAATCGTTCTTTAATACCTAATAAATTTTCCTTACTTTGATCACCTCTTCCATCTCCAATTAAGTCCATTCAAGATCCTATTTAAGCCTAAATACATCATATAGAAGAACCCTAGCATCAATAGGTTCATACATTGCTTGAGAAACAACTCTTATTCTCCATAGGTCTACCCATGATTCTAGTGTCCCTACCATGATCATGACAGAAACTTTTGAAGCTGGCCACGATCACAGGGGTGAGAGCCCTGATTGTGATAGAAACTTATTTTTGTCAGGTCATGATTGTGCCCTACACTATCTTCCTCCATTCACACAAATTCAATGTAAACGATCTAGAAGGGGGGGTTGAGTAGATCTTTTAGACTTTTTCGCAAAGTGCTACAATAAAACCGAGAATTAGATCACACAAAATAAACAATCAAAATTG
>JAOSBN010000008.1:23457347-23469487 GCA_027563595.1 Erythroxylum suave | reverse complement strand
CATGCTCAAACACACCACATCGAGTTCCTTAAGATGCTTATGTGCATCCTCACCTGCAAGGCCATGAAAATTAGGTAGCAAATGAATCAATCCTGATTTTAACTCAAAGTTAACATGTTCAGCAAAATTCGGAAATGTTATGCATAATGGTCTATGAGTTAAATCGGGTGCAGCCAACTCCTTTGAAGTTCTCAGATTTTCCATTGTGTCGTCAAATTTTGGTAGACGAATTATTTTGGTTCCAATTCGTCTACCAAAATTGACCTTGCTTCCCTACGCAATCTCCGCATTGTTCTCTCGATCTCTGGATCAAGTTACTCAATTTCTCTACGAGGGGACCTGGTAACTACCATGCACTAAAACTAATGGACAATTAAAAATTAACAAGTAACAAAAAAATGATTAAAAAAATGAATATATTCACAAAACACCAAATAAAATCAAATTCAAAAATTAAACTACCATACTCCCCGGCAATGGTGCCAAAATTTGACAGCACGTGTCGAATGCACTGCAAAATTTACTTGACTCTGCACACTAAAATTTGTAGTTGCAGTGAGTCGCGATCGAATCCATAGGGAATGTTCGGTTAATTTTCGTAATGAAATTAATTGATGCAAGGAAAGAGAATGTGTTGGGTTTCAAACAATTTAGAAAATTTAAAATAGAAGTAAACTACCGAAAAAAATGTTTCTAGCGTGGTGAGCCGGGTCACTGGAAAAGAAATTGTTTGAGTCCCTCAAAAGCAAACAAGCCATGGGTTTGCTAAGTTTGTCAGGAACTAGAAATGTGACAAATTCTGATTCTTAGATTTTAGATTATGGAGCCACTAACCACGTTTGTAATTCTTTGCAAGGGTTCTAACAAAGGAAAAGACTATATAAAGGCCAATTTCAAGTCAAGATAGAAGATGGACCCTATGTTTCAGGAGGATCAGCAAGAGTAATTATCTTGGACTTTCTTAGTGGTCATAGGTTATATTTGGAGGATGTATATTACATCCTAATGATTGTAAGGAACATGATTTCTATTTTTTGACTAATAAAATCTAGTTATTCCTTGTATTTTGAAAATGCTATTTCAATACATGAGAATAAGGATTTTATTTGTAATCCAATAATTAAACAGGGACTATTCTTTATAGATTTTATGACAGGATCACTAAACACTACAGTATTAATAAAAGCAAGGCAATCTAATGACTCTACCATTAATTCAAAACAAATTTAGCATTTAACAATGGTTCATATCAATCAGAAAAGACTTGACAGGTTTGTGAAGGATGAGATCCTTGGGGGCATGGATAATGATCCATTACCCACCTATGAATCTTGAAATGAAATAAAGTCGAAAAAAGACTCTTTTCCTTCCAAAGGAAACAAATCTGAATCCACTTTAGACCTAGTACACACACTGATGTGTGTCGACCCATGAACGTACAAGCTAGAGGAGGTTATGAATAGTTTATAACCTTTATAGATGATTGCTCTAGACATGGATAAAGCACCAAAAGAGTGAGTTCTTTGAAAGGTTCAAAGAATTCAAAGCTGGAGCTAAGAACCAGCTAGGCAAGCCATTAAAACAACTTTGATCAGATCGAAGTGGTAAGTACTTATCTGGAGAGTTACAAACAATTTCTAATTGATAATGGAATTATTTCCAACTTATCAACTCGCAAAACACCTTAACTAAATGGTGTAGTTGAGTGGATGAATAGGACTCTATTAGAAATGGTAAGATCAATGATGTCCTATGCTAGCCTTCCAGAATTGTTCTAGGGATATGCCATATAAATGGCAACCTATCTTCTTAACTTTGCTCCAACAAAATCGATGCCTAAAACAATTAAGGAGTTATGAACTGGACGGGTGCCTTCATTGAGGCATTTGAGGACTTGGGGCTACCCTTCCCATGTTCTAAGGCCTCAATCCACAAAGAACAAAGATGGAGCAAAGGTTAGAAGTATGTTTATTTGTAGGATATCCTAAGGGTACACGAGGGCACTATTTTTATAATTTTTAGGATAGGAAGGTATTTGTGTCGACAAATGCAACCTTCTTGGAGGAAGACTTTGTGAGAAATCACAAAGGAAGAAGTGAAGTAGTACTAAAGGAGTTACCTATTTCATCCAAACCAAGAGTTAATTTGGATATAGCAGAATAAGATGTCGAAATGTATTCAATAGTTGAATCAGAAGGGCAGTCTGAACATCAAATCGTGCTAAGACGTAGTGGAAGGGTTATGAGATAACCAAACAGGTATTTAGGTCTAGGAGAAGGCAAAATTGCTATCTCAGACTAAGAAGAAATGGATCCCATTACTTATACACAAGCTATTAATGATGTTAATGTAGAAAAATGACTAAAAGTGATGGAATCGAAAATAGATTCCATGTACACCAATGAAGTCCAGATCTTTATAGATATACTACCTAATGTAAAAGCCATAGGATGTAAATTGATCTATAGAAGGAAAAGAGGATCAGATGGAAAGGTAGAGGCTTTTAAAGCTAGATTGGTAGCTAAAGGTTATACTCAAAAAGAGGGTATAGACTATAAGGAGATTTTTTCTCCAATTGCCATGCTTATCCATTAGAATTCTTTTAGCCATAGCAATTTATTTTAATTATGAAATATGGAAAATGGACGTCAAGACCACATTTCTTAATGGTGATCTTGAGGAGATCATTTATATGGCCTAACTAGAAAGGTTCGTTAAGCTAGGTAATCAGCATAAGGTATGCAAATTGTAGAGGACCATTTATGGACTTAAGCAAGCATCTAGGTCTTGGAACATTAGGTTTGATAAGTCCATTAAAACCTATGGATTCATAAAAAACCTAGATGAGCCTTGTGTCTATCAAAGGATACAAGAAGGCAAGGATACTTTCCTAATCCTTTATGTCGATGATATTTTGCTCATTGGGAATGATGTAGGATTTTATCTATGGTTAAGGAATGGCTAAACAAATGGTTCTCAATGAAGGATTTAGGAGAGGCTAGCTATATTCTAGGGATCAAACTTATAAGGTATTGTAAGAACAAACTGATAACCTTGTCTCAAATAACC
Organism: Erythroxylum suave; assembly: GCA_027563595.1. NCBI lineage: Eukaryota > Viridiplantae > Streptophyta > Magnoliopsida > Malpighiales > Erythroxylaceae > Erythroxylum > Erythroxylum suave. The sequence goes on along the minus strand of JAOSBN010000008.1, from coordinate 23,466,418 downwards.
TACATTGAGAACATGCTCAATAAGTTTGCCATATAGGATTCCAAGAGGCGTTTCACACCTACTAGAGAAGGAATGAAACTTTCAAAGGAGCAAGCAACAAAGACCCAAGAGGTGGTCGAACGTATGCATAACATTCCATATGCTTCGACAATTGGAAGTTTAATGTATGCTATGCTTTCCACTAGACCAGATATCTGTTACGTACTGGGACTTGTAAGTAGATTCCAGTCCAATCCAAGAATGGAGCATTGGACTGCAGTTAAGTGCATAATAAAGTATGAAGTAACCTTATTCCGTCAGCATATAAAAATTCTGATTTCCAATTACTTGTTGATTCAACAAAATCAACTTCTGGTTCTATATTTGTTTTAGGAGGTGGAGCCATAGTCTGGAGGAGTATCAAGCAATCTTGTTTTGTTGATTCAACTATAGAGGCTGAGTATGTTGCTGCTTCCGAAGCAAGAAAATAAGAAGTTCAGATCTATAAGTTTCTGAATGATTTAGAGGTAGTTCCTGAGGAAAAAAAGGTCATTACACTTTATTATGATAATAGTAGGGCAATAGCTAATTCTAAAGAACCTCGGAACTATAAAACTTCTAAACACATTGAGAGAAAGTATCATCTCATAAGGGAGATAATATGACATGGTGAAGCGAATGTGGTAAAGATTCCTACAAAGCAAAACTTAGTTGATCCATTTACAAAGGCGCTGTCTCGAAAGAGTTTTAATGGTCACATAGCAGGGATGGGAATGAGGGATATATCAAACTTGCTTTAGGGGAAGTGGGAGATTGTTGGAGTTATGTAAATATAGTGCCCTAGAAAGCAAGTGTACTTACGTATAACTTAATTTTATTCCAGTTATTTTTGTAATGAAAAATATTTATTATTAATAAAACAAAAGAGTTTAGTTTTATTTGTATGAGCATTATATATATCTAGTCATAAGGCACCAAGATTCTTTTGTGAGTAGTATATACATAAATTGAGACATATAGGAAGCATGTATATTATTAGGATCTAAATTAGTTGATTCACAGTGAAATAATTAAGTTGGTCACTTGATTATGGTTTAGACTGTAGTATTGCGAATTATCTCCGTGTAAGTAAAAGAATTTACTTCAGGGGAATGATGAGTTTCATATTATAATAGTAGTTGACTATCGATAATGACACTATTAAATGAATCTAAAATCAAGTATGTTTTAAAGAATAAAGTGGGCTGTTACTTCAATCTTAAAACATAGGCCTTATCATTCTGTTATTACGAACCAGGATCTTGATGAGTGGTGAACTCATATATGTTTGATTATAATTCTTGATATGATCGGAATAGATTTTTATAGAGTATCAATCCAGTGTCTGCATGTTATAATTATTAATTGAAACAAGTATTAGGGAACATTTACTAAAATAAAAAGGTTATAGTGATATCATCACTTTTAGAAGTTTTTATAGAGTTTGGTGATTAAAGTGGCACTAGTAGTCTTACGCACTAACTTCCCATCAAGTCTTAGCACCAAGATGAGATCTTGTTAGTTAATCACCATATAGAGTTAAACGAGAGATCTAGAAGGAAAAACAAACATAAGGGCAAAACGGTAATTTTACCTTTTATTGAGTGGATGGCTATAATATGGCTCATAATAAAGTTTCTAATTGGACATCTTATTTGAAACATGTATTCTCAAATACTTAGTAATTCAAAAATTCAACCAGTTGCCTTTAGTGGAATGACATTTGATTAATAAGCTGGAATTAATTCTAACGAAATTAAATTAGTTATGGGTTTATTGGAGCTTGAGTTATATAAGTCCAATTAGATTCCCTATTTGGCTTCTAGTAAGGTTATCAAGCAAAGTAAGAAATATAAATAGAGGTTTTAAAACCCATGATTGAATGTTGGGCTTACTTTAATTAGAAGCCCAAATGAACATTTAATATTGGGCGTGACTTTGGTTTGATTTGATTAATTAAATTAATTAAATTAAAAAAGTTATTAAAGAAAGAAGGAGGGCATATTTTGGTTTTTTATACCTAAATGTGCAGCTGCATATTTAGCATTGAATTGCTAAATTAAAAATGGTTTTTATCATGCTTTATCATCATTAAATGGAGTAATGATCTAATCATTAAATGGTTTAATGATTGTTTTTTAATGATGGCATATAATGTAACCTTTTAGCATTCATTTTGCTAAAGAAAGGAAGAGATACATTTGATGTATTTTTTCTTCCTTCTTTCATCAATAACTGAAAATGAGGTGGTCTTATTTAGGTTATTGGACTTTTCATATAGCCATCTTAAACAAATGAGAAGAGTCTCATTTATTGGCTCCTTTATGATTGATTAAAGAATGAAGTGACGCATTGGATGCACATCACATCTTTTCTTTCATGATAATTGAAATTGAAAAGGAGAGGAAGAAGTGTTCTTGCATTTTATTTTTTGACTCACTCTCTCGTATCATACATGTATAGTCAAAACTTGAATGAGAAGAGTTTCATTTTTTGGCTTCTTTCTTCTAAGAAAAATCTCCTAAAAAATGTTTCTTCCCCTTTCCCACCAAAGGATCTTGATAACTAAGTTTTCCAGGAAGAACATGTGGTAAATTAGATTGGTTAGGATACACCAATAAGGAGAGGACACATTGACAAAGGAGAGGATACAAAAGTGAGGATTCAAGGTCGTAGCAAGGAGTCGGTATACTTCTACCACCTTGTTATTATGTAAATTATTTTCCTTATATTGTATCATGTATAGCTGCAACATGTTGATTTGGTTATGTTATTTCCGCTGCGTTTTTTATTTCAAAAAAATTTTGAAATCTACTATTTAACCAAATCTTGTTGCTTTCATTTTTGATCCAACATATTCCAATCTCAATTGGTTTGCATTAGGTTCTTTCATTAACTAGTCCAATCAACTTCAATTTCTACCCCAATTCTCTCCAAATTTCAGTAACATATGTTATTAAATCCAAAAGTCATTTAAGAAAATTTTCCACGACCAATTCACTATTAATTCTACTTTTATTTATCACTTGTCCTGCCACGTGGCATTTTTCCTAGACCAAAATACCCAAATTTTCCAATAATTTTCCAAAATTTCACCAAATTTCCAAGTTAATACTTGCACACACCAATTAAATTTTCAATATGTATGAGCCATAATTCATAACAAAATTTACATTTATAAATCAAATATACTTGAAAAAATGTCAGTGAATGTATGTACAATCAATTTAAGATGTGCAAAAATTGATGTCCATATATATGTATATGTCATATTGTGCATGAGCATAAAATGCACTTTCTATCATCTTAGTAATCTCTCCTACCGTATTCTACGATCTTAACCCTTGGCATGGGATAACGGGATGTTACAACTCTCCCTTCCTTAAAAATTTCATCCTCAAAATTCTTACCTAATTGTTGGAACAGGTGGGGTCAATGCTTTCTCATGTGCTTCTCCGTTTCCCAAGTTGCTTCCTCACTTGTGTGATTCTTCCATAAAACTTTCACCAATGAAATTTCTCAGTTCCTCAACTGTCTCGTTAGATATCCCACTATCTTGATCGGCTCCTCAACATAACTTAGATTACTAACAACTTTAATCTCTTGAGCTAGTAATACATGCATCGGATCTAACTAATACCTCCAGAGCATACTCACATAGAGTACATTGTGTATCTATGCCATCTCACTCGGTAAGGCTAATTTCTAGGCCAATGGTCCTATCCTTTCAACAATTTCATAAGGATCAATATGGCTCATACTCAACTTACCCTTCTTGCCTATTCCCAATACCCCTTGCTAAGGAAAGACTCTCAAAAAAACTTTTATGTCCATATTGTATTCCATATCCCTTTATTGCTGATCCATATAGTCTTCAGTCTATCTTGAGCTGTTTTAATTCAGCTTTAGATTAGTTTCACCTTATCCATTATATCTTGTATCAGCTCTGGATCTTCTAACCCTCTTCATCCTAAGATAGAGGTGATTGACATTTTCTATCATACAATGCCTCATAAGGTGTTATTCTAAAACTACGTTGTTAATGATTGTTATAGGTAAATTCAATCAAGGCTATATACTGATCCCATGCTCTTTGGAACTCCAATACACATGCTCTAAGCATATCCTTAACAGTCTTAATTGTCCTCTCTCTTTGTCTATCTGTTTGAGGATAAAATGTAGTACTGAAGTTTGACTTTGTACCCATAGCAGCCTGTACACTCTTCCAAAACCTCAAAGTAAATGTAGGATCCCAGCTGATTGAGCCCAAGTTTATAACATAAATTGGTGACATTTTCATGCCCTTTGCTATACTTTTTGACTCCTATCTCTAGCTTTTGTGCTTAAATTGATTCTTGAGTGTGTGCTTTTATTTTATGTAGTTTGAAGGTGAAAAGTGCTACAAATTAATATTAAATGCACTAATTAATTTTTTGAGAACAATTGATACTGCAAACTACCATTTTTTATTGTAGGAGACCCAAGGAAAAGGAAGTCAAAAAGAACACATGGTATGAAAGAAGGATGAAGTGAAGTCAACGCAACAGGAAGTTCGCTGCGGCGAAGTGGATCTGTCGCCGAAGTGAAACACGAAGAATGCAGGTTGAACTTTCGGGACAAGTTTGCTGCGGCGAAGATTAATTCTGTCGCCGCGGCGAAGGATTCAGTGAAGAACAAAACCTTTCAGGAAAAGTTCGCCATGGAGAAAATCATTTGTCTCCACGGCGAACCTTCGAAAGCTTGGACAATTTCTGGAAAAATTGCACACTGTGCGACTCGACCCAACATCATTTGTGTTAAAACCCACTAAATTAGGTTGTAGCTGGCACAAAAATACATACTAAATAGAGAGGAGATGACATAAAACAAAAGAAAGAGAAGTTCACTCATTCCCGACTCCCCTTTACACTTCACCACCGTCATCCATCATTTTCTTTCCATTTTATCTATTACCGTTTTCATTATCTGTTGTCGTTGCCATGGATGCTCTTAGTTGGGTTCCAGTTGTGAGCTCTCCCGAGCAATGCTTGGCTAAGCACCAGTTCCTCTTGTAGATGTAGCAATGGCTTGAGTTCAATGGGCTTTAAAGGGAAGTAGGTTGTTTATATTTAACTACATTGTTGTGAACTCCTGAGTTAGGATTTATGCTTTGTAGTTAGATTTTCTTGATTATAGTTTAATCAAGTGTTGAACAATGAATTGTGTTATTAGGTTTGTTGATGTAGAACTTGGAGCTTGAATATATGAAGTCTCATATATGTCATTTTGTGATTTTGTTAATTCTCTCTTGTCTACCTAGTTGTGTTTGATATTGAGATGATACTTGATCAGCAAATTGACCATTTGCATTAACTTACTCTTGGCACTCACTAAGATGCATTCAATAAGGTTTTAAGAAATGGAGTTTATCAATCAAAACCTTGGACTTAAAGAGTTCTTTAATGTTTATCATTTGGGAAGTTAGTGATTTTTACTCTCACAAAGATTTATTTTAAACCATGATAGCCAAAGCTCATTTTTCAAGAGGATTTTATCATATCTGATCATTGTTTTAACTTTTGATTTCTTATTCCCAAAAATCAAAAAATATTTTTTTACACATTTCTTTTTCAATTAGTTTAATTTTGTTAGTTCTCCAAAGAACCAAAGCCCCCTTTCTAACTAATTTAGTTGCATTTCATGGCATTTAGGCTATATTAGATCCATTGCATTTGGTTCCAATTAAGTGAGATGACCCTATATTGCAATCCTTGCAATTCAATTTTTGATTCGACCTCCAAGGGTAAAACCGAAAGATAAAGTGCGGATCCAAATGGTGTTGTTGCCAGGGAACCAAGCAATTGGTTTTCTTTAGGATAGCCATTGCCATCTTTATTTCTCAGTAAGTTAGGAACCTTTTCTTCTACATTTCCTTTTTACATAGTTTAGTGTCATATTCGTCAATAGTATAGGATTTTTATTTTCCTTTACATAGTTTTAAAATTTTGAAAACACAAATACAAGCATACATACTTTCACATACCATACACTTGCACCCATCACATCTCAACTTTTTTTTGACTTTGTGTGCTTGCGAGTAAAATTTGTTACTTTTTACTTATCTTTGGACTGTTCCTATGCATGCCCAGGAAAGCAAAACTCCTACCCTTTTATCTTGAAGTTGAGAGACGTTTGAGAAAAATAAAAAAAGAATGCATGACAAAAGAGAGAAGTAAGGAGTTTGTTGAAGAAGAATCGAGTGAGCAAGATAGTGAGAGCGACCTTGTGGAAAGAGTGAATATGGCCGAGAACCTAGTTTTTCCCTAAAACCCTAATTTCATGTTAACCAATCTAGCAATGGTGATAATGGAGGTAATGGGGAGCATGAGAGAGTAGGTGAAAATAATGGGAATCAAAGAAGAACGACTATTAGGGAAGCAACAACTTCTAATGTGAATTATGATCCATTTAGTGCTGCTTGTCCTAATTTTGATGTTAATTTTGAAGTGAAGGGATTACTCATTAATTCTCTTCCTAAATTTAATGGCTTGACAGGAGAGGATCCTTACATGCATTTGCAATCCTTGTCTATGATTTGTGAGAGTATGAAACCAGTGGGAGCTTCACTTGATCAAGTGCTATGGAAGGCTTTTCACCTATCTCTGGAAGGAAAAGCAAGAGAGTAGTACATGGGTCTTCCAAGGCATGTAGCGAATGCCTACCATAGCTACGTCAATCTGAGGAAGGATTTCTTGGAAAAGTACTTTCCAGCTTCCTGCACTTCATCGATGAGGAAGATTTACTCGGCATGCCAAGATTATGATGAGTCTCTTTATGACTACTGGAACCGCTTCTAAGATTTATTATCTAGATGCCCCCACCATCAAATATCGGATGAACAGTTAGTACAGTATTTCTATGATGGATTGAAAAGTCAAGATAAAGGCATGTTAGATGCGGCATGAGGAGGTTCATTGATTGATCTTATAGCTTCAGAAGCACAGGATTTGATTAAGAAGATGGCTCTAAATCATCAACAGTATAGTGTAAGAGACACCCGAGGAGTGCATGAGTTGGTTACCACAGTAGCCCACTCTAAAAGAATGGAGAGTTTGGAGTCAAAGGTTGGCTCTTTAGAGAGCATAGTGACAACACAATTATCCTTCATCACTACTGAGCTGAAGAATATGAATGTGCATCGACCGACATCTTCTATGGATCTCACAGCACCTAGCTGTGATACTTGTGGGTCGGTGACACACATATCCAATGTTTGCCCTAGTCGGTTTGAAGAAGTGTTTGCAGTATATCTATGATGACCAAATCATAAATGGGACCCCTACTCTAACACATATAATGAGGGATGGAAGGCCGACCCTAGGTCTAGTTGGAGGAATGAAGAAGGAAGAATTTAAAATAGGTTTGAACAAGGGGGAGGAGATGGTACTTCCACTAACCAGTTCCCCAACCATCAGCAAATCATTACTATCCCACCTAAGGAGGATACCAATCAACTGTTGCAAAACATAATGACTTTGATGAAGGAAGAGTGGACTTTAACTAATAATCAATTCAACACCATTGCTTCTCCAATTCAACAAGATTCTTCAAAGAATGCTGCTCGATTCAATGCCTTGGAAAAAGAATGGAATAATGGGAGACAAAAGCGGAGAGCATCAACTCTTTTGTCACTCAATTGTCAATCAACATGAGTGAGAACCAAGTAAGAAGCAGTGGGACCATTCCTTTAAATACTGTGATGAACCAAAAAATTTTAAATTCAATTGCTCTCTGAAGTGGGAAACAAGTAAGGTTTAATCATCAAGAGGACGAAGAATGTGATGAGGAGATTGGTAGTGGAGAATTTCCTTTACCTAAGAACAACATCAAGGATTCCAAAAGCTCCAAAGAAAAAGCACTTTTGAATGAAAGGAAATCTGAGTCAAAGAACAAAGGAGCTACTTCAGAAGGTTCCAAGGAAAAAGAACCAACACATCAGGAAATCAAGCAAGCATGAAGCCAAAGGTAAGGAGGTAAACCTTCAGGACCTACCTTTTGCTAATTCAAATATAATGAGCAAGCGTATGACTGACATTAAACATGAGAAAGATGTTATTGATTTGTTTGGAAAAGTCAAAGTCAACGTCCCTTTGCTTGACTTCCTGAAAAGGGTTCCGGCCTATGCTAAATATCTGTAGGACTTGTGCACAAAAAAAAGGAAGTTTAGGCCTAATGAGAGAGTCTAAGTGAGCTCGAATGTGTCAGCCTTTTTTAAACCCTAAATACCCGTCAAATGTCAAGACCCTGGATCTTGTACCATTCCTTGCATAATAGGGAAAGTTACCATAGGAAGGGTTTTGTTAGATCTGGGGGTGGCAATCAATGTGATGCCTAAGTGTGTTTATCAATCATTAGGAGTTAAGAGTCTAAAGCCCACATCTGTCGTGTTACAACTAGCTGATAGATCTTTTAGGCATCCAGTGGGGATTACAAAGGACATTTTGGTCCTGGTCAAGGGTTTGGTTTTTCCAGCTGATTTTTATGTGCTTGATATGTGTTCTGAAGTTGTGCAGGATACATATTTGATTCTAGGGCGACCCTTCTTAAGGGCTGCTAGTACCATGATTAGCATGAAAGAAGGTAAGATCACCATAGAGGTCAGGGATCAACAGGTAAGCCTTAATATGTATAAAGCTATGAAGCACCCCTATGAGGACTATCCACTCTTAGGAGTGAACATGCTTGACATTGTTGTTGATGATGCATGTGCTGAGTTTGAACTGGCAATGAACCCATTAACTAATGATTCCTCGGAGGAAATATTTTTTGCTGATGTTTCAGGTGAACTGTAGAGTGTGCGGAGTGTGCACGTTAGCACAGAAGTAGGAACTAGTCAAGTTACTTCGCAACAACATGGCTATGAGCCAAACGTCCCCCAGGAGTTGAAAGATCCGCCGTAAGTAGCAGGTTGTTTCTCTTCCTTCATTTACAATATAATTCTGCTTTATGATTGAAGATGACATTGTTATGCATGAGTATGTTGACTAAGTGTGGGGGAGAAACTACTTCAGTAG
>JAOSBN010000008.1:23429767-23448502 GCA_027563595.1 Erythroxylum suave | reverse complement strand
CTAAACCATAATCAAGCGACCAACTTGATTATTCAACTGTGAATCCATTATTTTATATTCTTATAATATACATGTTTTTTGTACATCTCTATGTATATGTATAGTACTTACAAAAGAATTTATGTTGTACCCCGTTTCCGGAGCCCAACGTTCGGAGTCATACTTGAGTACATTACCTTGTAAGGTCCTTTTGATAGAATCTCATTAGCCAACTTAGGTTCACCTCCATTCTCATAACATCCCAAATTTTCCATAATTTCATCACTTGAGGTACGATAATCCATTCTTATCTTATATCCTCAACTGTCACCCTAAACAAATCACTCATTTTTATCTCTTATTTTCACATAAAACTAAGTACATTTCAATCTCCATTCAAGCCTAAATATGTCAGAGAAAAGCATTGGTGGGGTCCACAATTTGCATATGTACATAATTTGGTACAATTAGCATAACTTCCACTATGGGTGTCGGATTATGGTCATTCAAGCATGGTTTCGAAGAGTAATTCGTGTTCTACAACTTTTGTGAAGACCTCGAAGAGAGATTCTTACTATTTAGAGAGTCAAAAATTGCACATTTTTAATTTTGTACTGAGAAGGTCTGCCTAACGGACATAAAGTCCCTTCAAACAGACATGAACTGAGGTAGGACACCAAAACACTTGAGAAGGTCCACCTAGTGGACATCAAGTCCATTTAACGAACAATTACGGGTCAAATTCCACATTTCCATCTCCTTAAGCTACCTATGACCCATCTTATGCATATCTATCATTCCTAACTCATTTTCCTAACCATTTTCACTCCCATTTCAACTCAATATCATTTGCAATTGATTCATAATCTATGTATGATCATCATCCAAAAAACACAATCATTCAACTACATACATTCATCATGAAATTCTACAAATGTTCAACCCCATTTGTCATCTTCATTTCATCTCTAACTTATAACACTACTTCTTCCCAATTCAAGAAATCATAGTACTTATGACACTACTTTTCCCATTTCAAGATACCACATTACTCTTATTCTATTAGATCAAAAATAGAAAGGTTGTAAAATGTCCTACATACACCCTATGCAGCGTCACTAACTTGTAACAGTCATAACTTTCACGTCCGATCTCCAAAATTTACAAACTATATATCATTGGAAAGCTAAAAGAATGAACTACAACTTTCCATATGACAACCTTGTCCAAATCAGCCTAGATCAGTCCAGTTTTTCCCCTGAAGTCAAAACCCAATTTGACCTTTATGAAAAACTTGAAATTTGCAATGTGCAACTTGGAAAGTTATGAGCATAACCATTCAACTACCAACTTTACTTCATTAAACTCCATAATCTCTACTCATTTGACTCATCCCTTACAAATAATTCTCATCATTCACAAAAACCCTATCTTTCCTTTTTCCATAATATCTCACTTTTGTGTGTGTATATATATATAACAACAATTCATGTTCAAAGTTCATCAACTCAAGTGGATGACTTCTTTAAGTGTACTTAATTCCAACTTAACCTCATCCTTAATTAATTGATATTCCAACTCCACCTCATCCATACACAAATTCACATTTCAAATCCATACACAAATCCATATTTCATTAACATCATAAATTAAGAGTTTTACAAACTTCAATGGGCATTCCAAGCCATAATACAATATTTCACAAAATCCCAAAATATATAAAATGCTTGAACTATAATTGGTCAACATACAACTATAGCCTTGTTTTACATAAATTATTCCAAAACAAAACAAAGCATGCAAATCTGGAGTAGTGCCTCGACTCTCTTTCACTCTTTCTCTTGCTTATCACCTGGAGATGGGACGAAGAGGGGGTAAGCTTAAAAGCTCGTGGGGACAAGCTTATAATCGAGAAACAAGCAAAAACCCTTGAAATATTTATTTCGATTGTAAAATTTCACATTGTAAAAATCCATGTAACAAATATTTCCCAAATTCACAACTTATCAAGAAATTCATAAACATCATGAATCATGCCTTCATCAAACTTGTCACAATCATAAACATATAAGCACATCAGAAATGATTTGGGTAGTCTATAATAGAACGTACTAACATAATTCCATAAAATGGTCTTGTGTAGTCGTGAACAGAACATACTATCACAATCCCACATAATGGTTTTGCGTAGCTGTGAACTTAAGGGAGCCCGTGAAGGAGCTCCATGCCACTAGCGGGCAGGTGGGAGAAGCCTTTAGACAAGTGCACTTGACTGACAAAACAGACCACCACATAACATGTAATTCATGACTTGAAAAACAAGTTAGGCAATGCCTTAAATAAATTTTGAGGTCTTAATAGATTAATTATTCTATTTTTTATGGAGTTAATTATTATTTTAATGTGAGTAAGATTTTATGATATAGGTTAATTGAATTATAGTGTTAAGTAAGATTGCATGAAGGGAATAACTGGCAAGTCAATTAAGCATTTAAGTTACAAGGCATATAAGGAAGGGTAGAAGGGTCTTTGTCCAATCATTAATGGCAAAATTGAAATAAGAATGGTGGGCTTGCTTTTAAGGAAGAAGCAAGAACGAAATTGAGAGAAGAACCAAAGAGAAGGAAGAAAGAAGAGAGTTCGGTGGAGAAAGGAGAGAAAAAAGAAGAAAAAGCTAGGATGTTACCATTTCCAAGTTTTCAAGAGGATTTTGAAGTTGTCCAAGAACGGAAAAAGGAAGAGAAGGATTAGAGCTTTCATTAGAGCCAAAAAAATTATTGTTTGGTGAAGATTCAAGGTAAGTTTGATCTTAATATTTTGGATTTTTGAAGGGGTTTTGGTTCATATAGCTTAAGAAATGTATGGGTTTAAGAACTCTAAGATCAATTTTAGTGAATATGTCTTATGGGTTTCTCAATTGGAATGCCTATTTGATTTGGGGATTTTTGTCAATGTTGAAGAAAATCAAGAGAGGCAAGAGGAGCAAGAGTAGAGGCTTTTTTAGCAAGGTTTTCAAGCAAGCGAAATAAGGTGTCATGTTTATAATTTGAGTAATGAGCCATAAATGTTCTCTTTTGAATCAAGAGAATAAAATGATTTCAACGGCTTCATAAATACTGCATCATTGCTTTTGAATGATTTGAGAATGTACTATATGCTTAGTGTTTGAATGTTGTTGATGAATTGAAATTGCTAAATGAAAAGGGTTTTCGAAAAATTGCATGTTCATGCAAAACAAGTTTACGAAATGTTGCCATTTAGGCAATCTGTTTTCAAGTCATGAATTACATGTTATGTAGGTTTGTAGTGGCCTGTTCTGTCAGTCAAGTGTACTTGACTAAAAGCTTCTCCCGCCTACCCGCTAGTGGCATAGAGCTCCTTCACGGACTCCCTTAAGTTTATGGCTACGCAAAACCATTATGTGGGATTGTGATAGTACATTCTGTTCATGGCTACACAAGACCATTTTATGAAATTGTGTTAGTACGTTATGTTACAGACTACCCAAACCATTTCTGATGTGCTTATGTATTTATGATTGTGACAAGTTTCATGAAAGCATGATTCATGATGTTTATGAATTTCTTAATAAGTTGTGGATTTGGGAAATATTTGTTACATGGATTTTTACGATGTGAAATTTTACAATCGAAATAAATATTTCAAGGGTTTTTACATGTTTCTTATTTATAAGCTTGTGACCCACGAAATTTTAAGCTCACCCCCTCTTCGTCCCATCTCCAGGTGATAAGCAAGAAAAAGAGTGAAAGAGAATCAAGGCACAACTCTAGATTTGCATGCTTTTTTTTGTTTTGGAATAATTTATGTAAAACAAGGCTGTAGTTGTATGTTGAGCAATTATAGTTCAAGCATTTTATATATTTTGGGATTTTGTGAAATATTGTATTATAGCTCGGAATGCCCATTAAAGTTTGTAAAACTCTTAATTTATGATGTTAATAAAATATGGATTTGTGTATGGATTTAAACTGTGAACTTGTGTATGGATGAGGTGGAGTTGGAATATCAATTAATTAAGGGTGAGGTTAAGTTGGAATTAAGTACACTTGAAGAAGTCATCCACTTGAGTTGATGAACTTTGAACATGAATTGTTGTTATACATATATATACATATAAGTGAGATATTATGGAAAAAGGAAAGATAGGGTTTTTGTGAATGATGAGAATTAGTTGTAAGAGATGAGTCAAATGAGTAGAGATTAGGGAGTTTAATGAAGTAAAGTTGGTAGTTGAATGGTTATGCTCATGACTTTCCAAGTTGTACATTGCAAATTTCTAATTTTTCACAAGGGTAGAAATCTTTGTTTTGACTTCAGGGGAAAAACTGTACTGATCTAGGCTGATTTGGACAAGGTTGTCATCTGATAAGTTATAGTTCGTTCGTTTAGCTTTCCAAAGATATATAGTTTGTAAATTTTGGAGATCGGACTTGAAAGTTATGATGGTTACAAGTTAGTGATGCTGCATAGGGTGTATAAGTTGAATGATTGTGTTTGGGATAATGATCATACATAGATTATGAATCAATTGTAAATGATATTGAGTTGAAATGGGAGTAAAAAAGATGAGGAAAATGAGTAAGGAATGATAGATATGAATAAGATGGGTCATAGGTACCTTGTAGGAGTTAGAAATATGAAATTTGACCCATAACTGTCCGTTAGGCGGACTTTATGTCTGCTAGGCGGACCTTCTCGGGTGTCTTAGTGTCCCAGGCCAGCCCATGTCCATTTAAAGGTACTTGATGTCTGCTAGGCGGACCTTCTCAGGACAGTTTTAAAAATGTGCAAATTTTGACTCTCTAAATAGCAAGAATCTCTCTTCAAGGTCTTCATGGAAGTTGTAGAACACGAATTACTCTTTGAAACCATGCTTGAATGACCATAATCTGACACCCATAGTGGAAGTTAAGCTAATTGTCCCAAATCATGTACATATGCAAATTTTGGACCCACCAATGCTTTTCTCTGACATATTTGGACTTCAATGGTGATTGAAATGTACTTAGTTTGATATGAAAATAAGAGATAAAAATGTGTCATTTGTTTAAGGTGACGATTGAGGATATAAACATAAGAATGGATTATCGTATCAAGTATTTAAATTATGGAAATTTTGGGATGTTATGAGAATGGAGGTGAGCCTAAGTTGGCTAATACGGGTTCATGGAAATTACCCTCAAGGTAATACGCAAGCTCATGTCTTATGATGACTCTGAATGTTGGGCTCCAGAAACGGGGTCCAACATTTGGGTATCTTATGACTAGATATATAATGCTCATAAAAACCAAACTCTTTTATTTTTATTAATAATAAATATTTTCATTACAAAACTATAACTGGAAGAAAATTAAGTTATAAGTAAATAAATTTGCTTTCTAAAGCACTATATTTACATAACTCCAACATCAGATGGAAGTGGGGTACTACAATGCCATTCGGGTTATGTGATGCACCTGTAACATTTAAAACGTGCATGTTTTCCATTTTATTAAACATGATAGAGGACTTTGTCAAGGTATTTATAAATGATTTCTTAGTTTTGGTGCTTCTTTTGATGATTTTCTGAATAAATTGACTCAATTACTTGAAAGATGTATTAAATGTAACTTGAATTTAAGTCAGGAAAAGAGTCATTTTAAGGTGAAAAAAGGACAGTCCTAGGTCATGTCATGTCATAAAAGGGAACTAAGGTTGATAAGGCTAAATTTGAAGTTATAAAGAAACTTCCACCACCCATTTTTGTCAAGGGTATTAAAAATTTTATAGGACACGTAGATTTTATAAGAGGTTTATTAAAGATTTTTCTAAGATAAGCCTTACTTTGTGCCAACTATTAGCAAAATATGTCCATTTTCATCTTAATAAGGAATGTCTTAATGCCTTTAGAGTTCTCAAAGAAAAATTGATCTCTCCACCGATTGTTGTGGCACCTGATTGGTTTTTACCTTTTAAAATTAAGTATAATAAATCTAATTCTGTTGTGGGAGCTATTTATAGCAAAAAGTTAAGAAATCTTTGCATGTAATTTATTATGCAAACTTAACTTTGAGTGACGCACAATTAAATTACATAACTATTAAGAAAGAATTGTTAGCAGTGATTTTGACATTGGAAATTTTCAGGTCTTATTTGTTAGGGTCAAAAGTTATAATTCATTCTGATCATACAGCTATTAAATATCTTTTGACCAAAGCACATGCAAAACCATGGTTAATTAGGTGGATTTTGTTGTTACAAGAGTTTGATGTGGAAATAAAAGATAAGAAAGGGAGTGAAGATGTTGTTGTGGATCATTTGTCTAAGATAACTCCTAACTTGGAAACTCTTGAACAATAAAAGAAACATGCAATAGCTGAGAACTTTCCTAATGAGTAGTTATGTGTTGTTAGTAAAGTGCATTGGTACACTGACTATGTGAATTATCTTGCACGTGGCATTTTAAGACCTAACATGACTTTTCAACAAAAGAAAAAGGTTCCTTAACCTAAGTAGGTACTATTTTTGGGATGATCCATGCCTTTACCAGATTTGCAAAGATGAAATCATTCAGAGGTGTGTTCTAAAGGACAAACAGGTAAGTGTCTTGACCTTTTTCCACGAACTCCACTATGGAGGTCATTTTTAAGGGCAAAAAAATGCTTCTAAAGTTATTCAAAGTGGTTTGTATTGGCCTACTTTGTTTAAGGATGCTTGTTCTTATGCTTGAAATGTGATAAATGCCAACGAATTGGAAACATAAATAGAAGAAATGAAATGCCCTCACTAACCAACTGACTATTAAATTATTCAATGTTTAGGGTATTAATTTTATGGGTCGTTTCCTAAGTCTTATGAATTTGAAAATATACTTGTTGCAGTTGATTACTTGTCTAAATGGGTAGAAACAATACCCACCTGAACTAATGATGCTAATATTGTTGTTAAATTTATGAGGGACAATCTTTTTAGCAAGTTTTGGATTCCACGTATAATTATAAGCGATGGAGGAAGTCATTTATGCAATAAGCTTTTTGAAAAGCTCGTGAAGAAATATGCAATAACTCACAAGGTGGCGACTTCCTTCCATCCACAAAATTTTAACAAGTGGAAACAAGTAACGTGTAAATTGAGGGGATTTTGGAAAAGATTGTGTACCCATCAAAGAAGGATTGGTCAACAACGTTAAATGATGCACTACGGGCATATAGCACATCTTACAAAACCATCTTAGGAATGAGTCCTTATCAACTTATTTTTAGGAAGGCCTGCCCTTTTCCTGTAAAGGTTGAGCATAATGTTCTGTGGGCAATCAAGATGGTGAACATGAATCTGGATGATGGAGGAAGGGAGCGTTTACTTCAAATTTCAAAATTAGAGGAGCTCTAGAGCAAAGCTTACGAGAATTCTAAAATCCACAAGGAAAGAACAAAATACGTTCATGATAAAGGTCTTACAGGTAAGTCCCTCATACTTGAATGAGCCATTCAAACAACTAAAGTGTTTCTATATGGAGTGGTGGAACTAGAAAACCCAAAAACAAAGGAAACTTTTAAAGTGAATCACCATCAAATAAAACCATATTTGGAAGGATCAGTTGAGAAGAAAACTATAGAATCCATCAATTTGAGCAATCCATCTCGAACTTGACCATTGAGTTATCCATCTATAAGACATTAAAGAAGCATTTAATGGGAGGCAACCCATATAATTCTTATTTTGTTATTTTTTATTCCTATTACGTGACTCTCTAGTTAGTTTAGTGTTTTTAAATGTAAATCTTTATTAAAAAATGAAAATGATAAATTGAAGTTACATTCGTGACTCCTGCAGTCACGGGTGTGATAAGAAAAAGTCACCAAGCCCTAATTTTTTTCATTTATGTCTGTCTTCTTCTAGATCTTCTCACCGCCATCTCCACCATCTACGTAATCAAAGCTTTTTCTCCACCATGAGCACCACCCACCGTTCTCCATCCTCACAAATGATGACTCCCATCATGAGCTCTACCAACCTCACATCTCTTGGGTCTTCATTCCACCAACCACCCTTATGCCCATAAGATCTTCATTCCACCAACAGTCGCACGCCTATAAGCACCACCTACACTGACAGCTATAGGTCCAAGGATGAGATACCCAAAAGCTTTATCCTCTTCACCATGTGATGACTAGACACTAACTTTAGGTATCCCATGCCTACATTTTCATGCTAGAGAGCACTAACAAAGGTAAGCAATTATTAAAAACCATCAAAATATTCCTAACCAAGTTGTAAATTCTAGAGCCATTGTTGAATTAGGAATAGTTGATTGAGTTCATGACTTGTTATGCAACATAATATGGGATAAATTTTCTGAATTTAGGAAAAATTCATATATGTAATTGACTTTAGAATTTCTGAGTACTTTAAAAATGGTCAATGACATTACTACTCAAGATGTTGTGAATAGTCTAAAATTTCAACTGATGAATGCACCACATGTGATTGCTTTGGATATGCTTAATGATATTTTTAGATTTCCAAACAATGATTTATATGGCTATCATGAGGATTTTAGGACTAGAGAATTTTGGACCCAAATAATCAATTCTAGAAAAGTATTTTCTCTAAGACGGTCAAAATCATCTGCCTTAGTGGACCCATCCTTCGCTGTATCCATAGATTTCTAACTTTTACCTTATTCAGTAAGGGAGATAGCTTGGGAGTAGTTTCTAAAGCTGAATTGTTTGTTTTATGGTGTATAGTGCATGGTAAGCCTTTTAATACTAGTATGTGGTTAAGTATGCATTTAATTGATGTGGTTAAAGCCAGTGTAGAAAAAATAGTAGTTAGAGTGTTCTTTACCCAAATTGCGAAGCATTTTAACTTACTAACCAGGAAAACAGTGATGCAACTAGTCCTAGGCAACTCTAGTCTCAACTTGTACTCCCTGGTTTCCTTGAATGTTGTCAAGCGGTAAGGTGATCGCTATTTTCTTATCAACGACAACACGAAGGAAGCTTCAAGCAGTAAGTGTGTTTGAGTTACAAAAGTTGAAGCTGAACAAGAAGTTGATGTTCCACCAACCGAAGCAATGCCTACGTCTCTTCCAATTACTTTTGAGGATTACCAGTCACTGGCAACTCAATTCGGTGCATTCCAAGCTTAATTCATGGAGCATGTAATCTAAACTAGAGAGTTTGAAAGACAAGCAAATGAGTGGATTTAGACGGTCACCACCCCCATCTTATTATCGTATTTCTATCCTTTTTCTTTTTATTGATTATTGGTTTAATTTCTTTTAGTTTTAATTTTTTTCCTTGTTTGCATTACTTTGCATCTTAGATCCCTCTTTTATTTTCTTATCACATTGGGGACAATATGATGTTTAAGTAGGGGGAAAGTAGTAGTTAAAAAAAAACAAAAACAAAAAAATACTATTATTTGTGTGTTGTGTGTTTGTTTTCCCATTTAATAGTTAAAGATGCACAGTCACGAAACAAATTTGGTCAGGATTAGAAGTGCATAATACGAGTGGATAAGGAGACTTGTTTACTTAGACTGATTAACTTGGATTTCATATTTCCCATGTAATAGTTAGAGATGCATGGCCATGAAATTAAATTGATCGAGATTAGAAGTGCATAATACAAGTGAATAAGTATACTTGCATGCTTAGACTGATTAACTTAGATTTCAATTAAAAGCACATTAGTATATTTTGATAGATAAATGTCACTTTTCTTTGGTAAGAATTTAAGCCCTTTGAAGTATTTAATACCAAATTCAAGTATTCTTTGCTGAAAGTCCTCTTTCATGATTAAAGAACTCTAGAACTTGCTTGTAAATACCAGTTGAGATCACATAATCTTATGCAAACATTGAAATGATGAAGGCAATTAAGATTTTACCCATTTTGCTTAAAAAGTTACCCTAATGTTACCCTTAGTGAACCCTTTTGAGCTTAACATGAAACATTTTCTTTCTTTAAACCCAAAATATGAGCCTTTACCTAATTATTTATCCTTTTTGTTATGCATACCATAAGGCTAGTTGAGCATTTGAAATGGTATTCCTGGGTTTAGGAAGTAATTGCTTGAATAGGTGTGTGGTATTATAGTATATGGTTAAATATTGCATTACGAATGGGTATGGTTGTAGCAATTATCTCTCCTCTATACTTTTCTTCTCTTAATTTCCTTATTTTAAATAAATAAATAAATAATTGAAAAGAAAGGAAAGGAAAAGAATAAAAGAAGAAAATGAAATCAAAAGAGAAAGAAAGAAATGCAAAAGAAACTGAGGGAAAAGAAGACAAACAGAAAATGAAAAGAAAAAGGAGAGACGTAAAAAGAGGAGTGCTATCCTTGTTAAATGAGAGGAAAAAATTGATTGTTTTATGCTTCATTATTTTGTATTATTTTAAATGCTCAATTTTTTTGTTGTTTTAAATTATGATTTCTCTTTTTCTTACCCTTAGCTTAGCCCTATTACAACCAAAATAAAGACCTTTGGATTGATGTTTTTATTTGATATGAGTGGTAGAGACTGGATTAGTAAACAAGCCTATAAAAGATGCCTTGTAACACACCACTCTCAAAGAGCATATACCTAAACATACTGACAAATATTCGAGAACATACTCTATGAGGATGGAATGTTTAGACAAGCAATAAACTCGTTGCAAAATTTTTCAAGCATCAAACACATCTTAAGTAAACCAATAATCATTTTCTGCCCATATCATTTATAATCATATTCAGTCATGAATCTCATTACATTTCAAATTCATAAATACATTGTACAATAGTTACGAAATACAATAGAGATACAAAAATCACTAAAGACATATGCAGATGCAAACTGATCTCGACCACTAACTCCTGTCTAATTGCAGTGGTTATAATCCAATTTGCCTAACTGGATATCCCCTGATCCTGAAAGACAATATTATAATTTTGATGAGTTTTGCGAACTCAGTGAGTGAACCATCCTCTATGTGCTCACTCATATCAAACACATAATGATTCACAATCACATTTAATTCACAGATAAGTCATAACACATTTAGAACATCACTTCACATTTCATCATATTTCAACACCTATTATTTTGTACATTATTTCATATTTCTATTTCAAGATAATGTATACATTTCATTTCAATCAATTAGATAGCACATATCAAATTGTATATGCAATTGCTTATGAGACTCCACTTTCATTGTCAATTGTTGTGACTGAGTGCCTTTAACTATCCTGCATCTATTGTGGATACTGGGCTTCTTAATAACTGTCCCGTATCCATTGTGGATACTGGGATCATTTTACATACTTAGTATATGGCTCTTATACACGTTTATGAGCTTTAAGATCTTTTTCATTAGTCACTCTGGTCACAACTTCGTTTATCTAATCATGCATATCATGTAATGAAACGCATGAATTCATATATATACAATCAATTACTTTCACTCATCATACGACTACTTTCACATTTTCATTGGATCTATGTACAGCATTCAACGTTGTGTTAAGTACACTTATTTCTTTCATATTCACATACAATCAAAGCATTCCTAATACATTCACAATTATCAAACTCCTCAGACTATTATTGTCCGGAATTATCAATCATATCAATTTCAGCTCAATAATTGCAATTTAAATGGAAATCCTAATTGCAATCCTAATGAGAAACATCTTGGTTACTCACAATATGCTCCAGGTAAGCTATTGCCTTCATGATCCGACAATGTCTGGATGTTGATGATTAACTTGTGTACCTTTCTTCATGCAATACAATTGTATTTCATACATCATTATGTTGATCATTCACATAAGTAATTAATCATGCACATATGTATATGTGTTATGTATAATGCATGCTCAAATGACTATTTCCAGGTATGTAATCTTAAATCATAAGTTTTAATCATAATATCATTATCACTTAGATATAACTAGTTTACACTTAGACTAATACCTCAAATATACTTGATTACTCTCATTTCATAATTCATACGTTCATCTATCACATAGTCTCCAATCCTTTTTCTAGTATTGTAAAGATCACACAATATCCAAATTCTCATTCAATATTACTTAATACCCCTTACTCTCTTTCTTTGGATCTCATTTACTTTCCTAAGAACACTTTCATTCATATAATACTTATAAATTTCGATACTTAGATACATGATATCTTCAATTCATGCTTATGTTATGACATCAATTATCAACTTAACATATCAAACATTTAATCACTGATTCCAACATCAAATTAGGTTCATTTCAAGACTCATTCAAGTCTAATTGCACCATAGTAAAGTGTCTTATCATTAGTTGTTTCAAATATCATTTAAAAGAAGAAGAAATCATATCCAAGCAATTACCACGATCGTGGAGGACTTCCCACGATCATGGCATGTGTCATCCGAACATCCTTACAATTCCCACGATTGTGGGTTATTTTATTCGACAATTCCAGCCACTTTCTTCTTCCAATTTTTCCAGATTTAAAGCTCTGCATACTATATCAAACATATCTTATGCATAGTTCATCATTTATACCTTAATTTCTCATCATTTTCACCTCCATTTCAACTCAAAAACACCCATCAAACAAATATACATTATTTTTAATCATACAAAAACAGAACATCAAATGTATCCATACATTCATCAATGTTTAGCATACATCCAACAGCATTTTCACCATCAATCTATCCTTGAACTATCATCATATACATTTCTATTAAACAAGCCATGAAGAATAATGTTTTTAACTTGCTTGTTTGGAAGAATAATGTTTTACACTTGCTTGTTTAACTCCAAGCTTCATCAAATCATCACATAACCCTAGCTCCTCCACTTACACAATCATCACCATTTCAAAGGGAAAAAGTTGACCTTTCATCATCAAAGTGAAGATGTTGGACCCTGTTTCTAGAGCCTAACATCTATGATGCAATTGAAACCATTAAGCTTCCTTGATTCAAAGAAAAACAATGAGTAGCTTATTTACTCTATTATAAAAATGTACCCACCTTGAATTCCTTGCTTATAAACTTGCTTAGAGATGTCTTTACTTGCTCCTCTTTCCTCTCTTGTCTCACTTGATTTCCTTAAATAATAACCAAAACTTCATTCAATTTGGTTTAGAAATCGGAAAGTCACAACTCAACAATTTAAACTACTTCTCATGCTGGAACAAAATTTTATATTCAAATTCCACACCGAAATTGAAATCTTTAGAGACTGAATTTAGACTTTATTCCTTTATACAATTTGTATCCCTGTGTCTCTAGTTTACAAAAAAATGGATACCTACACAAAAATTTATTTCCAAAATACTAAAGCATGTTCTGTGCTGGAAAGTTTGCCGCGGCGAAAATGTCCAAAATCCCATTCCGAAAACGTGTTTTCGCACAATTTCCATCTTCTTACTTCCCACCTTTCACATATAACCCATCTTATCGCTAACCCATCTCTTTTACTTCATTTTCAACACAATTCTAATCCAATATCATTCACAACAATTCATAATCTAGTTTTGATCCTTAACCAAACACATCATTTATATAAACCATTCATCACAACTTCCTACACATATTCAGTCTATTTTCACTTATAACCAATCCTAAACATGCTTCATCTAAAAATTAAGAAGAGTTAATGCTCATACTTACTTGATTAGCCACAAAGTCTTCAAGCACTTTAAGAATTTCCAAAACCCTAGTTGCTTTCTCTCCTTTTTCTCCTTTCTCTCTTTCTCCTCTTCTTTCACTCACATACAAGACTACAATTAATTCTTCCCCTCTTATACCTTTAGTGAGTGAGCATAGTCCACTATTCCCTTCCATGTAATGCCTTAGCATTTTAACCTTTATTGATCTTCCAAAAATGCCCTTATACACCTTACAACATTAACACTTCAATTCCATCAGTCCACGAAATAAATCCTCCTAAACTTGACATAATAATTTAACTCCAAATAAAATGATTATCTAGCAAGACCACAAAATTTATTCAAATCATGCTTACTAAAAAAAGAATTTCGGGTTCCAATAGAAGACAAGTAAATATTTGGAGTGGTTAGATGAAGGGTGTTATCAAAGCTCAACGTTGATGGTTGGGTTGGGAGAATATCGTGAATGAGAGAAGTAGAGGAGAAGGGAGAAAGTAGCAAAATACAAGAATGAAATAAGATGACTTCATATGGCTATAACTTGAGAGGTGTGTGGTAAGTGTCGATGACACTTATCGTTTGAAGACACTTGCCACATGTCATGTTCTTATGGTTCCACTTGACTCTTTTAATAACTAGTCTATTTGTCTCCCAATTTCTAAACCAATTATCACCCAATTTTCAATGTCAAATGTCAATAAATCCTATTGCCACTTGTCACTTATTTCTATTACCATATGTCAATTATTTCTACTGTCAATTGTCAATTTTCTTACCACTTGGCATTTTTCCTAGTCCAAAAATACCTATTAATTCATAAATCTCCCAATCATAATAATTTAATTCCAAATTACTAATTATAAGCCATCAATTCTTGTCATTGGCAACCCAAAGTATAAGACATTGGAAATACACATTCATATCTCATTCATTATACTAAGTCATTTATCACATTCATCTGAGTTTCAACCCAGAAATATGTCAACTAAGTGCAATTTATCTAATTCACAATTTATATGTGTATGCTAATACTATGCATTTGAACATAATTATGAAAATCATGTCATAATTGTGCCAGTTTCGTTTTATATGATGACACTCATATGACTCATCAGTCTCACACTTTAAATCTCTCAACAATTTGAGAGACGGGATGCTACATACCTTACATGAAAGTTGATATCTTTGATTATTATTTGGGAAAATCATTGTTTTCATTGTTAATTCTTACTTAGTCTAGTATTCTTTATTTTTCTTGGGGACAAGCATAGTTTAAGTGTGGGGGAATTGTTATGTCTAATTTATATTGATTATGCTTACATTCACATCTTGGTTTTGGTTACAAATACTTGCATCTTAATTTAAATTTGAAATGAATTGAGTGAAAATGACGCAGATGTTGCATGAATGTTGAATTGAGTATCCTGTAAATGTTGCATGAAAACAAAACTATGCATGAAAGCAGGAAAACTGGACGTGAATTATGCATGCATTTTAATAGTGTAACCATAATTTTAATACATGCATTTTAACGGAGTCACACCTATGACAATAGAAGTCACGGGTGTGATAAGGGAGTTAAACTCATTACTCCCACAATCACACTCATGATAGTTTGTTTGCACTAATTTTTTTAGTCTGACACGTGCAGGTTAACGATGGGGTTATAAATGAAACCTAAACCTAGACTCTTGAACATATGTAGGAAAAGAAGGAGGGGAATCGGGGGTTGAAAACAAGAAAAAAAAACCTAAGAGGTAGAGGCGAACAAAAGAGGAGAGAAAGAAAGTAAGAGAACAGAGGCAGAGAAAAGAAGAAAAACATAACAAAGAGCTTCGTGTGAGGAATAAAGTAGATGCAGAAGGCAAAAACTAACACCAGAAAGTTAAGCTGGGTAGGAGATCTACTGCTAGCGTCATTATCTTAGAGTTCATTTGTATTTATTCATCCCTACTACTATTATTGAACTCCTTTATCTTTTATCTGTTGAACATGTTTTCCTTTGAGAGTTTGATAGTTCATTTTGGTTTACTCACTCTATTTATTGCTAAATACTTATATGTTACCGTTAACTATAAGATTGAAGTATATGAAGATGAGGAACTGTACTTATTCCATGACGATTTCTTGTTCTTGAGAATCAATGTAGCTAATTTAGTTGATTATGCATGTTGAAGGGACTATTTTGTTGTTTTATTATTTGCTATAGTTTATAAGCTTATTGAATGTAATAGGGTGGCTAACTTTTACATCATTTTGGTATTAAACGAAGGATTGAGAGAAGAAGTTTAATATTAGATCGTGATACTATAGATGCTTAAGTTATAACTTAGAAATATATTAACTTAAATTAGGAAATTATTAGTTAGCCCTGTTGGACTTCTAAATTATGCATGGACGAGGCATGATTCTTCGTGACTTGCTTGAATCTACTCTTGAGCCTCTTATGTGCCTCTTCCATTCCTATAATCTTGTTCAAAATATTGTCCAATTTTGAGTCTATGGAGCTTGCTTTATCCTATTGGAAGCTCGATTGCCCCTGAGGCCTGAACTGCCCTTATTGTTGTTGTTCAACCACGAGAAGTTAGGGTGATTCTTCCACCTAGGGTTGTAAGTGCTGGAGTAAGGATTGTTACCCCCTCTTAGTCCAAATTGTGCCCCTATATAGTTTACTTGCTCCTAGTTATCCTCTCTCATTAGATAGCAATCCACAGTATCATGATCTAACTGACCACATAACTCACACTTCAACTGTGCGACCTTAACTTGAGCTGAAATTGATGCCTTCATGACGATGAGTTGTCACGTCAAATTGTTGATCTTAGCTTGCATCTCCATTATCTGATCGACTGTGACAATTCCCTTTTGCTCTCTAAAATTCGTAGGGTACCTACCTTGCTCACTCGTTTGTAAGGAGCTGTTACTCGCCATCCCCTCTATCAGCTCCTCTACTTTATTGACTGTCTTTCACATCAAAGATCCTCTTAATGCTGCATCAATCGTGCCTTTAATAGGTGGGTTTACTCCATTTTAGATTGTCTAAAAAAGAAATTCCTTGGGTAAGTTGTGGTGTGGGCATCTCCTCTACAAATCCTTATATCTCTCCCACGCTTCGTAAATTGACTCCCCGTCACCTTATTAGAAATTGGTAATTTCCTTTATGATATTCATAGTCTTTGATAATAGGAAGTACATGTCTAGAAAAGCACGCACAAGCTGCTTCCATGTCGTGATGTAAGCAGGGATTAGCGAATGATACCAAGCCTTCGATATTTTTGTAAATGTAAAAGGAAACAGCCTAATACTAACCGTATCCTCCGACATATGAAGATACCGGAAAGTATCATAGATCTTGAGGAAGTTCATGATATGCACGTTTAGATCCTCATTCACCAGTCTGTAAAATTGCAAGTTCTATTGAAGCATGTTTAGAAGTGCAAGTTTAATTTCAAATGAGGCCGCTTGAATAAGCGGTCTAGACACACCTTGGTTTAACGGGTTGAACCTTGACCTCATAAAGTCAATGAGGGTCCATTGCTGCTGTCCATTGTTAGCTCCTTGGTCCATGTTCTGCTGGAATTCCTCGACCATTGTTGATTTTATTAACTCTTCTTCTTCCTTTCGCCGAGCTTTCCTAAGGGTTCATTCTAACAACGTAACATTTAAATCTATTATCTCCACTGCATGACTCAAACCTGTCATAACTCTTGTGTTTATGCAAGAGCACGATTCCGAAATAAAACAAACAAAAACAATAACAAAAATTAAAACTAATCTAACGTCTTAAACTATAAAACTAAATTTTTGCCTCCTCAGTAATCGCTCCAAAAACTTGATCGCAAGGTTACATACACTAAGTTTTACTATTTATTAACCTTTGTAAATTCCAATATTTTAAAAATCGGACTGGACCGGCCGATCTGACCTAAAAACATCTGAACTGGTCAGTGGTCTAGTTCGATCTTTTAAAAAAAAACTTTCAAACTTAAAATCGGTCGGTTTGCTGGAGAACCTGCCAGTTTTAATCAAACTGTTCCAACTGGTTTTGAACAATGTAGAGCAGATATTATTGAGACTTA
The DNA here is from genome assembly GCA_027563595.1 of Erythroxylum suave. Taxonomy (NCBI): domain Eukaryota; kingdom Viridiplantae; phylum Streptophyta; class Magnoliopsida; order Malpighiales; family Erythroxylaceae; genus Erythroxylum; species Erythroxylum suave. The sequence continues at coordinate 23,430,772 of JAOSBN010000008.1, read as the reverse complement.
AGAGTCTTTCTCGTTCACTTGAATGAAGCTTCCAGGTCTCTCTACTCTCTTCGTCTCCACTGCCTACTCTACCATCATTTGACCTTTTCTTCCCCATCCACCGTCATTAGATCTTGTCTTCCTCATCTCTAACCAACTCCATAGGAAAAGAAATTTATATGCTCTCTCTAACACACACAACGGTAACCCAGTTACCCTGTCGCCTCCGGAAAGCTGAATGTGAAGCGGTTTGAGCATGGAAGGAAGGTGAACTCATCATTGATGGCTGGGTTGTCGATGGCAGAGAAGAAGGTGGAGGAGTTTGAATCGAAGGAGGAGATCAGGATAAGGCAGTTGAAAGGTGGAGGTGTTTGAATCGAAGAAGGAGATAAGGATAAGGCAGTTGAATCATGATTGAATTGTGAGCTTTCATTGTCGTTTATACTTCTTGTTTAATTAGTTTTCTGTAACAATTAAAACTCTATTTCATTTCAGTTTTAATAGTTGTGTTATATACTTATATATATCCGATGAAGGATTGAACTGATTGAGATTTGAGAGTATTGAATTTGTTGATACACTGTTTTAGGCTGCTTTCCTCCGAGACTTGAATCATTAGAGCTTTTCTGTAAGTGAGTACCATTTTGCTTCAACTTTTGGTTTGTTTCTGTTATGGTCATCTTTCGGCTATTGGTTTGTTGATGTTCTTGGATTTGATTCATCATTCATTATATATTCAGATTGGGTGGGAATCGGATGGAAGATTTGATTTGTTTCATACTTTCAGCTCCTGGTTGTTGTTGTTCTTGGATTTGATTTATCATTCGTTATATGTTTAGATTGGGTGGGAATAGGATCGAAGATCAGGTGGTGGTGGTGATTTCATATTTTGATGGTGTGAGTGTGAGATCGAGAGCCCATGAAATTGTCTATTGTTAATTTTATTATGTTGGAAACGTAGTAGACTCACTATTATAAATCAAACAATAATATATTGAAAATAAATTGAGGTTACACTCTTCAATA
>JAOSBN010000008.1:23419358-23429667 GCA_027563595.1 Erythroxylum suave | reverse complement strand
AGTCCCAACTTCAAATTTCCAAGCCCAACATAAAATGTCTATCTAAACACATAATTAAATCAATTAAGGCAAAATAATAAATAAATCAATTAATAATCAATTAAGGCAAAATAAAAAAAATTAACGAATAAATCCATAAGTCAATAAATAATTAATTCGAATAAATAAAAAAATTTTTCGGGACCCAACATTATGCATGAAATTATGTACAAAATTAAATTATGGATGGGATTGTGTATGATTATTGAAATGATTAGTGAGTAAATATAAATGTGATTGATTTTTGGATTTGGATTGAATTAGGAATTCGAATATGGAACTGAGATATTGAATGTGATTTGGGATTGCATGGTGACCTTGTATAAAGACTTGAATTGTGATATTATGTATAATGATTATGATTTGTATATTGAGTTGAGATATTAATAAGAATTGGATTTGTAAGATGTGTTGGATATGGATATGTAGATATAGGATTGCGTTTGTTGTGTTGGATTCCGGACGGAGAGTCCGATGATGCTGGCTATTATGTGAGAATATAGAAGTGTATTTTTGAACACTTTGCAGGTTTGGGTTAGTTAGAATGCAGCCGTTATGCTGCCGAAATTTTGATAAAATTGGTAATAAGATGAATTTTTGGAAACTGTTTGTATATATAAGAAGTTTGGATGAATTGAGAATTTTATTGAGGAAATTTTCCAGTTGAGGAAAGTATGTGGATTTGAGTAATATAAGATTTAGATAAAGGGAAATGAAAAAAAATTTTTTACCGATTCGGACGGACTTTCGGATAGTTAAGTCTTAAGGTTTCCAACGCGATAGTTATTTCTAAGTTTTTGTTCCAGGATGTCGGACATTTGTTTGAGTTCGAATGAACCATTTGTTCCATTGTCGATTCGATATGTTTCGATTATTTCGTTCGAATGAACCATTTGTTCCGCTGCTGATTCGATTCGTCTTCGTTTCGAAATTTTCGTTTCGTTTCGTTTTTCGGTTGGGGTCTAGTTTTCGGATCGGGTCCCAACAATATTAGCTACCAAACTAAAATCGTTACAAAAAGTTATTACCTACTTTTACAAGAACGTCCCTAAAAACATTTACCTACAACCACAAATTAGTAGCTAATATTATTCTGCTACAAAAATAGAATCATCACTAAAAACTATTAGCTATTTACCTACTTTTGCATGAACGTCTCTAAAAACATTTCCTACAACAAACGATTAGTAGCTAAAACCATTCCGCTACCAAAAACAAAACTTCACTGAAAATAATTACCTACGACTACAGTTTAGTAGGGAAAAACTTTTAGCTACGAAATGGAAAAGTCACAAAATACTATGTATGATGCTCTTTGTTCTCGTCGATTATACGTTTTATCAACAAATTCTTTTGCTGAAAAAATGTTTTGTGATGATTTTAGTGAAACATCACATATTATGTTTTGCTATTAGGATTTAGAGAGGATTTGGGCAACAATTTTTTTCTTCACAAATTATTATTTGCGACGATGTGGCTTTGTTTAGCCACCTTTATTTTCGTCGCTAAATGTAGTGTTTGTTGTAGTGAACTTTAATTTACTTAAAAATAGAGATTGATGGATTCATTATATACTATTTTATAAGCAATCCTATGATCTATATGAAATTATAATTCATAGTTAAGAATGGAAGGAAGAATCTTACTGAGTTATATTTTCTCTCAATGAAAGTAATATTGAATCTTAGAAGAAGTAATAACAAAAACTATCCTATTTTTTGAAGCTTTTAAAGTTTATAAGGTATCTAATCTTTTTAAAGTTCTACTAAATCAATAAAAAGTAAGAAATCTGAATATTAATAGTTAACTTCAGGTTATATAAGGTGCTTCTACTAAAGTAGGTGTCTCCAAGTTGAGGAAATTGCAATTGTAGAATGGATGAAGTAGAAAAATTGGCAAAAACGAAAACTGTCTTAATCATCATATTCATTACCCTTATAAATTACAATACAAAATAATAATTTTTTAACAAATATTTTTTTTAAATGATATGCTCTACTTAACAATTGTATACGATAATTGGATAAATGGTAAGTTTATGGTAACACTTTTTCGAAATTGTCGCAAAAGGCTTATCTTTTCATGAAAGTTCATAAATACAATCGTGAAAGGGTAAGTCTTTAACGATGATTTTAATAATCGTTATGAAATGCATGACCTTTGGCAACATAAATGCTTAATTAATGAACTAACTCTCTTATTTATAATTATGTATTCACTAACTTTGACTTGATCATTTGTGACTGAACATCATATTGATAAAAATCAAATTTAATATTATTGCAAATAATTCTATGCTTAAAAATAAATTTAGCTAACAATAATGTCAAATCATTTCAATAATTTATGAAACTATAAACTCAAAATTAATTAATATTACATAAATTATACTTTTTTATTTTTCTCTTTTAAATTATATGATTTGAAAATTTTATATAGTGTTGAAAAATGTTTAAATAGTTTTAACATAAATTTTGTAACATAATGATATAAGATTCTTACAAAAAAAACAATAAATAATGATATATGGTAGGTAAAATAATACAATGATATATGGCATGTAATATAAGATTTTAACTGGAACTTTAGCAATTATTATAGATAAAACAATAAATAAAGAGAAAAAGATAATGAATTTCACACTTATTCCATCAAAGAGAATAAAATATAATTATTTTTTTGAACTCCAAGTAAAATGAAACTCGATAGATAAGGTAAAGGAGTTCTCTATGTTTGGATTCCCTAGAAGGCTCCTTACACGTTCCAAGGCATCAATTGAAACAGAGAAAGATTTTCCCCCAACAATTGGTTTATTGATAATTTCTTAGATCAACTTCTTGGTTTTAACTAAACTAGCAGATGATACATTAAATGATTTCCTAAATGTAATACAGAATAGAGAATTAGACGAACATACGTACCATGTGCTTCACCTAAGGGACAAATAGTATAGAACAATCACCATAATTTCTTTTCAATCCTTTGAAAAATTAAATCCTAAAAACTAAAAAAGCTAAATCAAATGGTAGAAGAAACCTAAATTCGAATGTATCCATACTTGATTGAATGACTCAATCATCATAAAAAAACAGACGTAGTTTTCATAATTGACTTCATTAGGACATCACTATTGTCTCCATTTTCATCTATTTTCTCTTGAATATTCGAGCAAGGTTTACATAACACATAGTATATACAATCACACATTCATGTAATAGCTTCTTAACAGAAAATGAGATACAGATAATAAAGCAAGATAGTTAATTCAAACAATACTAAAAACCTTAAAGAACAAGATCAACCATTGAAGACAAGTAGTGATTAAACTTTGGTGAACAATTTTGTTACACATCGATTTACTTTTCCACAGGGAGAATTCTGCCAGATACCTCTCATCAGAGCTCATTTCTACCATTGAAAGCTATTTGCTAAGTCGACATTTCATGAAGAAGTTATGTTAATGATTTTATTCTAAAAAGGTAATAGAAACAATAACATGGCATATATATAATTAATATAGAATAAAATGTACAATTAGAAAATGAAAATTTATATGAATTTATATGCAATTAACAAATTATTCACAAAATAGACAAAGATTATCGAAATATAATTTTTTATCCAGCCAAAAATCCCCTGCATAAGCACATTCTAAATTTTCCACTCACCCTTAAAGATTAGTAAAACCTAGAGCACATGTAGCGGATTAATAAGTGATCTAACATCTTTAAAAATAAAAGACTTCTTACTTGAATGTTCTTTTCACATCTAACATGCTTCTAAGATTTAGGACATCAATAAGTCAATATAACTGATGAAGTTGAGTTTATTACCTATTCACATAAGAAAATTTTTTTTCTATTACATACATAATTAGTACTTTTATATATTGTCTATTCCAAATATAATTCATAACTTATATAAATACACTGACAAAATATACAACATATATGATATAATTTTTTTTAGGTCTTCTATCATCAAATCTAATGCAAAGATGATTATCAATCATGGTAAAGTTCATTACTTGTCTTTATAGTTGTGATCAATCCATGCATTAATTTTTAACATGGGTATAAATATAATGCATTATTTCTGACCAAAAGTATCAGTAATAGAGAACATCTTGAAGAAGAAATGTTGAGGAAATGACTTTGGAGATCTTAGATAGTCATTCATGTGCATAAATAGCCCACTTTCCCATAAACTTGTTCCAACATTCTAACAATGTTAATTTTGTGATCTATTAACTGAGACAATTTGATGAAAATTAAATGAAAAATTAAAAAACACTAATTAATCTCAGACGTGATTCCTTTCATTAGCATCATATCCACGTCTATGGATTTTAGATCACATCTATGGCTAAAAGACATTGATAAGAAAGTCAAAGAGAAATTGACTACTTAATAAAAGAAAAATAATTGAAGTTGTAGTTTGGAGATTAAAATTTTTTTTGCTTTGATTTATTTAGTTTCCTTTATAAGGTTTTAACTTGAAATAAAGAGACAAATCATGATGTTATTTAAAATATTTTGAAAGCCTTTTCTTAATTTTTAACTAAGAGGAAAAAATTGATAAATAGTAGATTAATGTTAAGTCACTAGCTAGAGATGAGACTTAAGAAGACATAAAAAGATGAGATATCTCCAAAATGAAAAGCATTTGAATTCAAAATTTCATAGATTAAAAATAATGAAGAAGAAACCATAACAAGTAAATGTAATGATGAAGATATGATTCTTATTATAAGAAAATTTAGAAAGTTCATCTAAAAGAAAAAGACCAAAAGAGGAAGAGACATCAAAAACAAAAGTACACAAAATTCTAAACGTAGTCATGATTATAAAGTTTTAATTTCCTAACCTCATAAAAAGTAAGAAACATGAAAGAAAATAAGCCTTCAAAATCATATGCGATGAATATATTCATTTTAAAAATGAAGAATTTGAGCAATTAATTGCAAATAAGTGTTTCACAACACATAAAAATGAGGTAAGCTATATTTAAAAAAAATGATGATGATAAATTGACTTATGATCCTCTTCTTGAAGTTGATCTTCTTTAATTTATTTTGGGTTTTTATTTTCTAGAGTTTGAAAATTTTTGAAAATAAGTTGAAACATTGAAGGAGGAAGGGTATTTTATCTTAGAGTTTGTCTTTGTATTTGATTTTACAAGCTATATCCATTCCCATATTTCTTACTCATCTCATTCTCATAATTTTCAAATTTATATGTCATTAAAATAGAGTTATCTAAAATTTCTTTTAAATGTAGGTCTCCTATTCTATCACCTAGACTGGCATTCCATCCATTTATTCTCAATACTTTGAAAAATAATAAGCCCAAAGGAAAATTATTCCTAAGAAACCCATATCACTTCACTTTACTCACACTTCTATGATCATGTACAGATGGACAAACTAGGTATTTTATAAAGAAAGGATGATACTTTATTCTTATTGTAAACTGCCTTATATAGCTAACCTTCATTTACCAAATTTAATATAATCCATTGTCCTCCTAAATAAGCAATGTAGCTTAGGCTATGTAAATGAAGTTAACATTAACCTTACTCCCATTCTTGTAAATGAAACTCTTATCATTGCCAATGCTTATATCTTCAATACTTATACTAAATAAAATAAAAAGTCTATACCTTCCTAGTAAACAAATAAAGGTTATCTTAAAAAATCTTAGATATGTAGGTGAAAAGTTTGATGGTAGACAATTCTCTCTCAGTCGCAACCAAGTCCACGACCACCTTATCTTATTCAAATTTCTTCTTAAATTTGGTCATATGACTAATATACTTATGTTGAGATCTAGCTATTGCATACCATCATAATTAATAAGAAAATCTATTTGGATGAACTCAAATAGAAATAAACTCCGTTTAACTCACAGATAAATTTGAGCCAAATCTGAAAAAGTTAACATAGATGTATAAAAGAATTGACCCATTTCTTATATGAAATCAATATCCAAATTCTTATATTATTTGAATATCATGAAGAAAGAATTATCTGATAAGTTCAAAGTTTAGTAGAGAAAAAAGAAGCATTGAAAGATCTAATAAACTAATATCTCAAAAATTGAAAAGAAACATAATTTAAATATTAATCTAAAAATTAGGATTTTGAGTGAGTACGGCAATGGACTAAGTTGTGTTAACTAAGAAATGTTTAGTATTAATAGGAATAGTTTAGGACATGTCCATTTCAAAGAACATAGATCTCTTTGTAATTTTATAACGTCATACATGATCGAGAAGATCCTTTTATAACTTGATAATGGTAGATTGCATAATGTTTAAATGGATAGTTTAGTTTATGTTTAGTTGTTAAATTGAATAATTAGTGCATGTTTAGGTTAAGATTGTGTTATTTACTTAGAAATTTGTGCTTTGAGTGTTTTATAGGTCAAAGTATGCCATTGATCTTAAATTTTGTGTATTTGAGGTGCCTTGATGTGTTTGTTAGTATTTCACGTCAAATACAAAAAAACTGTAGGAGATGAAAAGGAAGCTTAGGGCAAAACCCAGGGTCGTGATTGTAACAAAAGCCTGGTGAAGGTTCCATGATCGTGGCCTCATCTACCACGATTGTGATAGAAGCAAAATTTGGTGCCATGATCGTGGCCTGCTTGATGAAAGACATAAACAACCTTTCGGAATAAAGTTTTTAAGGGGTGGTTTTTTGGACTTTTGATGTATGGGAAAACCCTAGGGTTCCTAAATAGAAAATACTATATAAAGAAAGAGAAATGACCTAGAAAATAACTCCCACCTTTACCACTTTAAGAAAGATCCAAGGATAGAGGAAGGAGAAGAGCAAAGGAGGAAAAAGGAAAAAGGAGAAGAAGGAGGTTATTGTGCTACCATCTTCCTGATCGATTCCAATCCTTCCAATCGACTTCATTTCATCTTTATTTTTCTTTTTTTTGAATGTATAAGATGGATTTTTTACTGATGGATTTAGGTTTGATAATGATGTTCTAAGATTCTTTAGGGATTTTTTCTTGAATCAATATTAATGTGATTTCTTTTGATGTTACGATTATTTGTTGTATTTGTATGATTTGGTAATAAATCAAGAGAGTGAACTAATAGTAAAACAATTAGATTGGTTAATGAGAGTTAAACAATCTAACAGATCGTGCAAATAATCAAATTGGGAATTTAGAAGAAGAGAAATCTCGTGTAAAGACCCAGTTGTCTATTAGAGGGTTTAAGATCCGATTGTAATTGTGGGTTTTTTGTTAATTAAGAGATTGCAAATTCCATAATTCAATTAGGGGTTATGATTTAGGGTTAATGATTATAACTCAAGAGAGAGTAATCCACCCTTGAAAGTTTATAACCGATACCATTTTAACTCAAAAGTAATCATGTTAGCATTTGATGATAGGATCAATCCCCTTTCTCATATTCGGCTAGTCTTCCTTGTGTGATTCCCATTGTTGATTTGGTGGTGTTCACTTTAATTCTCTTTGTGTGTTAATTTTATATTTTTATCCCAATCAATCATCTTCACGTGTTTACTTTTTTGTCCAGTTTTTATTTCCTTTTTAATAATTCTTTAGGCTTAGATAATTTGTTGGACCCCGTTTTCGAAGCCTAACATTCGGAGTGATCATAGGTCAGCATATTATCCTATAGGGTTATTTCAAAGAAACCCTCATTAGCCAACATCTCACAAAGGTGGCGTGCCCATACCAGTCATTCATCAAAAAGAACTCACTTTCCCTATTTCCGAACAGATTATTGGGAAAACTCAATTTGGAATTTTAATTGGACTTCATCAGAAAATTTGTTCCCCATTGTCTTAAGTCTCTAATGTAACCAAAATCATTAAATTTGGTTATAAAATCTGAAAGTTATAGCCCACACATTTCTGGACTGTTTTTGCACTGAAACAGTACCCTATACCCTATCTCACTCCAGAAATTGAAAGTCTTAAGGACTGAATTAAAATTCAATTTCTTCAGATAATTTGTAGCTCTATGTCTCTAGCTTATTTAGAAATGATAATCATCTCATTTGAAGGTCGGACAACAAAGTTATGGCCGAAGGAATCAGACAAGGTTTTGTACTCAATCATATTGAACCTGTTTCGGTATAATTGACATAACTTCCTCTAGAAATCTTGTAATGAGGCCATTCATGAACTATTTAAAAGAAAACTTCTAGATCTATAAATTCTATGAAGATCACCAAGGTAGATTCTGTCGTCTAGAGGGTTAAAATTGGACCAGACAATTCTATCTATAGTGTATAAGAAGTAAGAAGGTATGCATAAAAAGTAAGAAGATATGCATAAAAAGATAGAAGATATGCATAAGAAGATAGACGAAGATGACGTCATCATAGAAGAAGTATAGACGAAGATGACATCATCATAGAAGATATGCATAAAATTATAGAAGATATGCATCAGAAGATAGATGAAGATGACTTCATCATAGAAGAAGTATAGACGAAGATGACGTCATCATAGAAGATATGCATAAAAAGATAGAAGAAATGCATCAGAAGATAGACGAAGATGACATCATCATAGAAGATATGCATCAGAAGATAGACAAAGATGACATCATCATATAAGAAGTATAGATGAAGATGACATCATCATAGAAGATATGCATAAAAAGATAGAAGATATGCATCAGAAGATAGATGAAGATGACATCATCATTAAAGAAGTATAGACGAAGATGACGTCTTCATAGAAGGTATGCATAAAAAGATAGAAGATATGCATAAGAAGATAGATGAAGATGACATCATCATAGAAGAAGTATAGACGAAGATGACGTCATCATAGAAGATATGCATAAAAAGATAGAAGATATGCATAAGAAGATATTTCCTACTGGATCTTCCTTACACACCCAAAATTCCAAATCACTAAATACACTCTCTAGAGCACCTCCACTTATAAAGATCATAACTTTCAACTCCGATGTCCAAAAATTTCATACTATATACCCTTGGAAAGCTAATAAGATAAGCTACAACTTTTATAAAGATGACTTTGGCTGATTCTCTCTAGATCGATACAATTTTTCCATTGAATTGCTGCCCATCATCCCTACACCTAAGAAGGCTTGCTAAACCTAATATCCCTCCATATTCATTCACTACCAAGTACCTTTTTGGTAACTTTTGAGCCTCATTTCCAGCAACTCATTCCATACACATTTCCAAGCTCTAATATGCCATTTAAAACAAACAACTAATTGCAAACTCAACAAGGAAGAATATGCGCAAACACATATGCCCCTTCCACAAGAATCATACACAACCTATAAAGTAACACAATCATACCCAACAGGAAAAATCCTTAAATTCTCATTCTCATTTCAAATCAAAATGAATATTCATACATAGCTTTAATTTCATATCAACATGTCCATCACTAATTTAGCACAAGATTTCAAAATACCTGAGATGCTCAATGTTTGATATGCTTATAAAGCTATCCAAAAATCTAGTTACTAACTTAGTGCAAAAGTATCTAATGCCTCGGAGTTTCCGATGCCTTGCAAGGTTCACGCTTGTCTGGCTTTGCACCTGAGGAGGAAAAGTGGACTGAGTAACGTGGCTAAGTGGCTAATACGTTTGTAGCCATCAGTAATGAACCACACAACAAGCATGAATACACATGTATCAAGCAATTCCATTCATCCGCAAATTCATCACACCATTCATAATTAACCAAAGTTTATCACATAAAGCATATCATGAAACCTTCTATCAAGCATAACACTTTGTTTTGCATCATACTCACAAATTAATGATGAAATGCCCACAAAATGGCTCGAGAGTTCCGTAGAGCAAAACAGTTTACACCGTGAACAAAACGAGTCCGATTTCTCGGCATCTCGTGGCCTCAAGCGGGCAGCCAGGAGAAGGCTATAGGTCAACGTGCACTTGACTAACGAAACGGGTTTCTCTCTTGCCCAATCACAAACAAATCTATGATCAAATATTCATCACAATTTAACATTTATGCAATTTAAGCCAAAAAAATCACACACACATAGGGCATTTGCCCATCACACAACAACTATAAAGATATTACCTACCTAAATTGCTAAAAATCTAAGCTCAAGATGACCCTTCCTCTCTCTCTTGAGTAAGGTTTTCTTGATTCCCTTCAATTAAACCAATTTCTATTTAATCCATATATTCAAAAGAAAGTTCATAAAATTCAAGAATCAAAGAAATGCTAAAATTAAATTTAAACCTAACCTACCCATAGCCC
>JAOSBN010000008.1:23394558-23411522 GCA_027563595.1 Erythroxylum suave | reverse complement strand
TGTATCCATACCCAAGATCACATCCAATCCCCCCATCTTCAAGGGCATCAAATCCACCACTAATTGTTCTCCTCCAACGTGTATCTCACAGTCTCTATAGACTTGACTAATAATAATACATTGGCCGATTAGGGTACTCACCATCAAAGGAGTATCCAATGGGCTCAAATTTCTCCTATGGACAGTTCTACTTGATGACACAAATGAATGGGTAAAACCTGGATCAATCAAAACAATTGCATCATCATCAAATAATTTAACCATACTTGTCACAACTTCTGGAGCGGTCTCTGCATCCTTTCGTGTCATTGCAAACACTCTAGCCAGTGTTTTCCCCCTTGATCTTCCTGGAGGATTTACTCTCTTAGCTGCCTTAAAGCTACCCACTTCAGTTATAGTCTTGTGCCTCACTGTTTCGGTTCTCTAAGAAGCTTGCATCTATGATCCCTTTCTTCTGGCCAGCTTTGGAAACTCTCTGGCCATGTGTCCTTTCTCTCCACAATTGAAGCATGCTTCTGTTAATCGGTAACATTCCCCTTTATGGAACCTTCCACAATGCTCACATTTGGGAATGGGTGGCCTATCACCATCTCCCCTTTTATTACCTCCCACTGTTGAGGCTTGATGAGAAACAGTAGAGAAGTGTGGAAAACTGTCTGAGCAACATTGAATTACATCCCAAAGAGCAGTCTAAGGTTATTACACTTAAAAGTGGGAAAGAGCTACAAACACCAGTGAAAAAAAATTTGAATCCCATCTTATAGAAAATGATTCATTTAGGAAAATTGATGTGATCGAATCTTTAAAGGAGCAAGAAGAAAAAAAACATATGAAAATGGACATAAAGCTTGAAGAATATAAGGAAGTCTTTGTTCATGGAGTGAAAGAAGAAGAGGAGACAATGGTGACTGAGGAAGAACAAGAACAGATCACCCTCTTTTAGGACAAACTGCTAGATTCAATTAAAGACTTAGGAAGTTACGTTATTCCTCATTTAATTGACAGTTTCTTAATAATAAGAACTTTACTGAACTGAATTGACAGTTTCTTAATAATAAGAACATTACTGAACTTAATTGATTTTCTTAATTTTATCAATATTATCCTTTTGATTATCTTATAATTTGTAGCTTATTTACAAGCTATGAAGCTGAAATTGGGCAACACGAGTGGAAGCAAGCCACTTATAATTGATCCCGATCGAGTTTCAAAAGATGCAAGGCCAAGCTAATGACCTTAACTTAGCAAGCTTAGTAGTTAGATTTGTTTTAAATTCTATTAAAAAAAGTCTTAATGATTTGGAATGGGTTAGATTACTAATTCTCTTACTCTCTTGAATCAAATATAAGAAAGGAAAGCAATCTTAATGTCAAGTTGGTTTAATCTCGACACCATCACCATCACCGCCTCAATCACCATTGAGGACAATATGTTATTCAAACGTGGGTAGGGTTATATGCATTATTTTTCTTATTTAAATATGAATTTTGCATGTTGTATTTTAGTTTTGTTTAGGATTGCATGGTGTGATTTGTGTGAATGTGTCAATGGCTAAAACTTAACAGAATCGATTTAGTTTTGAACATAGTCTTTTAGGTTATGAATATTTATTAGCTTGTGAAATTAGTGTTTTAGGTTGTTTCGATCAAATATGCATGTTAATTAGGATATGATATTGGTTCATTCACTCTAGAATTTACCACATCCATTATAATTTTAGGTTGGTCAATCGAATATGTGGCATTGTTAGTACCTTGTCATGAGAATGATTAGCTAAAGAAATGAGGTAGGCAATAAAAAAAAGTGTGGGTTTTGTTTAATTAATAACTATTTCGTTGGCCCTTTTTGAAACAAATCGGGTTATGAATAGATCCAGTAACTAGTTGAGAATGTGATGTAGTTGAGCAACCTAGGGATATTCATCACAAATGTTTGCCTTCATGTCAAAAGACTATAATGACATTCAAACCAAGTTGCTTAATAAAATTATGGCCTAGTTGAGTAACTGGGGGACATTCATCACAAATGTTTACCTTCATGTCAATAGGCTAGGTTCATGTTAATTAAAAGGAACAAAAATAGTGTGTTAGTTAATAAATCCTACCAATCTTAGTAAATAGCTCGAATTTTCATGAAAAGTTACTTAAGAATAGTTATAATTTTGATTGAATGAATAATTATCAATGTGTATGTATAAGTGATAGAAGTGAATGAGTTTGACGTTAAGGTCTTGAGTAGTATGTATATTTGGCCCTAAGTACTTAGACACATATTTCACAAGTTAATAAGTTATAACCACTTAAGGGATCATATTTGTAGTTAAATTTGTTTCGTAAAGTTTAATGTCATTAACCAATTATTGCATATGTGTGTGTTTTTTTTCTTATGTTTGGTGTGTTATGTTTTACTTATTTTTTCTTTGCTTAGGAACAAGCAAAAGTTTAAGTGTGGGGTTGTTAATAATGGTAGACTGCATAATGTTTTAGTGGATAGTTTAGTATGTGTTTAGTTGTTAAATTAAATAATTAGTGCATTTTTAGATTAGGATTGTATACATTTATGTTTTGAGTGTTTTATGGGTTAGGGTATGTCATTGAGCTTAAATTTTGCATATTTGAGGTGCTTTGATATGTTTGTTTGTGTTTCAAGTCAAATATAGAGAACGAAGGAGATTCAGAGGAAGCTCAGGGCAAAACCCAAGGCCACGATCATGATAGAAACCTAGTAAAGGTGCCACGATCATAGCCTCATCTTTCACGATAGTGACAGAAGCAATATTTGGTGCCACGATTATGACTTGCATGACAGAAGACGCAGATAGCCTTCTAGACCTAAGTTTGTAAGGGACTTTTCAAACTGTTCGAGCACAGGAAAACCCTAGGGTTTACCCTAAATGGAAAATACTATATAAAAAAGGAGAAATGACCTTGAAAATAGCTCCCACATCTGCCACTTCGAGAAAGATCAAAAGAGAGAGGAAGAAAAAGATAGAAGGAGTTGAAAGAGGAGAAGAAAGAGGCTACTGTGCTACCATCTTCTCAATCGATTCCATAACTTTATTTCATCTTTATTGTTCTTTCTTTTGAATGTATATGATGGATTTGTTAGTGATGGATTTGGGTTTGATAATCATGTTCAAAACTTCTTTAGGGATTTATTCTCAAATCAATGTTAATGTGATTTCTTTTGATTTTAATGCATTGGGTGTTGTGATTATTTGTTATACTTGCATGCTTTGGTAATAAATCGAGAGAGTGAACTAATAACAAAATGATTAGATTGGGTAATGAGAGTTAAACAATCTAATAGATGATACAAATAATCAAATTGGGAATTTAGACAAAAAGAGATCTCATGTGAAGACCCGGTTGTTTATTAGAAAGCTTAAGATTTGATTGTAATTATGGGTTTTTTATTAATTGAGAGATTGCAATTTTCATAATTCAATTAGGGGTTATGATTTAGGGTTTAATAATTATAACTTAAGAGAAAGTAATCCACCCTTCGAAATTTTAGGACTGATACCGTATTAACTGAAAAGTAGTCATGTTAGCATTTGTTGAAATGATAAATCTGCCTTCTCATATTCAACTAATCTTCCTTGTGTGATTCCCAGTGTTAATGTTGAGATGCTTATTTGGATTCTCTTTGTATGTTAATTTTACATTTTTATTCCAATCAATCATCTTCATATGTTTACTTTTCTATGCAGTTTTTATTTCTTTTTAATAATTCTTTAGGCCTTAGATAATTAGAATTAGGTTAGTTCAATAACTCCTTAAGGGATCGATACCTCACATACTACACTTACGACTTGTGCACTAGCAGTATTTTAAAGGTTTTAAATAGATTAAAACTTGCCTTAACATAACTTTGTAAAGTTTATTCCAATTAGAGTCACCCCATATTAGAGACCTTTTTCTCATGAAATTTTAACTTTTGCATTCAGAGAGGGGCACAGACTTGGATATGTGTAGTTATGAGCCTATCTTCACTAAAGATGAGTGTTTTACCTCTAATTCTCTTCACTTACTTCAAATTGTGTAATTGACCAAACTCCATATGCGATGATCCCCTATTTTGGTTAGTTATGCTTGAATCATATTCCCATTATTTAAAAGGATTTATCTTTAAGTTACTGTTCTCATCTACATAAATAGGGAAACAAGCCCTTTTACATAAACTTACAATCATAGATTGGTTAGTATAAAGGACACTCATAATATTATTATTTTTACCCTCTTTTTTTTCTCTTTTTAATTCTCTCTTTGATATTAATTGGTTGTCTATACCTTGACAACGTATTGTAGCGCTAGTCAAAATAAAATAATTAGACTACTACTATAGTAATGGTGAGTCTAGGTCGATCCCACAAAGTGTGTAAAGCTGTTGAAATGAAATTAATCAGTGTTTAGGAAAAAGGGGGCTTTGGATTTTGAAATAAGAAAATAAAATAAAACTATCCTAATGAAAAAAAATTAAAGAAAATATGCAAAAAATGATAAAAGTGAGGAATTCAGTAGGGACCCGATTCTTTGGTTCAATCTCAGCCTACACCCTAATTAAGCATATTTCATTGATTTGTTATTCTCTAACCTCTCCTAGCAACTATTAATCATGGGTTAATAATTAAGTCGAGTTTTCCCTTAGGTTTTGTTTAATCAAGATACGATCATTAATTAACCTAACCACCGAATAACCTAGGATACGATCTCTAGATTAAATTAGGAAGTAGCATTACAAATTTGAACGACCGATTAATCAAGGAAACAACAACATAGGAAGCATCATTTAACCTAGGTCAAGTTATCCCTAATGATTATGAATCATTAGTAGCTACACATGAATTTCAACATAAAAATTACGAATTACATCGAAATTTTAGCAATGAGTTTGCAAATAAATGATTTAATGAATACATTAAAATCATCTTTTCACAACACTCAATAGGTTCATACACAAATAACCTAACTATAATGATAATATGATCATTCATACACACAAACTAAATCCATATGCCTAGGATAACACGTTCAATTCAATAGGAGAGAAAGAAACAACAAAACTATGAAAGAAATGCTTAACGTGGGTCGTCGGTGTCAATGTCACCTCTAAACCGGCATCAGGACGTTACCCTTCCATGGGTCTATCTTGGAAAAATGTTTCAACCCCTATTGATAACCCTATCAAAAACCCCTCTAGCACCTCCTCCTCTTTTCCGTCGTAAGCTTTTGTTTCTGCCTTGCAAGCCCTCGACACTGTTTAGTGAAGTGACATATAAACTTTAGTGGACCATCTTACTATTCACACCTATTTAACCCTTTGCTTCTCCTCTTGAAAAAATGTCTGCGTTTCACTCTTGCATTTGCGGTAAACGTAGATGTTGTCTATGTTGAATGCAAACGCAAACGTATGTGTGAAATGCAGACATTGTCTACGTTTGACGCGAAGTTTGCGTTGATGTTGTCTGCATTTTCTTTTTAATCCTTAGCCCAATAACTACGTTTTGGTGCTCTTCGCTGCATATCACGTTTTGCTCCTTCACCCTACTTCCATTTCATGCTCACTACATTTTTGCATGGCAAAAACATGCACATGCATTGCTTTCTATGATTCTTCTTCTTCGTGTTCCATTTTTCTTGTCTTCTTCATGTCTTTTAATTTTCTTCTTCTTACCCACAAAGACAAATGAAAATTAATCTTCGGAAAATTGCCAAAATATAGAGTTTTTGACTCACTTTAACTTTTTTGCCTTCGAGTTGTACCTAAAATCACATATGAGTCAAAAGTGAGTATCTTAAGTAATTTCACGTCAATAATTGCTAAGTGTTATGAAATAATTTCATAATCAATTAAGCACCTATCATGCCTGTTTTTTTGATAATGGTATAATAGTAATGAGTTTATCTTCCCTAAAAAGGTGCACATATTTTGGAAGCCTTCATATATAATATTTATGTTTAATATAACCTTTTTTTTACCTTGATTTACCCATATTTGTTAAGCTATTGAAGCTTATATGACTTTAGATTCTCTGCAGAAGGAAAACTCAACTTTTCTGTAAGAGTAGTGCTAGCTATATTGCTGAAACTAATTTTATAAAAACTTACTACATACCGTATTATGAACTTCGCATCTAGTATGAAAAATGTTGTTTAATCCACTCTTTTTCCTACTTGACCTCCTTTTCCTGAAACACCAGGTAGGGAAGGTTTCTCTTAAGATATCAACTTATCTATTAAATTTGGAGAACTAAGGGTAATTCCAGCAATTGTATTACCTTAGGGGATCCTTCATATTTGTTTGAAGAGTAGAGAAGAGTCATGTCCTAAGTGGGGAATCAAAGACCTTGCTGGTAAATCATTGGGCCTCCTTAGTCTGAACATGTGATCAGATACAATAAGAGGAATTAAAGAACTCTAATCTCATTATGTTCCTTCAAGTTTTGAATTTCAACTTATGGTCAGAATAAAATGTTTTTGACTACGATTTTTGGTACATCTTCCTTTTGATCCAAGGAACTTTTGTAAGTGTTTAATTTCCTGGTAGGTCTAGATTTTGTTTTTTTTAAGCATTCACATGTTTTTATAAATATGAGACTCTGACCATATCCTTAATTAACTACAGCTAGATTTTCCCCAAGTCTTAGAATAGGAATGACATCTGGCAATTCCAATTTGTGACCTCCACTATAACACAAAATTTGACAAATCCAATCCTTCTTCTTGCTAGATGATTAAGACCCTTGGAGAATGCATATTTCAGAGGATTATTATGTAAGTTAATTCACAAGGGAATTTGGTTCTCTTTGAGGTTTTCGAGCTTTAGCCTACGTTTCCAAAATTGGAGAAAAATTGGGACGCTCATTAAACGCCATGGGCCACCTTCTAAGACCTTTTGTATTGCTTCAACACTGGCAAAGGTGAATAGGAACATGTTTTCCTCATTTAGGAGAACGTTTTTCTGAAAATTTATTTATTTTTCTCATTTTCATCTTTCATAAAATTTTCCAATATGCACCAAATAAAAAAAAGCATTGGATTATTTTTGTCACCTTAAAGAATAGAAATATTGCTGCTTACCCCTTGCTTTATTCTTGAAGATTTTCATGTTTCTTTTGTCCTACAGTTGCAGCTTCTTTACGTTCAAAACAGTTTTCATTTGATACTCATAGTTATAATCAATTAAGTTCTTAAAATTCTGCAACTTGCCGAAATACAAAAAAGAAGAGAAGTGCATGTACAGAAATTTTAGTACTCTACTATCTTCTCCCTGGAGGGTTGAGTGCTGATGATTGGATATAATTTTGCCTTGCTTGTAATCATTCGTGCTTTAAGCTTTTTTTTATCTTTAATAATTTTCTTTAATTTAAATAAAAATTCAGTACTTAAACCAAGCGTAGTGTTCTGAGGGAAGAACTAAGAAGGTGAACTCTAGCTGTCGCTCTATTTCATCATAGATTGGAGCCTAATAAGTAACATCAGATTTGCGTATGGGGTGACCGAAGTAAAGTTGAACTTATCCGATTTTATGTTAAAAGGTCAAAATAAAGCTAAGATTTTAGTTTGAAATGGTCCATATTGCCCAGTCCCTCTCTTCCTCGTCATCTCCAGTACTGCTTGACTGCATAAAAAACAGGAAAAAGGAAGAAGTTTTAGTTGCAGATGAAACTGGACCACTAGCTTTTTGAGTTATTAGTGGTTTGTACCATATGCCTTAGGAGGTTCAGGTGATATTCCTTCTTTATAATTTTATTCCAAGAGCTAGAAGGATATATACAGGACAATTTTCGATTACGCGCTCATGCGTACATATTATGCTTTGTCAGTTTTCATTCTCAGCCCTTTTCTATTAAACTTCAATTTAATATCGGGACTTCTGCCATACCTCGAGTGTGGAATCTAAGCAAATGATTTTTAGAAATGTATGAATAACTAATTTTTATCTAGTTTATTAGGATTTATTGAAGTGAATGTCCTTGTACTCGATCTTAAAATAATATATTATAAAGAATAATTAATTATTTTAAATTCATTAAACATGAACTAATATTTTACTTTTAATTACTAGTAAACATTTCAATCAAAAAATTCTTCATATAAATTTACCACCTTATAATAATGTTAAATTGCATACATTTTTATATAAAGTTATCACTTTAGTGATTGTAACGAGGTTAAAATTCAAAATCCTTTTCACAATAAACACAATCTCTTAATATAATAATTTTATTTGGTTTATTAGAATAAATTATATATTTTTATGTTGAAAATTAATGATTTTCTCTATGCATAGTGACTTTGATGAACAATATCACTTTGTTTTACTATTGTTGGATAATTGATTAACATAAAAGAATTATAGCTTTTTTTAATTAAAATAAAAATAATTATAGTTAGTGCAGTGTCCATCGTAAATTATCAATTATATGAAAATCATTAATTTTCATGTTCTCTATGCTTAGTGAAAGAACTTTTAAAGAGGAACCGAATCGCTTGGTGTAGTCTCATCCATGATTGATTCTAAGTTGGAATATTTTTCTAGATGAACAATTGCAACAGGGCATCTGGACATTATTAGAGATAAAGTGTTGGTGTTACATTTCAATGATTAAACAGTAATTTAGATAATCAAAGACAGCTCTACTTCTAATAAAAAGCTGAGAAAATAGGCATTCTCATGCATGAGATAATGAAGTGTATATATTAAATTATGCAACCCAGACAACAATTAATTAACTTGGTGTTTGTGTTCCTTTCTTCACCTTTATATAATTTGCAGCTTGAATATAGATTAATTACATGATTTTGTGACCAATTAAATAAGTCTTTGGCCAAAACGCAAAAAGCTCATTCAAACAAGTCATATTCAGCCGCAGATTTAATATTACTAGCCTGCTTATCGTTATTATCTAAATATACATGAAAGATACCGCCAAAAGTATCGGACTTTAATATATCCATCCCGCGTATGAAAATCTACTCCATCGTCCACACCTGGCGATAATGGTCCTTCACTCCCTTTCAGTGAGCTAAGGATTCTTTAAGCTATTCAATTCCCTCCATCATCTCTGTTTTCTACCAAGCTCTAAAGAAAAATAGATCCTACTGCAGCAGCAGATTAAGAAGAAGGATCAACTTAATGGAAACCCCTCAGGATCATGATAAGATGATAGAAGAGCCGCTCTTGAGCAAGCCTAAAGGTGGCTTCAAAACGATGCCCTTCATCATAGGTGGGGCCAAACACTCTAAAAATGAAGCACACATGCCACAATATTAACATATATACGTCTATGGGTATATCGTTTCGGAGTTGACCATGTATATATTTGCTTTGGAATTTGTTACAGCGAATGAGGCATTTGAGAAGGTGGCAAGCTATGGGGTTATGCCAAACATGATACTGTACTTAACGAGAGAGTATGGCCTGGGAGCCGCTGAAGCTGCCAACGCGATGTTCTTCTGGTCGGCTGGCATAAACTTCACGCCGATTATGGGGGCTTTTGTGGCGGATTCTTGCGTGGGTCGCTATTGGATGATCGGTTTTGGATCGATTGCTAGCCTTCTGGTAAATTTGATTCTAAAAACTGAACTCTTCACACTTCTGCTTCTTTGTCTCTTTTGTTATGGTTCAACTGACAGATCTGGAACAAGGTGGCAAAGCCCTAATCTCTAACATAAGCGCTAAAATTAGAACCTAACCGTCAAGAAATACAATTCTTAGTTGTTTGTCTGTTGTGTTTGGTCCCTTTTCTACTTTCTTCCAAGAAGAAATCGTCCTTCCTGGACTTGAGTGTTGAAAGAGACTTCCTCCTGGGGTTGGTTCATGGTCTAGTAAAAGGAAGACCTAATAACCTGTCTCCTTATTGGGGTTATTCTCTTGTAATTCTTACAAAAATAATTATTTACAGGTTTAAAAGAAATCAGAAGAGCCACATTCATTAATTTACGGATCTATTTTTGTCATTTTGTTTATTAATTTGAAAATCGGATGGTTCAATTTCAACCAATCAAACTCAAAGATAGGAAAATCTAATTACAAATTCAAGTTAAACCTATTCTATAAACAAGTTACTAGCATCTGTTGGACTGGTATTTGTTCCTCTATTTCACCTAACAATAACCAATTAGAAGGAACTAAATGTATTACTCAAGCCTTGTTAATTGTTTATAATTATATACCTCCAGGAGTATTCACCTTAATTACTGGTAAGTTTTTGTATCTGGCAAGTTAGTTACATAGATAAAAGGATTAGCCGATCCAAATCCTCATTGATTTTCACTTCTTTAGGGATCAAATTCTAATCTGAATTTGCATTAAAACTTTATTTATTTCTACAAACTCTTGACACCATTCTTCTCTCGGATTAATTAACAGATGTAGAGAGCACAACCTATTTTTTATATCTAACTTTATCTTTAGACAACGAATAAATTAGCTTAACATAAAAAAAATTCAATGTAAATGTATTTGAGTATCATTAATTAATTAGGAATTGTGGACTATAGTTCAATTAAATTTATGTCATAACAAGATAAGTTCAAAATTTGATGCAAAAGTTATGTTACTTTAATTAAATCTATTACTTGTGAAGTAAAAAAAGTAAGATAGAAAGGTTTGACTATGATCTTGAAAATGTAAAAGGGAATTGAAGCCAAAAAGAAATTACTGTAGAACGCTTAGAAAATTTGGTCATTAGCACTAATACAAAGTTAACAAAGAGAATAACAAGATAACTTGCTGATGGGTAGTTCTCCTTAGATTCAGAAGTCTTTAAATTTAATGTTTGCAGTCCTTCCAAAAACCTAGCGCTCTCTTTGATAGAAACGAAGTTGACAAGAATACAAAATAATTAATGTGATCTGCAATCTAGTTGATAGGGCTAATTTAATTGAGTGGGTCTATTGGTTTAATGAGTTGTTTAGCAATTTCTGTGCAAGTGATGGGAATCAGTTTCTTCCTCAGATATATTATTTTCACTTTCTTTTAATTAAAGACTTAGAGCTGAATAAGTCCTTTTTACAAATAATATTCTTTTAGAAAGCTAATTTATTTTTCTATGTTTTCGACGGTGTCTTTTAGTTAAAGCTACAATATAACTAAGTAACTGATGTCATTTATGGCAATTAAAAAATGTTTTAGTTTGATATGGTGATCAATGATACAATACTAAGAGTGAGGAACGATCGAATTATTCAATTTTCACATGGGACAATTATATTTGTCTCTAGTCATAATTCCTAATTGTCTTATTGGGTGCGTAAGATATCAGTATCAGAAAAATTATAAATTTGAAACAGAAATAAGAAGTCAGACAAAGGATAATATCTAAATAGCAATTATTTGATTGGCCAGTGTTAATGAGACATTTTTGTTAGTATATCAACTGTATGAATACTACTTGTCTAGCTTTTTGCAATTTGTAATCAATCATTAATTGATTGAGATTAAAAATTGAAGGATACGCATCCATGGTGGAAATGGTAAAAATACCCGTTAGAAAATGATATAACCATAGGCTAGCTCCGACTACAAACATCAAGATATTATATTCTCAATTTTTCCTCAAAACTAAAATTGGCGCTGAAAAGGAAAAAGCATGGAGATTATTAGAACAACTAAACGATAGAAGCAACAAAGCTACAAAAGTATTTCCAAACTTCAGTAATTAGTAGAAATATTAAGCCAATACTAAACTGGGCTTTAAATGAATTTTTAAATATTTACTAAAAACATCTAGAAATTTACATTTTTTGTGGTCTTAATGATGTACGAAGGTTTTTAAGTAGAAATTTGAGTTAGTTCATGTACAACAAAGGACTCCAAATATCATTTCATATACATCAACAAATGTGATGCACCCTTGATATATAGGAAACAAAATGACTTTAAAGTAAGAATCATATTAATATTAGTATCATATCTCGTATATGATGATGTAGATGCAGTGGACAACCAAAATGTTATACATGAGATAAACTATAGAAATGAAGCCTAAAACTTAACCCTTATTGAGTAACTCCAAATTATTATCGCTTGGAATATAACTACTGCATTCTTGGCTAACAATCCAAATAGAAATGATGTTTAAGGACAAGGCTTTATTCTTGTTCTGAGATATAGAAATGGCATGACTAGAGGTAGTGACACAACTCTAAAGCCTCATCATCTTTAGTCTAAACCCTTCCTATTCTTATGACTAAATTATTTGATTTGATATGTTTTGTTCATTACGAAGTTCTGCCCTTATCAAAGTCCTATTAATATCTAGGAACAAAAGATATATATAGGAACAAAAGATATATATAGTCTCAAATCTTTTCCTCATATCTAGCTCCCCCATCTTTTGTTGATGATGAAGGGGGTCTTCGTACTATGGTTAACAGCTGTGATTCCAATAGCAAGGCCACAACAATGCACTCAACTTAGCTGTGAATCTGCTACACCACTACAATTGCTTCTGTTATATTCTTCGCTAGCTATCATGTCCATTGGGGCTGGTGGCATTAGGTCATGTTCCATGGCCTTTGGTGCTAATCAATTGATCAGAGACAACCTTAAAGATGCAGGGCTTCGTGAGACCTTCTTCAGCTGGTACTATGTTTCGGTTGCTGTGTCCATTGTTATGGCTATGACTATTATAGTCTACATTCAGGATGCTTTCGGGTGGAGTGTGGGTTTTGGTGTTCCTGTTTTGCTCATGTTTTTTTCACTTGTTTCATTCTTCATGGCTTCTCATTTATATGTCAAGTATAAGGCTAATGAGAGCTTGCTCACCGGGTTAGTTCAAGTTGTTACTGCTGCCTATAAAAATAGAAATATCGAGTTAGCATTGCAATCCAC
This sequence comes from Erythroxylum suave, assembly GCA_027563595.1. Lineage (NCBI taxonomy): Eukaryota > Viridiplantae > Streptophyta > Magnoliopsida > Malpighiales > Erythroxylaceae > Erythroxylum > Erythroxylum suave. The sequence continues at coordinate 23,398,679 of JAOSBN010000008.1, read as the reverse complement.
AGATCATGTACTATACCATTCTAGAGCGGGATCTGTTCTTTCTGCGTTAAGTGAAGAGTTAAGGTACGTACTTTACTGGCCATTGCCTATGACCAAGCTTGTCTATGACAGGTTATCATATATTTTGCATTCTTCTCAGTACAAGCAAGTTACAAATTACAATGTACAAATCTGTTTTGTCTATGGATAATAAAAAAATACATTAAGAAAATTCTATCGTTTTGTGCATTTTTCAAAAGATATGCATTAAGAATTTTAAAAACCAAGTATTTATATTGATGGTAACTTCTAATGAAGGTGATCTTATATGTTGCATTAGGTTTCTGAACAAAGCTTGCATTATTAGAAATCCTGAAAAGGACTTGACCCCAGATGGGAGAGCTTCTGATCCGTGGAGTCTTTGCACGGTAGACCAAGTAGAAGAATTAAAAGCAATAATTAAAATAATCCCTATATGGTCAGCAGGAATGATTGCATCTGTGACTGTGAGCCAGGGATCTTTTTTTATTCTTCAAGCAACCACCATGGACCGGCATATCACTTCCAATTTTCAGATCCCTGCTGGCTCTATTACAGTCTTCATGGTCGGTTCTATAGCAGTAGGAATAGCCATATACGATCGTGTAATAGTCCCTCTAGCATCAAGAATCAAGGGCAAATCATGTCGACTTAGCTTGAAACAAAGAATGGGAGTTGGGATACTACTCTCCTCTATGTCTATGGTAACATTTGCAATATCAGAGAGGGTTCGACGGGAAACTGCAATAGAGGAAGGGTTCTTCGATGAACCGAATGCAGTGGTGAACATGTCTGTGATGTGGTTATTGCCAGGTCTTATCTTGAATGGATTTACTGAAGCCTTCAATGGCATTGGACAGAATGAGTTCTTTTACACTGAGTTGCCAACGAGCATGGCTAGCATAGCCACCACTCTCTATTGGGTGGGGTTATCAGTTGCGAGCTTGGTAGCAAGTTTGATATTGAGTATCATTGATTATGTGACTACAAGAGGAGGCAGAGAGAGTTGGATGTCAACCAACCTTAATAAGGGACATTATGACTACTATTATTGGGTACTTGCAATCATAAGCTTGGCAAACTTTGCGTATTACTATGTTTGTTGCAAAACCTATGGCACTTGTAGGGCAGATGGAGGAATGGCAGCAGAAGAAGGGAATAAAGAATGAGGGATGGCTAATTCATTAATGGAATATATGTGTGTGTGTGGATGTGTGGTGTTTGTTAATTGGGATTATTAAGTTGTTGTTGTTCTCAATTTTCTCTTTTAATATTTTCATCCAATTTAAAACCTCTTGAATTGTCAACCTTGTGCTCAGAATTTTCGTTAACTTTAGAATTTTGGTATTTTAAGTTTAAATACATATTCAAGATAAAATTTAGATTTATATTTAGGTCCTAGGGAAATTTAAAAATTCAGCTTAGGTTTGAATAATAGATACAAGTAAATTTTCGTTTGGTTTAAAACATAACAAAATTATAGTAAAATTGAAGTCCTAACCTCGATCACATTTGATCTTTTATCTTTTAGTTATAATATAAGGGAAAAAAAAAGAGATTGTCTTAAGATTTTAAAAAATTAAAAATTTTTAATTTTTATAATTTTCGAGAAAATCATAATTTTTAAATTTTTAGAGAACTCTTCTTTAAAAACTTTGATTAAAAAAATAAAGCATGACATAAAAATCACATGGATCAATCATATATGCTAATATGGTGACTCAATCTAACTTAATGAATTAAACATGACTCAAGCTAATAGATGATTATAATAAATCATTAATTTATATATAGTTTAATTAGTTTGATTTAAGTTCGACAATTTGAGTTAAGTCATCATCTCAACAAATTTTGATTGATTGATTTGTGATATTTGTGTCACGTGTATTTTGCTATTATTCATCAATAAAGTTTAAGAGAAAAATTTTTTCAATTAAAAATTACAAGAATTTCTTAAAAGATTTAAAAGTAAGTTATTTGACGTATAAATGAGTCATGTACCATGTATCGTAAGAAAGAGCAATTACAAATGAGAGCGATGTGAGAGAGAGCGACAGTTGAGTGTCTATTACTTCGAAGATCACTGGTGTGGTTTTGACCCCTCCTCTATGGCTTCTTTTTCTTCTTCTCCATCGCCTACTTCTCGTACACCCCTTTCCCAAATCCCTATGCCATCTACTAGAAATCACCCTTTGTCACCTTCCTCAAAACGTAATTGCCAAAACATTGACCCAAACTGCCCAATCTTTACCCCTGTTCAGATAGCTGAAGATTTGAAATATCAAATTGATTCGATTTATGAGCAGAATTGTCCAAAGGTTCCCTTAACCGCTCAGGACTGTAGAGCTTCAGTGGAATCTCTACCAAAGACCTGGAAATCTATGGTAGCTGACTCAGTGGAGGAACCATCAAATGTCAAGGAATTGGCCTTCTATCCGCCAGAGGTTAAGGATGACCAAATCTTTGTTATCCCGCCGCCTGAGTTAGCGCTAAAAGTATCAATCATATTTGGTCATTCTCTGATCGGATTCTTCATTAGTAAGTGACTTGGCTTTCCAATAGTGCATAAAGCCCTTTCTAAATCTTAGTTAGCATGTGGTTTGACAGAAATTCTGGTGACCAGCTCGAATAAGTTTCTATTTAAGTTTGATTCTGAATATGGTATGAATGAGGTGCTAGAGAAGGGCCTTTGGCATATCCAAGGGAAGCCATTGCTCTTACGCAAATGGAGTTTGAATGCAGGAGAACAAGAGGATATTAGGTATGCATCTTTCTGGATAAGGTTTTGTAATATTCCCTACGAATATTGGAATAACGAGGGATTGAATAGGATTGCTAGTGTAGTGGAAAAACCTCTGCTCATGGATTCCCATTTAGCCTGAATGTCTAGAATCTTATATGCTAGCATGTGTGTTGAATTACAATTAGAGAGGAACTGGCCTTCTTCCTTTCAATTGGCTACCTATAATGAAGAGGGACAAGTGACATTCAGGGAGATTGCAATCAAATATGAATGAAAGCCTGAGAAGGTTACACAGAAGAGGATATGGAAACCTACTGGTCGTATGTTTGAGACTGAGACTCAACATGAATTGGATAAAGAGAATTACTCACTTCCTATAGGTGAAAATCAACAGATTGAGGAAGATCAATAGAAAACACCAGAGAAAGAACAAGTTAGTCCTAAGGAGAGCAGAATTGCTGAAACTCTAAATGAGCAAAGCTAATGCAAAGAAATGCAGCAAAGGCAGGATGATTGTAAGGGAAGCCTCAAAGATGTTGACTGTCCTGGTGTAAGCAAAGTAAGTAATTCTATTACCTCGCCTAAATCTGATGTGGTTCCAAATAATTCTAGTGATTCTCAGAGTCAAGGTTTATTAGAAGGGGCAGAGGGGGTTTTTACCATTAGGAAAAGTAGAAAATCTAGAAGAAAACAATAGTAATTGGTCTTGTCCTGTGTATAGAATTATGGATCTAGGTTTTTGGAATATTAGAGGTTTCAACAAAAAAAAAATAGTTAGCTATCAAGTCTTATCTTAGAATGATGTCGATTTCTTTTGTGTGTTTGATAGAATCTAGGATCAATCTCATTTCTTCTTGAACAATATTTGCTCTTCTTTGTTTCCTAAATGGCATTTTTGTAGTAATTTAGATCAGGCTTTGTTGGGCTCCAAAATTTATTTATTTATTTATTCCTATTATTGATTTAATCTTTTTTTATTTTAGAGTTGAGTTTCTAAATTTGCAAGTATGAATGGGGTATTGATTGTAGAAGTTGGAATTTCAAATAAGGAGTTAGAACTAAGTTAGCTTAAGGAGTTAAGTTAGCTTGAAGGAGTAAAGCCATAAGAGACAAAAGAAGGGCAAATTTGGGAAAAACAAGACTAAGGAGGGGCATAATTAGAAGAAAAGGAGTTAAAATTTCATTTAAGCTAGAAGAAGAAAGAGAATTGTCGTAGGAAACTTGGAAGAAAGAAAAAGAAAAGAAGAGGAGGAGAAGAAGAATCGTAGGAAACTTGAAAGGGGGAAGAAAGAAGAAGAAAAGAAAGGGAAATCTACTGATTGGAGGTAAGTTTTCATCTTTCTTATGCTAGGTTCAAAAA
>JAOSBN010000008.1:23376942-23391838 GCA_027563595.1 Erythroxylum suave | reverse complement strand
GTTGTTGTTGTTGTTGTTGTTGTTGTTGTTGTTGTTGTTGTTGTTGTTGTTGTTGTTGTTGTTGTTGTTGTTGTCGTTGTTGTTATTATTATTATTATTATTATTATTATTATTATTATTATTAGTAGTAGTAGTAGTAGTAGTAGTAGTAGTAATAGTAGTAGTAGTAGAAGTAGTAGTAGTAGTAGTAGTATATTATTATAATTTTTATTATTCCCATGTGTAGCATTTTTAGTGTTACTTGAATTTATTTTAGCTATATTCTTGAGATTTGGGTTTTTTGTATTACTGTTTCTATTTAGTGTTTTTTATTTTAGAGGTACTGCTTATAGTATCGTTCTACTCCAGTATTTTAGTGTTGTGTCAATAGTAGGCTAAGGTTTTATAGGGTTCTTAGGAGTAGTCCTGAGGGACGAGTGACGGCCCAAGGTAGGAGGATGTCTTCAATTCGCGCGTTTGGAACCAGTGCTAGTGGGTCGATGCGTGTAGTATGCCGGGATGAAAATGGAAAAGACGTACTAAGAGTCGGCTCTTGGAACATTATGAACCTAACGGGTAAGTCCTTAGAATTAGTGGACATTTTATACAAGTATAGGATACAAATCGCCTGCATTCAAGAGACAAAGTGTGCAGGAGTTAGCAAAGGAGATAGGAGGTTTCAAACTATGGTACTTGGGAAGTACACGAAAGAAGAATAGGGTAGGTATCCTGGTGTTTAAGGATCTTATAAGTAAAGTGATGAGGATTACAAGAATAGATGATAGGATTATGGTGGCCAAAATTATTTTTGGCCAGGTGGTTCTCAATGTCATTTGTGTGTATGCACCGCAAGCGGGTTCAGACATACAGCAAAAAAGACTATTCCGGGAAGCACAAGAAGGAGTGCTGCAACAATTTGCTGATACGGATCAGATCATCCTTGGATTGTCGGTTCCCAAAGGGCAAGGAGGAGGGTGAATGGAAGGTTGGTAGTGGTCGGGAGAGGTCCAGGAATCGGTTAAGGCAAAGAAGAGAGCTTTTAAAAATCTTTTAGCTAGTTCAATGGAGGCAAAGAGGGAAATTAACAGAGTAAGGTATGGATTGGCAAAACGGAAGGCTAAGAAAACTATCACAATGACTAGAGAGGAGGCATATGAGATCATGTACAGGGACTTGGATATGCTAAGGGGAGCATAAAAGATTTCAAGTTAGTACAAGATAGGGTACGTGGGACGAAGGATTTCAACCAAGCTGGTTGTATTCGGGATGAAGCAAGACAGGTACTCATAGAGACCTAAGCATCAAGAGGAGATGGTAGAGGTACTTTCAAGGCCTGTATAACGAAGAGATAGTGGGCAACGTAGAGTTAGGAGAACTCTCTGTGACTGGGCATGTTCAAGACAGATGTGCAGGGGTTAGTATTACGAGGGGAGAAATTATGAAGGCATTGAGAGGAATGGGGAGCGGAAGGACAGTGGGGCCAGACGAGATCCCCATAAAGGTATGGAAACAATTAGGAGGTGTTGATATTGTATGATTAGTTCAAATCTTCAATGTGATTTTAGAGTCGGTCAAAATGCCAGATGAATGGAGATTAAGTCGGTTGATCCCTGTATATAAGGCCAAAGGGGATATCCAAGAATGTCACAACTATAGAGGCATTAAACTATTAAGTCATAAAAGCTATGGGAGAAGGTAATTGTAAAGAGAATCCAAAGAGATGCTTCTATATCGACCAACCAATTTAGATTTATGCCTGGTAGGTCCACGACAGAAGCGATATATCTACTTCGTAGACTCATAGAATGCTATAGGGAACGCCAACGGGATTTGCATATAGTTTTTATTGATTTGGAGAAGGCATATGATAGGGTTCCTAGAGAACTCTTATGGAGGTGTTTGGAGGCCAAGGGCATTCCTATCAACTATATTAAAGTAATTAGGGATATGTATGACAGAGCTTTGATTAACGTAAAGATGATAGGAGGGGACACGGAAGCATTTTCTATTAGTGCTGGTCTCCACCAAGGATCTGTGCTAAGTCCTTTATTGTTCACATTAGTGTTAGATGAAATTACCAAACATATTCAAGGAGAGGTACCTTGGTGTATGTTCTTTGCAGAAAATATTGTCCTAGTGGAGGAGACCAAGGAAGGGGTCAATGCCAAGTTGGACCACTGGAGAGACGCGTTAGAGTCGAAAGGTTTTAAAATGAGCAGGTCTAAGACGGAGTATAAAGCATGCAACTTTTATGGGAACCAGATGGAGCATGAGGGGGCGGTAGTAATTGGTACCAACGTCATACCACAGCAGATGAGTTTTAAGTATCTCGGGTCTGTCATCCACAGTGATGGTAATACAGATGCCGATATAGTACATTGTATTAGATCAGGATAGGCGAAATGGAGGAGTGCATTAGGGGTTCTATATGACAGGAAGATTCCTTTAAAACTCAAGGGGAAGTTATATAAAATGGTGATTTGTCCAACCATGATATATGGGGCAGAGTATTGGCTTGCCAAGCATAGGCATATAAGACAATTGTTAGTGGCAGAAATGCGTATGCTTTGGTGGATGTGTGACATTACAAGAAGAGATAAGGTCCAGAATTGGGTGGTGAGAGATAAACTACAGGTAGCCAACTTTGCCGATAAGTTGTGAGAGACCAGACTTAGGTGATATGGGCATGTGCGTAGGAGGCCCGCCGACGCTTCGGTACGAAGTTGTGAGGGAATAACACTTAGTGAATATAAGCGGAGAAGAGGGAGGCCTTACAAGAATTAGCGGGAAGTGATCAAAGAGGATATGTTAGAATTGGCTCTTAATGAGGTAGTAGCTAGTAATAGAAAAGTTTGGAGTGACTGAATAAAGGTAAAGGATTAACCGTGTAACGAATTAACCATACTAGATACTCAAAATCAGTATAGTAGTTCCTATAAGATGTTGGGGTATGCTGTGCAGATTGCATGACAAGTGCGGGGGGACAGTAGGCGGTCATCCTAGCAGGGTTCTGAGGACGATCCCCTTACCTACTGTGAGACAAGGAGGGATTGGATTTTGTAGTCTATTTGGTTCGCAGAACCTGGCCTCTTTCACTTATTCCCCATTCCTTATATTTTCATTTATTTTCTGTTTCTATTTCTGTAACTTGCATCATTTGTATATTGTCTCATTTGCATGTAGGTTTACTAGAAACAACCTCTCTACTGTATAAGGGTAAGGCAGCGTACTATCGGACCTCCCCAGACCTTGCTTCATTGTGGGATTTCAGACCAGGTGATGATGATGATGATGATGAGATAATACTCTCTCAATTTTATCACTTATTTTGGCCTTTTAAAATTTAAAATCTTACTCTATCAAAGGGTTTGGTGAATATGTCCACTACTTGATTTTGGATCTTAATTAAATATATTTAAATGTTTTTATATAAAGTAATTTTTAATGTTATGATAATATATCTCCATATTAAGTGATTGATGCATTTTTAGATAGTAACTTCTCATTCTAAATATGCTGAAGAATATTGTTATCAATAATAATAAATTGTTAACATAGATTAGATCAAGTTTAAACCTTTTATAGTTCAATCTTGATCTAAATTGATTTTGTTTAATTTGACCTCAATATGAAAAATCGATTAGAGTTAGGCTAGTTAGTTCGAACTTGAGTCTGATAGAAATTTGAGTCACTTGAAACTCGATTTGGCCTAGGCGCCAGTTAAATCTTGAATTTCTTTTTTCTATTCTTATTTGAAATAAATTTCATTTTTTTTATAAAGATAATGGCACACAATGAGTAACAACTAGACTACTAAATTTTTAACCAAGAGCTCTTTTAGGCATGGATTCTTAAAGGCTAGGAGCTTGGTCTCTTTTTCATACTCGAAAAAATGCCAAATCAAGGATGAAAAGGTGAGAAACAACTGGAAGGCACATCAAATTTGAGATAATAAATCAAGGAGACAAGATGTTGGAACCAATAAGCAAACAAAAACGAAGAGAATAAAAAAAAAATTAGGTGGAGTGACTCATTAGTATAGTTCCAATTCCACTTGAATAAGTTGACTATGAAACCATAAGAAGGACTATAGCTTAAAATGTAATGATCTCCTATCCCCATAGTCAATGTTACATGCAACTAGCGCCAATGTTACTAGCTCTGTTGTATTCTTTCTTAATATTCCCTCAAAGCACGAACATGATATAGTTTTATCAGCAATGACAATTAGGTTTCAACTTAGTTTTCTTGTTTTACCTTAAGTAAATGCAATAATGATGGACTTTGATTCTTACTCAACTAATAGGCTTTGGGAGAACAAGGTAGTAAAGTCTAAAGTCAAGCCCATCCTAAGGCCTAATTTTAAAAAAGTTCAAACCTAGCTTAAATCCTATTCAACTTAAATTAAGTCTACTAACTTATGTTCTAATCATTAGCATTTACTAGTTCAAGTTTTCATTAATATTATTACATAAATCTAGATAATTAAATAAAATCAAATGTGAATACTAAGTTTTATAATTATTATATTTCTTAGTATGGTATTTTTTTGTATTAAATTCACCTATAGTGAAAAACCAAGTTACTAGAGACCAAGTTAATATTAGAAAGAAAATTTATTCGAAAAATGTATAGAAAAATATAAACAAGGGCTTCATTCCTCAAATATCTCCTTGATGTCTTTCCAAACATGGAATATTAGAGGACTTAATAACCCTAAAAAGTAATAGGTATTATATGGCTATCTACTTTTAATAAAACTTGTGTTAATAGGTCTTCTAGAAACTATGTTAATGGTTAATCAATACAAGAAGTTGTAGTTTTATTTTTTTTGGTAATTGAGAAGTTGTAGTTTTTAGGTTAGCACTAATCCATAATCACTAATAATTAATATTATTTTAGTGAAATAATTATGATTTCATATGATAACGTTAAATTAAGCTTATTCACTTAATGACCTTCGATAAACTAATCCATTTAGCAATAATGTTATTATAGGACTAAGACTTAGTAATGTTATTTATGTCATTACTCGAAGTGATGGTCAAGTAGTTAAGAAGTAGTAAGAGACACTCCTAGAGGCTTATAACTATTTCTAAAACACTTTTGGCATATACACTAACACCTATTTAACTATATAAGTTCTAAAATCATTTATTTCTAAGTAAATCATAGAAGCAAAAGCTAATAAACTCCTTATTCCTTTTAATGAATTAGACGTTGAGAAAGTTTCTTTGATTTCAATTTAAACAAGGCCTATGGGCTTAATGGGTTAAATGCTTATTCTAAATATCTTGGAACCAAATCTAAATGCAAATCATTATCTATTTTGTAATTTTTCAATAAGGAATATATGTTAACAAGAACTTAATAAGACATTCATTAGCCTTATTTTAAAGATTCCAAATCTAGCATTTTAGAAAGGTTATAGACCAATCTTATGTTTTAATAGATTATATCTAGGCTCATAGCTACCAAACTCAAGTTGGTGCTAAATACAATCATCAATCTAGCTCAAAGAGATTACATCCAATGAAAAAGATTAGAGATAGTATCTTATTGGCTTAAGAGTTATTTAAGAATTACCATATGAATCAATCACGCAATAGTTATACGATAAAGATTGATTTCCATAAAGCATTTGATACTATTAATTGGGCTTTTTTTCCTTACATTCTTTGGAGCCTTTTGGCTTCTTTTTAAAATTTATCAATTGGATTGAGCAATGGATTTTATCCACCTTGTACAATATTTTGATAAATGGGGCACTAATTCATTTGATTAAGGGATTTAAAAGTTTTGAGAAAAGGTGATCTCCTTTGCACTTACTTGTTTATAATATGTATTGAGGTGATGACCATATTGATTGGCTACAATATAAACTAAGAAGGACATTTCAAATATCATAATAGATGTAGGAAGTTAAAGATCTGCAATCTTTTAGGCCTCTTAATCAATGAAGATAAAAGTCACCTATTTATTTCGTCGATATCTAGTCATCTAGTGATTTAACCCTTTAGTTTGTTAAGCCTTAAGCTTAAGAGTCTTTTATTCACTTATTTAAGAGTTCTAATCACTACAAAAGGCCATCCTATAGAGACTTGCAACAATTTATTGAAATATTCAAAGAAGGATTGGTGGTCACTGGAGTAATAGGACTCTTATATGCAAAAAGGGCTAAGCTCATTAACTTTGTATTAAAAAATTTTCTTATATATTGATCCTCCCATTCAATACTCCCTAAAAACTTTATTAAAATAATTGTAGGAACAATGAAGGATTTTTTATGGTCTAGAGATGCGTTAAAGAAATCAATAGCAAAATTCAAATGGTTTTAAATGTTCTTATCTAAAGATGAGGAAGGCTTAAGCATTATTCCCATTTGAACGATGAACTGAGTGTCAATTACAAAAAGAATTTTGAGGCTCTATAAAAATAAGGAATCATTATGGTTGAAATGGACTCTTACCCAGTTCTTAAAGGGGAAGAAATTTTGGATAACCAAACCTAAAGTTGACTCCTCTTGGACTGTGATACAACTCCTAAAGCTAAAAGAATATATATGCAGAAACAAAAAAAAAAAGGGAATACAATATTAGGAATGGTAACACCACTTTGGATAAGGTATGATAGTTGGAGTGAATTAAGGCTCTTCACCTAAGCAGTGAGTTGAAGGAGTTCAGACATACACTACTAAACTATGTTAATGTAAAGCAGTTAATCTAGGGAAATGAGTAGGTAAGCAATACCATAGGGTTCTTAATTATACTTGACAATATGCAAAAGTATAATCCTAATTCTTTCTTGAAAGACTCTATTGTAAGAATAAGATATGGCTTAGGAGAATTTATCAATAAATTGTTCTAGTAAATATTTTACTCTTTAAGACATTTAGAACAAGTTAGTCTTGTTCAAACAAACTCTCCAAAGGTTTCTTTGATTATATGGTTAGCAATCGCATATAAAATAAATACAATGGGAAAAGTTCAACGGTTTAAATTTTCTTAATCTCTTATACAAATTATTCAATCAAAAACCCAAAACCATCAAACATATCTTCTTCCAATGTTAGTATATAGTAGCGAAATAGAACAAGATTTAGCAATTAGACAACCTCTTACTAGCATGTTGACTGTTATAGCATTATAAAATGGACCAGATAAAGACATCATTTATATAGTGATGACTATATAATCTTTAACATTTCTTCTGCAAGTATGGTGTATGCAATATGGAGAGAAAGGAATCACCTCGCGACGTTTCGTCACGACTCTCAAGTCTTTGTTCACGTCTTTATATATAGAATTCTAGGGTTTTTCCTAATGCACAGTCGTGCATCACCATATTCTCTGAAAATTTCAAAACTACACGGCCTGGAAGAAATGCACAGGCAAATGCACGGTTGTGCATCCCTTCTGTGCATTGAATCTTTGTTTATGTTGTGTTTTTTCCCGAATTGTTTTCCTTTAAGTTTGTGAAAGCAATTATAACCTAGAAACACCCTTGAAGAAAATTAAGTACCAAATATATGATAAAATATAAAATATCAAGTAAAATATATTAAATATAGGTGTAAAAATATAGTCAAATATTCATCTATCAAAATATTTTAGACTACCAGGATTCCATCACACATTATAATTATGGTATGTAATTAAGGATATCATTCTAGGTTGTGGAAGGGGGAGTTAAGTTGCATAACTTAGTATTCCTTTTTAGTTGTAGGAAGAAAAGTAATATTCAAAGAAAAAATGATTAATTGATTCCTCCTTTTGATTACAAAGTGAACAAGTGCTTGGAATATCCATGAATCCTCTTATCCTATCATAAGATCTTAATCTCTCCTTTATTGTAAATCAAAAGATGAATGAGGTTTTAGGATTATCTTGTTCAAACTAAACTAACTTGTGTCATTTAACCATTGGAGCAGGATTCCTTATCAGTATCCTATAAGAAGCATTAGAGAAGATACTAAAGGAAATTCTATTCCACTATAGTGTCCCCCTTGACAAGGATGAGAATAATAATTTAGTAAATGATTGATGACAGAAATTCTTTGCAAGAATTCAAAGCATCCGAGTCTGAAACTAAGGATTTCTTTAATCAATGCATTTTTAGGACTATGATTTGTAAACGACTAAGCTCTGCAAGCCTCCTTAGGGAATTGCAATGGTCCAGTTATCATGTAAGAAGTTTGTGGAGTCTCCACTTCCGACCAAGGATTTGATTTCCAACCATATTGACTTCCTAATTTTGAGAATATGAAGTATAGTCCAACAGAAATTGTATTTACGTTGTATTCTCCAAAAACTTGCATTTCTTAGATAATATACATGAATCCACTTGAGTAAGCAAATTTTCTTTTCTCCACATCAAAGTTCCCTTTATCTTCTCTTAGTATTCTTTAATTGCTTCAGTATAAATCATTATCTTTAGATCTTTTTGAATTGATTAGATTGTGAAGACAAATATTGGCAGTGTGTAACTAAGGAATTAGTTGCTTCAAAGTGAATATATCTAGACGATATCTATTTAATTGGTATATTTTGTGACTATACGCAAAAATAAATGTTTATTGTCACAACTAATGGACTAGTTGGACGGATGCCTAGAGAATAAAATTGGCAGCCAGCCTGCCAGAACGGAGAAAACCAGCAAAACCAACTTAAGAAAAGAATGGAAAATGCAACATAGTTCAAACTTCTAAGCAACGAGCATTGGGTTAATAAAGGAGGTTACAACCAAACTCATTTCTTTACAGGCAGTTATTATAGGAGAGTGCAACTAGCCAGATCAGCACTCATGAAAGAGCAGTGCCTGTAGTCTAATCATAACCTTGACAGTCTTTAAAGCTATTGTTAAAAGGATATCGCCTATTCTAGTATAGAACCCACTGCGCAAGGTACTGTTGGGAGAAAATGCTTAGTAGATGTGAATCAAGTACTACCTGATGGGGTTGTCGAAATGAATAGAGCAAATATTTCTGCAGATCTTCAGGAGGTGAGAGAGAGCCAACAACCTTCGAAGCATATTGAGACATGGTTATTGTTTTCTTTTTATTTCTTCCTTTCTAGTTTTGTTATTTTACTTACGGATAATTAAAAAAAATTACAGTGTAATTACCAAGGTTGTTTAAGTTGTGACTTTATATAAGATTTGGAAATTTGATTGCAGAATGTGTATGTGACTTGACTATTATTAGTGCTGTTAAGTGGCAAACCGTGAAGCGGGACTTGCTTTCGGTGAATATTCTCTTAGTTTCGTACTAGTGATAAGTAGGAAGCTGTATTCGCATCTTAAAGGAAGTAGTCTTGGCTTCCATGTCTGCAGAATTTTTGTGGTAGTTATGGACAACAAATTAGGTTGGAGATAACGAAAATTCGGTGGTCTCCGAATGTATCAAAACAATTTTCTAAAGAGCTCTGTTGAGCAGTAGCTATTCCTTCAACCCTGAACTTAGGTATGTAGTATGTTCAATCAAGTTTAAGAAAACAATTAAAAGGATTTGCCTTCTTCAGATTGGTCCAAAAAATTGCATAGATATTATGTCGTTGAAGAAAGAAAACATTTTTGTAATACTACTATTAACACTGTCAAGCTTCTTTTGGCATATATTTTCTCTGCGTATCTTCTGTGTGAGCAGGTCAAACTTGTTTTCCAATTCCTGAGAATTCTTACATCTTCAATTATTCACACATACATATATACTTATGTATGTATATCAATTTTCAGTTAAAAATAAAACATAATTTAAGTGAATTTCCAAGTCTTGTTCAGGGGGTAAGGGTAATACTCGTCCTTAGATATCTTTATTTTTAAAAAAAACGCCATTTCAAAAAGAGTGAGAAATAGAACCACCGACTAATGAGTGCGATACAAGTAAGCATGAGCTAGTACTTTCTAATTGGCTAGTGCCGGCAAAACAGTACATTCTCCTTTTGTAGAATCCTTAAAATGGCAAATATTGCTTCAAAAACTTCAAAATCATATTTAACGAGTGGATAAGACTACGAAAATGAGTGCCAAAACCTTAATCTAAGCATTTACAAGAATAATCTGACCACCTGTGGAAAAGATGACCAATAAATGACAAAAAAGAGATGACTTAAAGCCTAAATAATTCCTATCATTTGTACAGCAGGACAACTTCCAATTGCGTCAAGTAAATCAGGAGGACAAGAATATGATGCAGATCTAGATTTTCCATTACTAGCCTACTTTCTCCCAGTGTCATGGCTCTTAATCTCGGGATCGCGATTAGAAGCAGTTGGTGCAACAGGAGATTTGGCAATGCCATTAACATAAAGACTTCAAATTATTTGCATTTCCAGCTTTTGAATTGTCCCTCTCGAGAGGCTTCACCATATTTTTGGCCCGTGGAGAGTTCTTTCCTTCTGCAGGGTCAAATGTGGAAATTATTATAATGTAAGCTAGGAATGTAAATAATCTATAGTGACCAAGATGAAAGTAAAAAGGGCATGAATATTGCACAAATTTTGTCTGGCCGTGCTGTAACTTGTCTAAAATTTCCCGCCTACAATCGCAATTTTGAGTGCATGTTGGGAAAAAGCTTTCTGATTTCCACAGCATACGGGCAAGTTTTTCCGGCTAAACTTATAACTCATTTTGCTACTCAATCTTGCTAAGGAGCGAGATCCAAAACCTTGGATAAACAAAGGGGAAAAATAAACAGTTCTATTTGAGTCACCCCTCTAAAGAGAAAGCAACAAGATAAAACTTCAGCCAATCAACATACACAAACAATGCATGTATTAGGCTCACCTAGAAGAATATGTTACACAACAAAACCACCATATCAGTATTTGGGAAGTATGTACACCAATCAACTGTGTACCAGTGTAACAAGACAAAAAAACAATCTACATAACGGCTTTTATGTAGGAGGAAAATCTTATTTTCACTTTTACTCATTCAACTGCCACATTTTGATCTGTAGCATTATATCAATAATCTTACCTTTTATGCTTGTGCAAGCAATAAAACCATTAAGATGATCCCGAAACATGGCCAAGATGCGCCGCTCCTGCTCTGCATAAAGCTTTGAGCCTTCAAGTTGAGTAGATGATTTCAGGGTTTTGGGGGTTTTGTTTTTACAAATGTTTGCCACCCCAGTTGGTGATCTAGTTTCTGCGAATGTAGTCTCTTGTTCATGGCACATCAAATCAATCCCAGGGGACAGTGGCCTACAAATTTCCACATCATTGCCAAATGTTCCTGACACGACACTCCTATCTCTATCTGCTTTATTCCCGCTCAAACACTCTTCAACCACTGTCTGTCTTTTTTGAATGTCTTCGCCCTCCAATATGGATGAAACAGAAGTTTCAACATTCTCTCTCTGTATTTCACCTTCTCCTGGTGAAAATACTAGATATCAGATGTTCAGAAACAGAAGGCGTTAAGCACCTATAAAACATATTCATATGTTTTTCTTGGGAATAATAACAATCATCTAGCGGCAATTTAACAATCAAAACGAAATGCAAACAGTGAGAAGTTCATATTTTACTGCATAATCATCTAAACCTGCAAATGCCTTTCTAGTTTCTTCCGAAAGTACAACCAAGATAGAGCAAAACTCCTTCACCCTTTGCAGCTGAATTGTATCTGACAATGGGGACCTTCACTCACAGAGAACGTTAATCAGTCCTTGAAAGATAAAATGACAAAATTTCTGGAACAGTTGTCAAAAATATCTCATAAGTGGTTACTTGTATGTGACTCCAGAAGGTACTGGTAATGCTACATTAGGCGAGCGAGGAACAGGAAGAGAAAATGAAGAACAAGCCACTGAGCTCCGAATGTGATCTTCCTGACTCAATAGAAATAGAACAAAGAATAAAAAAGAGAATAAAAATGTGAAAATAAATATATAATAGAGAGAAACATAAAGGAAAGAAACTAATATAAATTAATCAATATTTTATAAGAATAAAGACATTTACTAGTAATGGAACAGAGATCTGGAGAACTAATGTTCATGAATAACTTGCGCTCAAAGAACACTTTCGTACCAACAGATTAAGGGCTTCAGTGAAATAATAAAATATACCCTGAAGTAAAGAAGCACTTAGGATCAATAATATTTCTAAAATCCTGTAGGCCCTTAAGAACAAACCTGTTGAAATTTTACAATACTAGGATTGCCTTGAAATTTGGTTGCCATGCTCAACAATTCTTCACTTCTTACTTTTCTGGGTGCTAGAGGAGCCCCAAAACCAGAAGATCCGATGGCCCCGCTGATGGCTGCATTTGCAGCCTGCTGTAGATAGGCCATTCGATTATGGTTACTACTGGTCATTCCATCGTGGTTATTACTGAAAAGAGCTTTTCTTTCATCACTTCCATCAAAATTCTTGCAGTCTAAACATTTACAGTTTTCAGAGCACAAAATGTTTGCTTGGAAGCATTCACAATACTTTTTAAGGCATCCTGATTTTTTGCAGTGGCATCCTTTTTTGTGCTTTCCTACCATTTGAACCTCAATTGCATCTTCCTGAATAGGCATTACAAAGGTTTTAGATGCAATCATGACATAATGAAATTAAATAATTTTGGACAAGTAGTAACTCAGACAGTGAACAAACCCTATGCATTTCAAATTGCTAAAGGACTTACAAAGATATCCTTCCTTTTTCAAATGATTGCCAAATTAATTAAAAGGTTTGTTCTTTTAAGCGCTAGGCTCTCACATAGAAAGGAAAAAAGAATGATCGAAAAGAATCTCAACAAAACAGTGGCATTCCGGAATCAGAAATTAATAATATTAGCATATTTTAAACATAAAATATCAGGATTGAGTGGATATGCGACACAAACCCCAGCATCCAGAGAACCCCGTGGACTGCTAGCAATCTTTGGTCTAAAAGCATTTGGATTTCTCTCCAAAATCACTCCAATAGCCTCATTCCTAGAACGTTCATTCTCCTCATTATTATGACAATTTGTACAATTGCAACCGTTGCAATATACCGAAGCAGTAAAGCACTCACAATACCTGAAGATTACATAAATTTTACCTCTTAATAGGGGAAACAATCATGTAAATACCATTTGAGAGAAAGAAATTTGAATGATCATGCAAGTGTTTCAGTGATTTACATCAGTTAGAAGTGCAAAATTATGAACATACAATAGCACTAATGTAACTCAAATGGTAATTGAAACAAAAGTTATAAACTTTTTAATCAATTTATAAATAGCATTTAAATATATGCAAGGTGAGGAAATTTGATGTTGGATTGGAAGCACAAAATTTAAGATTTTGAACAAAAACAGTTAATGAAAAAAAATCAAACTCAAAGAGCATTACTTTTAAAATTTTGAAAGAGCAGTACTTCTTAAGATGTCTCGGCCCATGGATGATGAGACTTTAGGGAATATATTGCGAATATACAGATAGACAAGAATCACAACCGGAAAGCATATGATTTATAATCACCCTCATAATTAATTATAGGGAAAAGAAGAGATACTAACAACTTCAAACATCGCGAGTGTTTGCAATTACATTGCTTTGCTTTCTTAGGAGTACAGTCCTTTACTTCAATGTTAGACTTTGGTCGTGATACAGGAGACTCCTGCCTGAAAGATAAAATAAGATTTTTCAAGTATTGAATATGAAGAAAATCTCTAAATGTTTACAATTCAACTTCTAGACTAAGTTCAGAATAATAAAAGAAGGAAAAAGCTCTAACTTTCCATGTTAGATGTAAGAGACAGCTTCGCAAATATATCTATCAACACAAATGCAGTTAGTTTCACTCATTTTGCATGAAAAACGTTAATCTCGATCAAAAAGATAAATCTAGTTTCTTTAGATTGTGTAATTGACAACACACAACTCATCGACAAGGACATAACCCCCAATATAGAGTATGTAACTGCAGTTTCATCTCCATAACTTACGGGAGAGGCAGTTTCTGCACTGGATGGGGAATTCGATGCGGTTGCAGCTGCAGCATTGTCTGTGGCTCAGATTTCTTAGGAGGAGGCGGCTGCAACGTGAAATCCAGCTGTCGCGCCAATTTCTTCGGTCCAGATTCACAACTTGTTTCACTCTGCTCCATCGCCACGCACTAACAACAAACAAACAAGCAGTAAAATCTTAATCAAACCCTACAAACAATCTCATTTGGGGGCAGAAGAAGGATAGACTGATAGAGAGGAAGAACAAAGAGAGATGGGGTAAAGAAAGGGGTGAGGTTTTTTTTTTTAAAAAAATCAAATTTAAACGATATCGGGATAAAAATTGGATGTGGACGGTACAAGATCGTACAGGTGAAATTGAAAGTTTCGGGATGAACGGTAGAGATTGGGTTAAAGGTGTAGGAGAGTCGAGGGCCATTAGATTAGCGGGAAGGCTTTTGGTAGGTTTTAATGGATGAGAGAGGAATTTTGGCGGTAACGGACTCCAATTGTGAGTCGTGACACGCATACGGCTTTCATTAGCATCAACCGGTGAAATTTGAAAGCCTCGTTCAGTTTCAAAACCTTCCAACGATGTCGTTTCTATGGTATATGCACTTGCATTCCTCAAATTGATAACCACTAAGAGTGCGTTTGGTTCAGCTTTTGACAGGTGGAAAATCACTTTTTCCCACCGCAAAAGTTATTTTAAGGAAATAATGAGTGTTTGGCTGCAAACTTCAAAAGCACTTTTAAAGTAGAAATAGCTTTTTTAAAAGCTAAAATACAACTTTTTCAAAAGCTCAAATTTGGAGTTTTTTTAAAAAGTACTTTTTTTAGGTAGATTTTTTATATCAATTAGTGAGTCTATTTTTAATCCTTTTTACCCTTATGCTTTACACATAATTCTCACAATATCTACAAACACATCTTCACGTTTATTTTGAGATTTATATAATATTATTTGAATTTTTTATATGTTTTAATA
>JAOSBN010000008.1:23357584-23370825 GCA_027563595.1 Erythroxylum suave | reverse complement strand
CTTTCTTTCCCACTCCAAATATTGGTCTGGATTACTTTGACCTTGAAAAGAAGGAATCTTCATTTTTATACTACTCAGGTTTCGACCAACTTCTTCCTTAGCTCTCAGTTCTCTTCTAGGCATGTCACCTCTTCTTCAACCTCTTATCACATACTCCCTAGTTTGATATCTATCTCACTCTTCCATGTTGGTTTCAGTTTCAGAATCCTCAAATTCAGGTTGGTTGGTCGGTGGTGGTGTTGGTCGGCCTGATTTTGGAGCCTCCAAGCATTCTAAGCTCTCTCCATAGCTTTCAAATGCAAGATTCATTCGGGTTAGTTGCTCTTGTAAAGCCTTTAAAGTTGTGGCTAGGTCTTTTGAATCCATTTCATCTCTTGCCTTAGACATTACAAAGTAATAAGAAAAACAAATGTAATAATGTTAGATAAAAATAAACCTCACTCACTCCCTTAAGTGTTTCACTCGAATAGGTGATGATTCACTCGTATTTTTTTTGGCCTTTTCTTTTGATGTAAATCACTCTTGCCTTTACCACTCTTGACCCTTTCCCAAAATTCTTTGCCAACCAAAAATTCCAAACAAATCAAGGACAATCAGATTAAAAGTGACACCCTTACAAAAGAAAAACTGAAGAAATCAAAAGGAAACAATAAGAGAGAAATGAAAAGTAACACGTACGGGTCAAGAACCAAAGAAATTTAAAGGATTGAAAGAGAAATTTTGTAATAGGAATTAGCTTTTCAAAATTTTTGTTGTTCGAGTTTCGAGAATTTTAATTTCAATTCAAGCAATAGCGCAATATGACTTCTAGCAACCCACACAAATTTTCCATCAATCACCAAACTTCACTAATTCCAACAAACTTCTTTCGTTAACAACTTATATTCGCAGCAACACTTCAAGATGAAATATCCCCAATCTCAGCAAATTACGATCAACGACTCAACACTTTAGATTTTCTTTTTGTTTTTTTGGATTTTTTTAATTTTCAGGCTTTTCTTTTTTTTTGGATTTTTCCCAAGAACAATCTTAACAAAAACTAACTGCAAACACAGCACAAAGTATGAATCGAAATAAAATTACGAAATAAGAACAACAAACACGATGTTAACAAACGACAATGGAACGATAACGATAAAACACAGAATGAAATAAACAATAGAAGAGAAATAAAGACAAAAATAAATAGAAATTTGAAACAACAAAGAAACAAGAAAAACAAGTGAAGACGAAAAGAACAATGGATAGGAACCTGAAATCAAGCCAAAGCTTTGATACCAATTGACACGGAACCTTTATAACCGACTTGATTAGGAAACCTTTGATCGATCAGATCAAAACCGTAACTCAAGAAATCAAAGTTATCGGAAGATCCTTCAATGCCTTCGCCCAAGATTAATAATGCAATCAGAAACCAAAACACGCCAAGATATCAAAAGAATGCCACAAGCAATTCTGACTAATCACTTGATAAGTTTGTAAAATCGATTTACAGAGAATTTCAAGATTAAATCCCTCACAATTGACCTAAAAATTATTCTTAACCTAGTCTCCCTAGGAAGTGCGAAAAACCACCTTTTTAAAGTCTCAAAAAGTGGGCCTAAAAACAAAAACCTAACTAGAAAAATTAAGAAGTCCACTAAGGAGTTGTAACAATTCTCTAGCAGAACATCCTTTAGTAAATTGAGCATATCTTGGGCTACGGACCTCTGATTAAGGCAAAGCTTATACTTTGGAAAGATAAGACATAAATCTACAACTTTTATGTTGATCAGTTGAGCTGGTTCAGCTTGAATCAATGCTAGAATTTCGGCCCAATTCAGAACACGTGAATAGCGTTATTGCCTTGATGTTATTGATTGTGACTTAATCTCCAAAGGCTTTTCTTCATCAACGAGGTTGCATATAAGCCCACCAACATCTTCTCTAAGTCTCTTAGCATTAGCACGAGTAATTCGTCCTTTCAGTATGGTTAACAGGTTATTTGAGAGTTGACTTGTCTTTTGACTCTCTCTTAAGTTCACATCTTAACCACCGAATGACCTATGATACGATCTGTAGATTTAATTAGGCAGTAGCATTACGAATTAGGAAAACCAATTAATCAAGACAAAAATCACATACAATATGTCATTTAACTTAGGTCATGTTATCCCTGATGATTATGAATCATTAGTTGCTACACATGAATTTCAACATAACAATTAGGGATTATATCAAAATTCTAGCAATGGGTATGTAATCGAACGATTCGATGAACACATTAAAATCATTCTTTCACAATAACCTGGGTTCATACACAAATAACCAAACAATAATGAAAATACGATTATCCACACACAAAACTCAAATCAATTAACATAGAATAACACAATTAATTCCTAATGAGACAAAGAAACAACAAAAATAAAAAAATATAATTAACCCGGGTCGTCGGCGTCAATGTTTAGCCTTTCATGGGTGTCCCAAGAAAATCATCCCAACCTAAGCCGCCTTCGGTTCAGTGCTATTGCTGCAACCTTCCCCACTCTCTACTATTCATGATTTGACAAATAAAAACTTTGGACCATGCTACTATTCACCTCTCCTTTTGTTACTGCCTGTCATCTACATAAAACGGAGACTACTTTTTGATGCTCTATTGTTGTTTTGCTCATTCAACTTCTATCACATGCGAATTTTGATTTTTTCTTCTTCTTGTCTTTTAATTTTTTTTCTTCTTGCTCCATGAAGACAAGTAAAAATTAATCTTCGAAAAATGACCCAAATGTAGTGCTTTCGACTTACTCTAATTTCTTTGCTTTCAAATTGTACCTAAAATCATATATGAATTAAAGTCAGTATCTTAAGCATTTTTTTATCATTAATTGCTATGCGCAAATGATTAAATATATCAACAATTAAACACATATCAATTTCCCCTACACTTAACTTTTGGCTATCCTCAGGCAAAACATTAAAATTAAGCTCAAAGAGCCAAAAACATTAACTCATTTCCTATATTTTCCAAAACTATATAATCATAAACAAAGATGAATGACATTAAAAAATCATAGTAAGAACTCAACATTCCAAGTTTTTACTCATGATTAATCAACAAGCACCATCTTCAGAAATTGAGCAATTTAATGGTAGACTTGAAAAATGTGTTTAAGTAAAATATATCTATAGGTACACTCAACACCATTCATGATCATGACAATCCATAACTTTACATATCATTTCATTTCTCCACCACTAATGTTCACATGCAAAATCATGAATCGAAGGACTTTCTAGGGTTGTAATGTAGGTAAAGCTAACATGAGATGTATTTAGGTCAAGTAGCATGAAAGCCATTAAGCTAGTGAAACAAATCAGTACTCATAAAAAATTGGGTACCGTCAGCTATGACAAATGAAACATTTATATTTTACAACCTCATTCAACTCTCACACACCAACCATATGAAGCATATACTAATCCAAAGGATTTTCAATCATGCAATTGATGCCAACAATACATTGAAACCATAAGAGTGAACTTTCCAAGTCAATATCTACCTTATATCCAATAGACTCAAATAACCCATTCATCACAACTTTACGAGAATGCATTAATCATAAACAATGTTTTAACACATATGCACATGTGCTTGGATACATTTATTTAAACAATTTTTTTCTTTTTTTCATTTTCTTTTCTTTTCTTTTCTTTTGCTTTTCTCTTTTCTCTTTTCTTTCTTTATTTTCTTTGTAAAATTTAAAATAAACTACACTAACATAGGAATTTCAATGATAAGATATAACAAAACATCCCAACATTAACCAACCCACACATTTGTACACCCCACACTTACACTTTTGTACATCCACAAACTCACCAATCACAAATGTTTCATTAAATTTATGACTTGGGTAGGACATTTGGTTAAATATAAATCACGTAATGTGGTTGATACAAAAAGAAAGGCCAATAAGGCTCAAAGGGGCTTATCAAAAAGGAAAATTACATAATGGGTAGGCTATTTTGCTAATATAGTTTGGAAAAGCAAAGAATGCCTAATCATATCCATGTTAATGTGTGTGATAAAAAAGTCGTCTCAAATAGAAATTCAACGCAAAATCAGGACGTACATGTCATGAAGGTCACACATTATCAAAAGACAAAGAGACTGATATGGGTGTTTCAGTCTAGTAAGGCTTAAAATCTCACTAACTTTGTCTACCACTAGTTAATACTCTTCTAAAGATAATATATATCAACCAATCATAAGAGCAAAAGTACATGCCAAATTTGCATGAAATTCTCTAGTCAATTCATTCTCTACTTATGACTATATAATCCTAAAAGCAACAGAAAACAAGAAAATGTTTGTTTTGTTTGTTTTATTCTTTCTCTTATTTTGACTAAAAACTTAAAAACAAGAAAAAATAAGCCAACAAATGTGAAAATTTAAAAGAAAAGAAATTTACTTCCTTTGGGTTGCCTCCTAAGAAGCACCTTTGTTCAGGGTCGCTGGCTCGATTCTATGTTTCCTCCTCACGTGAAAAAATTTTGATCTTCAGGTGTCACATGTGGTTCCTCCATGCGAGATTCTTTTGGATAAGGCCTTAGTTGATCATCATTCCTATTCAAAGTCCTCCCTATCCTTAGACTTTCGATCTCTATTGAGTCCATGCTTTCTTAAAAGATCTCGAATGTCTTTTCGCCTTTTTTTCCTGATTTGATTCCTCCTATCTGCTATGTAAAGATGAAGAGTCATTCTTAACAATAAAATGGAACTTAGTACTTACCTCCTAGCTAAAAGATATGTCTTTTTCTACTTCGAACTCCTCCTTTGCTTCATCTATATAAGCAATTCATTAAGAGTTGACCTCAAAATTCTCAAGCTCCTTATCACTTTATAAAGGTTTTGCACAAACGTCCATTGGGTACACCTCGAGTTGATATGACTACTCCTCTTCTCTTTGTGGTTCTAGATGATTGATATCTCCCCATTGAGGCAATGCATGTTGGAATTGCATAGCATCGACTCGGATTTGCTGTACAACTTGTTGAAATAGCTGTTGTATATTTTGTTGGAATTGCTACATATCCTGTTGACTTCAAAGATTGTTAGCAGCTATAATATTAAGCATTTCTTCTAGAGATGTACCTAAGTCGTGTTGGTTCTTTAAATTTTGGGTGTTAGACCATGTAGTTTTTGAAAATTGCCCTCCATCCTGCTAGAATTGTACAATATTTTGCTGCAATCACAAAGTATTAACGTTCATAATATTAATAAACTCTTCTAGAGATAGACTGGAGTTGTGATAGGAAGCTTTTGGTTTGTATGAGAATTGCTGTGTGTCTTACAAAATATCATGGAAGTAATTCTGACGATCATCCCATCTATAGCAAAAGTTTGGTTGATTAGTCTAAACATTATTATAGGATTGAGAATATAAGTTATAAAAGAAATTACCTCTGTCCATATCTTTTTTTTAGAAAACATGAAACAAAAAAAATGAAAGGTCACAAAAATAACTGAAAATAAATCAATTACAAACTAATATATACAAAACAAAAATTAAAATCACAAACAAAAACTAAACACCACACTCCCCAGCAATGATGCCAAAATTGACAACGCGTCGTAACACTAGTTAAAATAAAATAACTAGACTACTACTAGAGTATTGGTGAGTCTAGGTCGATCCCATAGATATTGTGTGTAAAGTTTATGAAATGAAATTAACTGGTTCTTAGCTTTAAACAGGGGGTTTTGGATTTTGGAATAAAACTAAAATAAAGCTAGACTAATAAAAACAAATTAAAGAAAACATGTAAAAATTGATAAAAAATGAGGAATTTGATAGGGATCCGATTCTTTAGTTTAATCTCGGCTTATACCCTAATTAAGCATATTTCATTGATTTCTCGTTCTCAAACCTCTCCTAGAAACTATTAATCGTGGGTTAATAATTAACCCAAGTTTTCCCTTAGGTTTTGTTTAATCAATAACGATCATTAATTAAACCTAACCACTGAATAACCTAGGATATGATCTCTAAATTTAATTAGGTAGTAGCATTATGAATTAGGAAAACCGATTAATCAAAGCAAAAACCACATATGGCGCATCATTTAACCTAGGTCATATTATCCCTAATGATTACGAATCATTAGTCGCTACACATGAATTTCAACATAACAATTACGAATTATATCGAAATTTTAGTAGTGGGTATGCAATCAAACGATTCAATGAATGTATTAAAATCATGCGTTCACAATACCCTATGGGCTCATACATAAATAACGGAACAATAACGAAAATTCGATTATCCATACACTAAACCTAAATCAATTAACATAGGATAACACATTCAATTCCTAATGAGAGAAAGAAACAACAAAATAAGAAAATACACTTAACTCGGTTCTTTGGCGTCGATATCACCTCCAAACCAGCGTTGAGATGTTTAGCCTTTCATGGGTCTCCTAACAAAATGCTTGAAACCTATAAAAATCATCCCAACCTGAGCCCCTTTCGGTTCCACGCTACTGCTGCAACCTTCCTTACTCTCTACTTTTCATGATTTGACATATAAAAACTTTGGACCATGCTACTATTCACCTCTCCTTTTGTTTCTGCCGCCTCTCCTCTTGTTTTTTCTAACGCCAGCCTCTTCACTTTATTTCTATCGCCACCTCGTCTCATTGTAGCTTGATTGGACAATTTAATGTCAAGATTTTTGGTCCAAACTCCCTGTTCATGCCACTTGTTAATGTTTCTTATTCATTTTCCCAAAAAATAGCTCTTATCTGTGTTTAACGTAGTTATTTGCTTCGCGCAAGTAGTCTACATGTCATCTGTATAAAACACAGACTGCATTTTGATGCTCTACTATTGTTTTCCTCATTCAACTTCTATCACATGCGTATTTTGATTTTTTTCTTCTTCTTGTCTTTTAATTTTATTCTTCTTGTTCTATTAAGACAAGTAAAAATTAATCTTCGAAAACGACCCAAATGTGGTACTTTCGACTCACTTTAATTTCTTTGCTTTCAAATTGTACCTAAAATGATATATGAATTAAAGTTAGTATCTCAATCATTTTCTTATCATTAAACATACATCACTAGGGTTTCCAGGTTATACACGATCAACTTACATGAGTGTGTCAGTGAACATGTTTCTCCAAAAACACCTGAATTCGCAATTTCACATGAGCACAGAGACTTGTACATGGTTGTGTAATTCCACATGACCAAAACTAAAATTCTTCAATCTTCACATGTTTATAGAGACTTACATAGTCATTGTACACAGTTAAGAAGGTCCTTAGTTGCTTCAAATCTTCATTCCATGCCACGATTTCATATGAATTCTTCTCCTTTTAGTTTATGAAGGCAATTATTACCTATAAATGCATTTAAAGTGAATAAAGTACTAAATATACAACAATTTATAAAATACCTAACAAAACACATTAAATATAAGTGTACAATTATAGTCAAATAAGCATTTTTCAAACATCCCCACTCTTAAGCTTTTGCTTGTCCTCATGCAAATGATAATCTAAATCATTAATCTTATAAACATCTATCACTTATTAACTTCAACTTTTCCATTCATACTCTAAATCATTATTTCATACCAATTAAATTAACATATAATTAAGAACCAAGTTACTATAATAACTAAACTTTATAAGTCAATATCAAGAATAATCACATCAATAATCTTTTCAAAATCAAAAGTATAATTCTTTAAATCCTTAACAAGGTTTCACTCAATTGACTCAACTGTTTGTGGTGGAAAGTATTAGAACTGTCAAGTCAATACGTAGCATAACTCTTAGCTATAAGCTTGTAATATTATCATATCTCCACCACTTGTATGTAAACTAGAAACAAAAATCAAAAGGTCTTTATAAGGATAATGAGGCTTAGGTAAGGTATGATTAGGATAATTAAAAGGTTGCTGAAAGAAATTTACAATAACTAAGATTACAAGAGACTTAGTCTTTCACAATATAGGTCCTTTATAACATGAATCCATTAGTACCATAATTCAAATGCTTTTTTTCAAATCAACAAACTTTTTTTGGCATTCATCATGTACTACAATTAAAGAAATATTAAACCTTTTCACAATTTAAATTTTAAGCAATTAGGTATAAAAAAAGTCTTCAAGAAAAATAAAGTAAAGATAATAATTTGGTTATCATCAGTGAAAAAGCTAAGGCTAAAAAATGGTTACCATAAGGGATACAATATGGTAGGGTAGTTATAAAAAAATAGGCTAAACAAATGTTGAATCTGATTACCTTTATCATTTCAACGCTTCTAATTTAAATGTGGTCTCAATATGCATAATAAAAGAAAGTTCTAAGATCATCCAACGATGTATGATAACACACATGAAAGAATAAAATAGCTTTAAAATGAATATATTTTGCTCTTAGGCTAAAAAGCTCACAAAAATTGATCTTATATGTATAAATAATACGCAATTTTCATTTAAATTATCTATCTCAGTGACTATTATGACTTATAAAAGCAAGTTTATTCTAAATTTCATCCTTTTGCATACTAATTCAAATCAACAATCAATAATGAAATAAAGTATGTATGGATGGATTTAAACTAATTCAAAATATTAGTTAAAAGAATTGATAACAAAGATTATAGTAAACTTAAGAAAATTATAATCCACTTTCCCACACTTAAAATTGTACATTGTCCTCAATGTACACAATATAAGCATATCAAAATCAAAAGTTAGAAAGTGAAGGAATTTTGGTACTTCCTTGAGTAATAAGAATTTCAGATTCTGATTTCGACAAAGGATCCATCCGATATTAGATACAATCATCCTTGCAAAATATTAAAGAAAAGGGATAAAAGATAAAAAATAAAATAAAAAATAAATGAAAAATGAAATAAACTTAACAGTAATGCTTAGACAAAATAAAATAAAAGGAAGAAATTAAGAAAATAAGAAAATACACAATTAATGAGAAAAAAGAAAATCAAATTTAAACATCTTTGTCTTGTTGTGACTTTGGCTTGCCAGTCGATGGAGGTCCTCAGGTCATTGATCCTCAACCTATGGAGGAGCTGATGATGAAGTACCTGCACCAGATGATGGAGTCTAGAAAGTGTGCTTTGAAGTCTCTCCATTAGCAACAAAAAATCCCTATCCATCTAGTAAAGGTTTCAAGCTTTCCTATCTGTTTAACCATCTTCGCATGTTGTGTTCAAATAGTGTGTTGGGTGCCTTTGAGCTACCCTAACCATCTCTCCAACTAAGCTATCTTTTGTTGATTCGAATGTGGTGTCTGTATTGTGGGTACATCTGCACCCTCCTCCTCGAGTGCTACTCTTCTCATCTAGGATGGTAATGAATATGAGTACGATGGCTACTTTACTATGGATTGCTCCTCTCTAGCTCCTCTAGATGCTACTATGAAACCCCAATAAGTCTGTATAAATCCCTCATAAGTCCCCATTGTTGACTCACCATATGCATATGCTTCATGACTTCTAAGTTAAGTGTTATCGTGGTGCCTACCGGTCGCATTAGTTGTAATTTATCAAAGACCCTCATTTGTCGTGCAATTCTTATCACATAAGGCCCCATAATTACGATTGTTAATTACAATATTTTAACAACCTAATTAATTACAAATAAAATAATCTAATTATTTAATTACCAATTTAACTCCTAAATTTGAAATTAAAAACCCTAATCTCATAATTACTCAAAATTAACATCGAATTCAGGGAAAAAAATTGAAATGCAATTCAACAAGAAAACAACTTCAATTAACTATAAAAATAACCAATTAATCCTAATTTCATGAAAAATATCACAATTTAATAATTAGTGAGCAAAACTGCACAAATTAATAGTCCAAGCTAAAATTTCACCCAATACACATGCAATTCATCAAATTGAATCATTAAATCCAATGGGAAATGATAATATTCAACTATTAAACCACAATTAATCATGAAATCACACAAAATCTCATAAAATCCCAAATAACTAAATCTAGCTTTTTTGGTGAAAATCCCTAAAAATTGAAAAACTCCCAATTATTCCTGCATACGTGAGAATACTTACTTAAGTTTCTTTAATTTGCAAGAAAAAAGTAAAAAAAAGAAAAAGTGAGAGAATGAAAGGATTAGAGCATTTTAAAGATGTGTAACAAACTTACACGGTCTACTACACAATTGTGTAGCTGACTGTGTAGGTCACTAAACTATAACTTTTTGTGGATTTACATAGGCGTATATCTAATCGTGTAAGTCTACATCAACATAGTTTGCAAATTGGAAAGCTAGATGAACAAACATAAAAATTTTGCACTTATAGTTATCAATTATTATGTACAACCTCTTTAAGATGCTTAATGTTCTAACCTAAAACACATTAAAACTTAATAAAATCCTATTCTAACATCAAAATAGAACTTGGTTAATAAGGTTAACTCGACATATGTTTTATGTTTAAGGTGTCTTATAAAAGTTAGGTTTTAGTAGCCTTATAGTTGGTTGCATGACCTCTAATTTGTGTCACTTGTTGTTATTTTTGTTCTTTGATTGACTGCCTTGAATTTGTGAAGGTTCATGTGGACCTTTAAAGGTGGAGTCGTGTAAAACATCACACAAATTACAAGATTCACCAGATTTAATTATGTCAATAGGTTGAAGAGAAGGATTCATGAAATTGGATACTTTAAACACAAACTTTTCATCCCCACCCTTAATCTTAAACTACCTTTGTCAACTTTTATTATTGACTTAGTAGTCTCTAAAAAGAGTAAACCAAGATGGAATTCCTATTGATTCCAAAGCATCGTCTCTAATCCAAAATGGTGACTGGTATGGAAATTTTAGAGGATTCTTGACACATAATCCTTACTAACAGATTAACAGAAGTTTCTTGGCATAATCTCCTATAGAAACACGCTCTAAATCCTAAAGCCTTAATAATCACTTTTCTTATGATTAAAAATAGGCTTAGGAATAAAAGCAGATGGTTTGGCTCAAATGATTCAATATGTGTATTATGTGGGGAGGCTAAAGAAGATAGAAATCATATTTTTTTTCTATGTAGTTATTCTAAAGTAGTATGGAGAAAAATTCAACACATGCCTGTTGTGGTTAATTACACATATGAATGGGAGGAAACTTTTATCTAGTTCATTAATCACACTACATCTTGAAAAAAATGAAATCTTACTCAAAGAAGCATTAATTACCACTATTTACACACTTTGGAAAGAGAGAAACAATTGATTGTATGAGGGTGTTAAAGAAAACAAGTACTAGATAGTTGATAGAATTTTGAACTAGATTAGAGCTACTGCAATTGAAAAAAATGTACATAATCTACTCTCCCTTAATATGAAGAACATGTGGAACCTATGACTAATATGTTGTGTTGTTTTTATAGTTGATTTGTAATGTTTTTACCCCTCCCTTTTTTAGGTTTCTAATTATGTTATAAGATGATAGACAAACTGTGAACAAGAGCTCATTGTAATGTTGTAGTAGCTTTTTCTGGAGTAAATAATAATTCATGCATTTAATATTGATAAATGCATATTGAGAATCAAAAAATTAGCTGGGAATATTGATAAATGCATATTTGACTATATTATACATCGATATTTGATTCATTTTGCTTGATATTTTGTAATTTATTTGTATTTTGGGTACCTAGTTCATTCTTAAGTGCATTTATAGGTTATAATTGCCTTTATGGACCAAAAAGAAAAGAATTTAGATTAAGAAATGAAATAAAATGGAGATTTGAACCATATTCGAGATACATAACCATGTCTGCACCTCGTGTAATTGTTAAAGCCCATACAAAATTGTGAATTCTAGAGTTTTTGGATATACATGGTCTCTCACACACCCATGTATGTCCTAGAAACTTTGAAATTTACTATAAAAAGATATGAGTAGAGGAAAATTAAGGGAGCCAACTTTTAGAGCAGATTCTAGACATGAGGAACTTAAAAAGGCGACGATAAAGATCCACAAACAAGGAAAATAAGAATTTAACATTAAAGTAGATCTGATAGAAAGCTACATCCAATCTAAACTTACAAGAAGAGTCCATAGAATATAAGAGCGATTAGAATTATGAACTCTTTAATTTTTATTAGTTTTTTTCATGTTTATATTTGATTTTATTTTCTATTATAAGTAAATAAATGCTTTTTAATGTTTAGCTTCAATGAACGCTAATTGTAATAACAATATGCCATATTCTTTTATTCAATGCCATTGTTTTGCTTGATTTATTGTGATTCAATTATATGTTTTATACATGTTCTATTAGATTTGGAATCTTAGTGCATAATTTGATTTCATAACATTGAGATTGAGAAATCGTTTGTGTGAATAGATCTACTATAATTGCAAAGAGTTAATTGAAAACCTAGATAGGTCGACATAAATCCTCTGGATTAGATCAAACCTGATAGTGGAATTCATAAATCGATAATGCAATCTTAGGAACTTTAACTAGAAGGATTTCAATCAATCACCCTATAGATTAGTTGTTAGTAGTCTTGCGAGAGTTCTTAAAATAAGATAGGAATTTCCGTATTCTAACAGTCAATAAAATAATTACATGATAAAAGATTAATTAATTAATGCTTTTTAGGGGGATTCATCACCTGGACACTAATCTTTGATATTGATTTTTCTAAGTAATTTCCTTTTTTTTTAACATTCATTATTGTTTCCAATTTTACTTTTTTAAAGTTTTAGTTTTAATTAAAATCAGACATCCAATTTGTAGCGCCCCCTTACCGTAGAGTACCCACCGGAACACCTATAGGTCATTCCAGTACGTATTCTACGATAAGAGAGAACTACTGAAAAACAACTATAACTCCACATGGCATCCTAGTAATAAAACAATAATATGAAATTGAAACTTTTTAAAACCAAACTGTGTTCCATTTCATTTCATCCAACTCAGTAATTTATACAACTGTTAGTGATCTCAGTCTGTAAGTCACTCTGATCACTAAGCCAAAATACTATATACAATCAGACAAAAAAATAGTAGTCCTAACTAGATCATCTCAAAAGAAGTCCCAGCTGACCAACCTCTGAGTCATAGCCTCTCTCGCCAATTTGATCTACGTGGCTCTACAGTCTAATGGGAGCTATCAGTCTAACCTCGATCCTGAAAAATAGGTTGCAATTTTGGGTGAGTTTGCGAACTCAGTGAGGAACCA
>JAOSBN010000008.1:23325370-23357484 GCA_027563595.1 Erythroxylum suave | reverse complement strand
CATGTATGATGACTTGTATGTGAATTTTGAACCTAGGTAACGTATGGTAGAATTGAATTTCAAATAGATGCTAACATATGTATGTATTTGATAAATGGCATTTTTTTGAAAAACTTTGCATTTGGTGTACAAAAGATGGTTTTTCTTTTATGAGAAAATATATGAATTTTACATATGCATAATCGAGTCATGTATGATGCATGTATTTGTTCTCTTTCGGCTTAGAGCCATGGCACAGTTTTATTCCATCGGTTGGACCGATAAATAAAGACATAGTGCCTTACTTGATTTTATACTTAACAATTGGACATGATTTGTTTGTGATTGGTGAGAAAACGATTGGCCAATCGTGTGCTGGGCACACCTGATTATGATTAGCGACCCCCGTACCCTTGACGCTAGTACATGAAAGTCAAGTCGCCGTAGCGACATTTTTCTACGAGACTCGTGGGTGATTCCACACCTACAGTCTGGACACCGACAAGGTCATCACCTAGGGTCATGACGTTCTTGTCGATGAAAGTCGAGCCAACACCGGATATCGTTGGGTGTGCACAATAGTTTGGCTGACTAATGGTGTCACACATGATTGTTTTGGCTTACCCTAATATTGGTTTTTCTATTGAGGTTTGATTGATACATATGACGTTTTTATGCTTTTTTGTACTGGAACTAGGACTTATGTTCACTAGATGTGTGAGTTAACAGGCTAGGCCTATGGTTCCTAACTAGTATACATTGAGTCATGGACCGAGCCTATGTGTTTTCTATGTGATATGTATTTACTTCATAGGTTATCGGCACTGTCTTGGAATGATTCACTTCTAATTGTGATATATGATTCTCTTACTCACGGAGTACCCAGTGTACTCACCCCCTCTGCTTTCCAACCATGCAGATTAATTTGGTGAGTTCGAAGCTCTGTAAGGACTCTGCGGCTTTTTGACATTTTCGGGGTATTTTTGCATGTGGGTAGTCCCCCATTTTGTGCTTTTATTGTCTAGTGGCTCGTGAACTGTATTGTGTAAATATACTTTATGATTTTGCGAGTTAATTTTTGATTGCTTTACGTTGTAAAAGTTTCTATGTATGAACTTTTGATACTTGAGTTGAGATTGCCTGAAGTTGAGGTTGTCTTGAGTGGACTAGAGAGTTATGAAGTTGTGGCTGGATGTGGATATAGAAGTGTGTTTAAAATCGTTTGCAGGTTTTGGGATTTTTAAAATACGGCCGTTGTGCTGCCCAAATTTTTCTTTAAAAAAAAGGGAAAGAAAGGAAGATATTCAGTAAGCCTTGCATATTCAGATTAAGGATACTGCGATTATCCTTAGCCCGAGTATGCGGCGGTTGTCATGGGCCCGAGGTGGTACCGGGTCGTGACAGCTATACTATAAAATCTAGTTATCACATTAGCCGGAATAATCATGAGCAGGTCGTGGTTCAAAGTGAATTATAGAAGCATATTTGGAGCCTAAAAATTCCTCCAAAGCTACGGGACTTTATGTGGCGGGCAATGAAAAATGTGTTGCCAACTAAACAATTCCTTATTAGTCATGGTGTGGAGTTTGATGGTATTTATCCACTTTGCTTTTCTCTTAAATCTGTGGATCATGCACTACTTCATTGTGCCAAGGCTTCGTTGTGTTAGAGTTTGGTGGGAGTTGTTACTCCCTCTCATGGAGATTCTTTTGTTAATAAATTTATGCAGGTTTGGAGCAATCTGGGCAGAGAGGTAGCGGAGCTGTTTTCGTTTGTTTCTTGGCATATTTGGAATTCTAGGAACGACTTTCTTTGGAATTCTAAGTATATCTCACACAATCAACTAGTATTTAATGTTGTCTCACATTTAACGGAATGGAAGTTGATGGAGAACTCACAGAAAGTGCAACATTTAGATGGCCCAACTCTACCTATTACTGCAACCGCAAATGGAAGCCTGCAGTCTTTTTTGCCGAACCATGGCTGGAGTTTGTTCGCTGATGCTGCATTATTCCATAGGGGGTGTTATTGAATCTGCAAAAGGTTCCAAGTTCAGGGCAATTTCAGGATTCGTTGATGGTGTTTATGAGCCTATTATAGCAGAGGCCATTGCTTGCAGATCAGCTATTATTTATGCATCACAACATTTGCCTGATAATGGCATTGCCTATACAGATTGTCAGCAACTTGTGTATGCTTTGCATTCCTCTACTTAGGATAATTCTTTTTTTGGGCTGATTGTTCAAGATTGCAGAATACTACTAAGTGCAAGATCTAATATCAAAGGGAGATGGATTAAGAGACTTTGAATAGAGTTGCTCATGAATTAGCACGAGCTTCAATTCGTTTTTCCCGATTTGTCGTTTGGAAAACGATTCCAAATGTAATTTCTTCATTTTATGATCATTAATGAAATTGGTTTTATGCCTTCAAAGAAAAGGAGGGTGGTGTTTGTGGTTGAAATGAATTAAATTTCGGAATCAAAGAAATAAAATATAAATCTAGCTAGATCTTTTAGGGTTGGTTTGAGGTCCATGAAGACAAAAAAATTCAATTAGTTTTTCGAAAACCCTTACTCTCTTTTTGTACATTTTAAAAAATGAATTGCTAGTTATGATTAAACAAATATATGAACTACGGAAATTAAATTTTTTGTCAAAATTTAATATATGTTGTTAGGCGTATCAAATTAAATTCTTATTTACTTTCAAATTAGTAAATAATGTGTTAAATAATATAGTATAGAGCAAATAAGAGTCGGTTCCTTGAGAAAAATTAATTTATTAGATTAGTTTATCACTTACAATTCTTTTAAAAGAAAAAATTACATTTTAATAATTTCGCTTATACAAAAATAACATCATTAATGCATAAACACACACTTAAGATGCAACATCAAATATCAAGGAAATAAACTTACAATACATCTTAGAACAAAAATAAAATCCAATTTTATAATACATGATTATTTTGAGAACAATACATTAAGTTATAATATTTTTCAAATTGAGAAAATATTAAACATACACAATGAAGCACATATAAACATTTCATCAAATTGTGTTCATATATAGAATTAACCTCATTAATTAGAAAAATTCAAAAACTAAAATAATTACAATTATGGAAACCTATGAATTACCCTAAACTAATATGTAAGTAAAAGAGCATGTTTGTTGTTGAAATGAATTAAATTTCAAAATCAAAGAAATAAAATATATATCAAACAAGACCATTTAGGGCTGGCTTATAGGGGCTGGTTTAAGGTCCATGAGGATAGAAAAATTCAATTACTTTTTCGAAAACCCTATATCTCTTTTTATACATTTAAAAAATGAATTGATAGTTATGATTAAATAAATAAATGAACTAGGCAAATTAAACTTTTGTCAAATTTTAATATGTGTTGTTAGGTGTATAAAATTAAATCCTTATTTACTTTCAATTTAGTAAACAATGTGTTAAATAATATAGTATACAGCAAATAAGAGTCGATTCCATTAGAAAAATTAATTTATTAATTACAATTCTTTTAAAAGAGACAATTACATTTCAATACTTTCTCCTATACAAATATAACATCATCAATGCATAAACACATACTTAAGATGCAATATAAAAAATAAAGAAAATAAACTTACAATACATCTTAGAAAAAAATTAATCCAATTTTATAATACATGATTATTTTGAGTGCAATACATTAAGTTATAATATTTTTCAAATAAAGAAATTATAAAACATACATAATCAAGCACATGTAAACATTTCAGTAAATTGTATTCATATATAAAATTAAACTCATTAACTAGAAAAATTCAAAAACTAAAATAATTACAATTATGGAAACCTATGAATTACGGTAAACTAATATGTAAATAAAAGGGGGTGTTTGTTGTTGAAATAAATTAAATTCTGGAATTAAAGAAATAAAATACAAATCTAACTAGACCTTTTAGGGCTAGTTTGAGGTCCGTGAAGGCAGAAAAATTCAATTAGTTTCTCGAAAACTTTTACTCTCTTTTTGTACATTTAAAAAAAGAATTGTAAGTTATGATTAAATAAATAAATGAACTAGGCAAATTAAACTTTAGTTAAAATTTAATATGTGTTGTTAGGTGTATAAAATTAAATCCTTATTTACTTTCAATTTAGTTAACAATGTATTAAACATTATAGTATGTAGCAAATAAGAGTAGATTCCATGAGAAAAATTAATTTATTAATTACAATTCTTTTAAAAGAATCAATTACATTTTAATAACTTCTCTTGTACAAAAATAACAACATCAATGCATAAACACATACTTAAGATGCGATATCCAAAATCAAGAAAATAAACTTACAATACATCATAGAAAAAAATAAAATCCAATTTTATAATACATGATTATTTTGAGTACAATACATTAAGTTATAAAATTTTTCAAAATTTAGAAAATATTAAACATGCGCAAAGAAGCACATATAAACATTTCATCAAATTGTATTCATATAAAAAAATTAACTACATTAATTAGAAAAATTCAAAAACAAAAATAATTACAATTATGGAAACCTATGAATTAAGCTAAACTAATATGTAAAAAAAAGGGGTGTTTGTTGTTGAAATGAATTAATTTCGGAATCAAAGAAATAAAATATAAATCTAATTAGACTTTTAGGGCTACTTTAAGGTCCGTGAAGACAGAAAAATTCAATTAGTTTTTCGAAATTACTCCCTTTTTGTACATTTTAAAAACTGAATTGTTAGTTATGATTAAATAAATAAATGAACTAGGCACTTTAAACTTTTGTCAAAATTTAATATATGTTGTTAGGTGTACAAAATTAAATCTTTATTTACTTTCAATTTAGCAAACAATGTATTAAATAATATAGTATAGAGCAAATAAGAGTCGATTCCATGGGAAAAATTAATTTATTAATTTAGTTTGTTAATTGCAATTCTTTCAAAAGAATCAATTACATTTTAATGATTTCGCTTATACAAAAGTAACATCATCAACGCATAAACACATACCTAAGACGCAACATCAAAAATAAAAAAATAAACTTAAAATACATCTTAGAACAAAAATAAAATCCAATTTTATAGTACATTATTATTTTGAGAATAATGAAGAAAATATTAAACATACATAATGAAGGACATATAAACATTTCATCAAATTGTATATATATATAAAATAAACCTCATTAATTAGAAAAATTCAAAAACTAAAATAATTACAATTATCAAAACCTATGAATTAAGCTAAACTAATATGTAACTAAAAGGGGGTGTTTTTTGTTGAAATGAATTAAATTTCGGAACCAAAGAAATAAAATATAAATCTAACTAGACCGTTTAGGGCTAGTTTGATGTCCGTGAAAATAGAAAAATTCAATTAGTTTACCAAAAACCCTTACTCTCTTTTTGTACATTTTGAAAAATAAATTGTTAGTTAAGATTAAATAAACAAATGAACTAGGTAAATTAAACTTTTGTCAAAATTTAATATGTGTTGTTAGGAATATAAAATTAAATCCTTATTTACTTTCAGTTTAGTAAACAATGTATTAAATAATATAGTATAGAGCAAATGAGAGTCGATTCCATGAGAAAAATTAATTTATTAAATTAGTTTATTAATTACAATTCTTTTAAAAGAAACAATTACATTTTAATAATTTCTCTTATACAAAAATAACATCATCAATGCATAAACACATACGTAAGATGCAATATCAAAAATCAAGAAAATAAACTTACAATACATCGTCGAAAAAAATAAAATCGAATTTTATATTACATTATTATTTTTAGTACAATACATTAAGTTATAATATTTTTCAAATTCAGAAAATATTAAACATATGCGATGAGGCACATATAAACATTTTGTCAAATTGTATTCATATAAAAAATTAATTTCATTAATTAGAAAAACTTAAAAACTAAAATAATTACAATTATGGAAACCTATATATGAATTATGCTAAACTGATATGTAAATAAAAGGGGTTGTTTGTTGTTGAAATGAATTAAATTTTGGTATCAAAGAAATAAAATATAAATCTAACTAGACTTTTAGGGCTTGTTTGAGGTCCGTGAAGACAAAAAAATTCAATTAGTTTTTCGAAATTACTCCCTTTTTGTACATTTTAAAAAATGAATTGTCAATTATGATTAAATATATAAATGAACTAGGCAAATTAAACTTTTGTCAAAATTTAATATATGTTGTTATGTGTATGAAAGTAAATAACAATGTATTAAATAATATAGTATAGAGATAAAAAGAGTCGGTTCCATGGGAAAAATTAATTTATTAAATTAGTTTGTTAATTACAATTCTTTCAGAAGAAACAATTGCATTTTAATGATTTCGCTTATCCAAAAATAACATCATCAATGCATAAACACATACCTAAGATGCAACATCAAAAATCAAAAAAATAAACTTACAATGCATCTTAGAACAAAAATAAAATCCAATTTTATAGTACATGATTATTTTGAGAACAATACATTAAGTTATAATATTTTTAAAGTTGAGAAAATATTAAACATACATAATGAAGCACATATAAACATTTCATCAAAGTGTATTCACATATAAAATTAACCTCATTAATTAGAAAAATTCAAAAACTAAAATAATTACAATTATCAAAACCTATGAATTACGCTAAACTAATATGTAACTAAAAGGGGGTGTTTGTTGTTGAAATGAATTAAATTTCGGAATCAAAGAAATAAAATATAAATCTAACTAGGCCGTCTAGGGCTGGTTTGATGTCCGTGAAAATAGAAAAATTCAATTAGTTTTCGAAAACCCTTACTCTCTTTTTGTACATTTTGAAAAATAAATTGTTAGTTAAGATTAAATAAATAAATGAACTAGGAAAATTAAACTTTTGTCAAAATTTAATATGTGTTGTTAGGAATATAAAATTAAATCCTTATTTACTTTCAGTTTAGTAAACAATGTATTAAATAATATAGTATAGAGCAAATGAGAGTCGATTCCATGAGAAAAATTAATTTATCAAATTATTTTATTAATTACAATTCTTTTAAAGGAAACAATTACATTTTAATAATTTCTCTTATACAAAAATAACATCATCAATGCATAAACACATACTTAAGATGCAATATCAAAAATCAAGAAAATAAACTTACAATACATTGTAAAAAAAATAAAATCCAGTTTTATAATACATTATTATTTTGAGTACAATACATTAAGTTATAATATTTTTCAAATTGAGAAAATATTAAACATACACAATGAAGCACATATAAATATTTCATCAAATTGTGTTCATATATAAAATTAACCTCATTAATTAGGAAAATTCAAAAACTAAAATAATTACAATTATGGAAACCTATGAATTACCCTAAACTAATATGTAAGTAAAAGAGCGTGTTTGTTGTTGAAATGAATTAAATTTAGGAATCAAAGAAATAAAATATATATCTAACAAGACCATTTAGGGCTAGCTTATAGGGCTGGTTTGAGGTCCATGAGGACAGAAAAATTCAATTACTTTTTCGAAAACCCTTAATCTCTTTTTTTACATTTTAAAAAATGAATTGTTAGTTATGATTAAATAAATAAGTGAACTAGGCAAATTAAACTTTTGTCAAAATTTAATATGTGTTGTCAGGCATATAAATCCTTATTTACTTTCAGTTTAGCAAACAATGTATTAAATATTATAGTATACAGCAAATAAGAGGCGATTCCATGAGAAAAATTAATTTATTAAATTAGTTTATTAATTACAATTCTTTCAAAAGAAAAATTACAATTTAATAATTTCTCTTATACAATAATAACATCATCAATGCATAAACATATACTTAAGGTGCAATATCAAAAATCAATAAAATAACTTATAATACATCTTATAACAAAAGTAAAATCCAATTTTATAGGAAATGGTTATTTGGAGTACAATACATTTAGTTATAATATTTTTCAAATTGAGAAGATATTAATCATACACAATGAAGCACGTATAAACATTTCACCAAATTGTCTTCATACATAAAATTAACCTCATTAATTAGAAAAATTCTAAAACTAAAATAATTACATTTATGGAAACCTATGAATTACGCTAAATTGATATGTAGATAAAAGGGGGTGTTTGTTGTTGAAATGAATTAAATTTGAGAATCAAAGAAATAAAATATAAATCTAACTAGACCTGCTAGGGCTGGTTTGAGGTCCCTGAAGACAAAAAGTTCAATTAGTTTTTCGAAAACCCTTACTTTCTATTTGTACGCTTTAAAAAATGAATTGTTAGTTATGATTAAATAAATAAATGAACTAGGCAAATTAAACCTTTGTCAAAATTTAATATGTTTTGTTAGGTGTATAAAATTAAATCCTTATTACTTTCAATTTAGTAAAGAATGTATTAAATAATATAGTATAGAGAAAATAAGTGTTGGTTCCATGAGAAAAATTAATTCATTAAATTAGTTTATTAATTTCAATTCTTTTAAAAGAAACAATTAAATTTTAATGATTTAGCTTATACAAAAATAACATCATCAATGCATAAACATATACTTTAGATGCAACATGAAAAATCAAGGAAATAAACTTACAATACATCTTAGAACAAAAATAAAATCCAAATTTATTATACATGATTATTTTGAGAACATTACATTAAGTTATAATATTTTTCAAACTGAGAAAATATTAAACATACACGATGATGCACAGATAAACTTTTCAACAAATTGTATTCATATATAAAATTAAACTCATTAATTAGAAAATTCAAAAATTTAAATAATTACAATTATCGAATCCTATGAATTACGCTAAACTAATATGTAAATAAAAGGGGGTGTTTGTTGTCGAAATGAATTAAATTTCAGAATCAAAGAAATAAAATATCAATCAAGCTAGACCTTTTATGGCTAGTTTGAGGTCCGTGAAGACATAAAAATTCAATTAGTTTTTCGAAAACCCTTACTGTCTTTTTGCTCATTTTTAAAAGTGAATTATTAGTTATGATTTAGTAATTAAATGAACTAGGCAACTTAAACTTTTGCGAAAATTTAATATGTGTTGTTAGACGTATAAAATTCAATCCTTATTTACTTTGAATTTAGTAAAAAATGTATTAAATATTATAAGATATAGCAAATAAGAGTCGATTCCATGAGAAAAGTTAATTTATTAATTACAATTCTTTTAAAAGAAACAATTACATTTTAATGATTTCTCTTATACAAAAATAACATCATCAATGCATAAACACATATTTCAGATACATTATCAAATATCAACAAAATAAACTTACAATACATCTTAGAACAAAAATAAAATCCAATTTTATAATGCATGATTATTTTTAGTACAATACATTAAATTATAATATTTTTCAAATTGAGAAAATATTAAACATACACAATGGAGCACATATAAACATTTCGTCAAATTGTATTCATATATAAAATTAACCTCATTAATTAGAAAAATTCAAAAACTAAGATAATTACAATTATGGAAACCTATGAATTACGCTAAATTGATATGTACATAAAAGGGTGTGTTTGTGGTTGGAATGAATCAAATTTTGAATCAAAGAAATAAAATATGAATCTAGCAAGACCTTTTAGGGCTAGTTTGAGGTCCATGAAGACATAAAAATTCAATTAGTTTTTTAAAAACCCTTACTCTCTTTTTGTACATTTGAAAAAATGAATTGTTAGTTATGATTAAATAAATATATGAACTACACAAATTAAACTTTTGTCAAAATTTAATATGTGTTGTTAGGTGTATAAAATTAAATCCTTATTTACTTTCAATTTAGTAAACAATGTGTTAAATAATATAGTATAGAGCGAATAAGAGTCGGTTCCATGAGAAGAATTAATTTATTAAATTAGTTTATGAATTACAATTCTTTTAAAAGAAAAAATTACA
The DNA here is from genome assembly GCA_027563595.1 of Erythroxylum suave. Lineage (NCBI taxonomy): Eukaryota > Viridiplantae > Streptophyta > Magnoliopsida > Malpighiales > Erythroxylaceae > Erythroxylum > Erythroxylum suave. The sequence continues at coordinate 23,347,555 of JAOSBN010000008.1, read as the reverse complement.
TTTTAATAATTTCTCTTATACAAAAATAACATCATCAATGCATAAAGACATACTTAAGATGCAACATCAAATGTCAACAAAATAAACTTACAATGCATCTTAGAACAAAAACAAAATCCAAATTTATAATGCATGATTATTTTGAGAACAATACATTGAGTTATTATATTTTTCAAATTGAGAAAATATTAAACATACACAATGAAGCGCACATAAACATATCATCAGATTGTATTCATATATAAAATTAACCTCATTAATTAGAAAAATTCAAAAACTAAAATAATTACAATTATGGAAACCAATGAATCACGCTAAACTAATATGTAAATAAAAGGGGGTGTTTGTTGTTGAAATGAATTAAATTTAGGAATCAAAGAAATAAAATATAAATCTAACTAGATCATTTAGGGCTGGTTTGAGGTCCATGAAGCCATAAAAATTCAATTAGTTTTTTGAAAACCCTTACTCTCTTTTTGTACATTTTAAAAAATTAACTGTTAGTTATGATTAAATAAATATATGAACTATGCAAATTAAAGTTTTGTCAAAATTTAATATGTGTTGTTAGGTGTATAAAATTAAATCCTTATTTACTTTCAATTTACAATGTGTTAAATAATATAGTATACAGCAAATAAGAGTCAGTTCCTTAAGAAAAATTAATTTATTAAATTAGTTTATCAATTACAATTATTTTAAAAGAAAAAAATTACATTTTAATAATTTTGCTTATACAAAAATAACATCATCAGTGCACAAACACATACTTAAGAAGCAACATGAAATATCAAGAAAATAAACTTACAATACATCTTAGAACAAAAACAAAATCCAATTTTATAATACATGATTATTTTGAGAACAATACCTTAAGTTATAATATTTTTCAAATTGAGAAAGTAATAAACATACACAATGAGGCACATATAAAAATTTCATCAAATTGTGTTCATATACAAAGTTAACCTCATTAATTAGAAAAATTCAAAAACTAAAATAATTACAATTATGGAAACCTATGAATTACCCTAAACTAATATGTAAGTAAAAGAGGGTGTTTGTTGATGAAATGAATTAAATTTCGGAATCAAAGAAATAAAATATATATCAAACTAGACCATTTAAGGCTTGTTTGAGGTCCGTGAGGACAGAAAAATTCAATTAGTTTTTTGAAAACCATGAATCTCTTTTTGTTCATTTTAAAAAACGAATTGTTAGTTATGATTAAATAAATAATGAACTAGGCAAATTAAACTTTTGCCAAAATTTAATATGTGTTGTTATGTGTATAAAATTAAATCCTTATTTACTTTCATTTTTGTAAAAAATGTGTTAAATAATGTAGCACAGAGCATATAAGAGTCGGTTCCATGAGAAAAATTAATTTATTAAATTAGTTTATTAATTACAATTCTTTTAAAAGAAACAATTACATTTTAATAATTTCGCTTATACAAAAATAACATCATCAATGCATAAACACATACTTAAGATGCAACATCAAAAATCAAGGAAATAAACTCACAATACATCTTAGAATAAAAAGAAAATCCAATTTTATAATACATGATTATTTTCAAAACAACACATTGAGTTATAATATTTTTCAAATTGAGAAAATATTAAACATACACAATGAAGCGCACATAAACATTTCATCATATTGTATTCATATATAAATTAACCTCATTAATTAGAAACATTCAAAAACTGAAATAATTACAATTATGGAAACCTATCAGTCATGCTAAACTAATATGTACATGAAAGGGGGTGTTTGTTGTTGAAATGAATTAAATTTAGGAATCAAAGAAATAAAATATAAATATAACTAGATCATTTAGGGCTGGTTTGAGGTCCGTGAAGATAGAAAAATTCGATTAGTTTTTCGAAAACCCTTAGTCTTTTTTTGTACATTTTAAAAAATGAATTGTTAGTTATGATTAAATAAATAAATGAACTAGGCAAATTAAACTTTTGTCAAAATTTAATATGTGTTCTTAGGTGTATAAAATTAAATCCTTATTTGCTTTCAATTTAGTAAACAATGTGTTAAATAATATAGTATATAGCAAATAAGAGTCTGTTCCATGAGAAAAATTAATTTCTTAAATTAGTTTATTAATTACAATTCTTTTAAAAGAAATAATTACATTTTAATAATTTCGCTTATACAAAAATAACATTATCAATGCTAAACACATACTTAAGATGCAACATCAAATATCTAGAAAATAAACTTACAATACATCTTAGAACAAAAATAAAATCCAATTTTATAATAGATGATTATTTTGAGAACAATACATTAAGTTATAATATTTTTCAAATTGAGGAAATATTAAACACACACAATGAAGCACATATAAACATTTCTTTAAATTGTGTTCATATATAAAATTAATCTCATTAATTAGAAAAATTCAAAAACTAAGATAATTACAATTATGGAAACCTATGAATTATGCTAAACTAATATGTAAATAAAAGGGGGCGTTTGTTGTTGAAATGAATTAAATTTTGGAATCAAAGAAATAAAATATAATCTAACGAGAACATTTAGGGTTGGTTTGAGGTCTGTGAAGACAGAAAAATTCTATTAGTTTTTTGAAAACCCTTACTCTCTTTTTGTACATTTTAAAAAATGAATTGTTAGTTATGATTAAATAAATAAATGAACAAGGCAAATGAAACTTATGTCAAAATTTAATATGTGATGTTAGGTGTGTAAAATTAAATCCTGATTTTCTTTCAATTTAGTAAACAATCTGTTAAATATTATACTATAGAGCAAATAAGAGTCGATTCCATTAGAAAAATTAATTTATTGAATTAGTTTATTAATTACAATTCTTTTAAAAGAAACAATTACATTTTAATAATTTCGCTTATACAAAAATGACATCATCAATGCATAAACACATACTTAAGATGCAACATCAAAAATCAAGAAAATAGACTTGCAATAAATCTTAGATCAAGAATAAAAACCAATTTTATAGTACAAGATTGTTTTGAGTACAATACATTAAGTTATAATATTTTTCATGTTGAGAAAATATTAACATACAAAATGAATCACACATAAACATTTCATCAAATTATATTAATATATAAAATTAACCTCATTAATTAGAAACATTCAAAAACTAAAATAATTATAGTTATGGAAATCTATGAATTACGCTAAACTAATATGTAAATAAAATGGGGTGTGTGTTGTTGAAATGAATTAGCTTTTGGAATCAAATATATAAAATATAAATCTAGCCTAATATTTACAAATAAACAAACAAGTTTTAAATTTTAGTTTAGTCATATAATTTCGACGTAATTGAAATAGTCTAGGAGATTTAATGAATTAATTGTAGAAAATCAACTAGTTACTTCCTATTTGTTTCTTTTCACTTTTAGAAATTGAACAAGCTCAAAACATCAAGCATAGAAAAATGCAATCAACAACCGAAATTTGATTTTAAAATTTTAGTTATTGTATAAGTGTTAAATTCACAGGTAATCAATTTAATTAAAATAATATCTCAAATAATCAAAACAAAATAATTAAACTAGAATTTGGCAATTGATTGTAAATTAAGCATTAGAAACTAGAAATAAAGAGAGCAAGGTTTACCAAAAAACTCGTTGAATTTTTTGCCTTCACAAACTTCAGAGTAGCCCTAAAAGGTTTATGATTTCTCCTCCACTAGTCACGAACCAGCTCAATTCTCATAGGCTTATGGCTCATCAACACTCCCGACACCCTTCGCTTTATCTCCTAGCTTTGAATCGCCTTTGATAGATGAAAAATCCTTTACAAAATCTTATTTTTGTGTGACTATTTCCTTGTTGATTTTCTCTTCCCCACAACTGCTTTTTATAGCCTCAAAAAAATTCTCCAAAGGCCCACACATTTTTGAATTTTTTTAACCTTCTGCTTATCTATACCATTTTGATGAGAGTTTATGTAGAAAAAGTCGGTTTATTGGTATTTCTAGCTTTTTCTCTCTAGGTATTTTGCTCTTGCTACATTTTATTCTATCCCGCTGCTTATTTTCTACTGTTTTCATTTTTCTTGTGATTTCTTCCCTTTGTTTTGCATTTTCTAACTTTTCTCTACTGATGGGCTGTGCCTCTACTGCTTTGCCGTTTTGAATCATTCCTTAGCTTCCTACATTTTCTCCTTTACCTGCTTGCACTTTGCGTTCTTGGATTGCTTGTTGTTGGTGTGTTGCACCGTGTTTCCTCTGCTTTTATCTCTACATTTTGTGCTTCTCTTTTCTCTTTTCTCCTTTCTGTGCTATCATTTTCTACTTCTATAGATTAATTATTAGCTAATGCTCATCTGTTTGCATTTTTCTTTGGCCACTGTAGTTTTGTTGTGGACTGCTGCTGTTGCATTTTTTTACTTGTACTATTTTTTAGGAATTTAAAAAATTCATTAATGAATAAATAGATTACAACAAAGCATTTGTCTCTCACGTGGGACAAACATGAGGACTAACATTTAAATTAAACAACGTCGCTCTACAATAACATCTTTTAAGGATAGAAACAACAACATTCATTGACGAAAACAAGGCTGGATACTTAAGGCATAACTACCTCCTACTTTCAGGATAAGTTGAAAAGTTTCTCGAAATGGTAGGGCAGCGATGGGAAGGTGAGACACTGGTGAGGTTGGTGATGTCACTTGTCATCCATGTGGATCTGCTATGCTTTATACAGTAGCAGTTTGCTCAATCATGGTAAAACATACTCCTCTTCATTTTTCAAGATTTTTTGAGTTAGGGTATCCTTCTCATCCCTACAGATTCTTCACTTACTAGTCGTCTCTATGTTGGGTACAAAGGGAGTGATCTTCTTGTGAGGACCATCCATCGGATAAATCTTGCCAGCATTGAAGATCAACAAACATGTTACCACTTTGGTAATCTATACTATACTGAGAGTTGTCTCCTTCCTTTTTGAAAAGGGTTTATACAGTAACCTTCTTTTGTTTGATTACAGAGACTTTGCTATGATCCAAAGCTTAGATTAGCTTGTATGAAGTGGTCTTGATAAAGTCCCCTCCTTTTAGCTAGTGTTAGTTCAGGATCTATCAAATTTTTGATTATGAAATTGTTTGCAAAACTAGAAATTGTTGCTCTGATTTGAATTTGAAGTGGTTTGAGATCATGTATGGATGTGTTTTTAGAAAATCTGAATATTCAGTTTTGTGTTTATCTGAAATTGAAAACCATACACGTATGAAATAGTTTTTGATATGGAGTGACCTGAATTTGTCTGATCTGAACTGAGTTGACACTATGTGTGTATGAATGTATTCTACTTTACTTAATCTAAACTGGTATGAGCTGGATTGATACCTAGGATGTATGAAATAGTTGGATTGTTAGGGACTAGAAGAAATTAACAGAGAATAGACTCTCCAAGTGAGAGCCATTCTTCTGCTACAATGTAGGTTCAGCTGGTAGATTATCAGTTGTTCCCTGATATTGGCTATAGTGATATCAGTAAGAGAGAGAGGGTTTTTAGAATCCTCTCTAAATCTTCTATTGTTCATCTTAGTCCATATAGATTGGGCACATGTAGCTACTAAGATAAGGATGTTGTCCCTGTTATGTTTAGAAGTGCTCAGATGAGGTAGGTTTTGTAGTATGCCCGTTATACCAAATCTCTTTTGAGAAAGCACACTCAGAAAAGAGGTGGTCTCTAGTTTCATCCTTAAGATAACAAAGTGTGCACATTTTAGAGGAGGGTAGGAACTTCAGCCTATCCAAAATGCTCAGCCTATTCAACATAGCTAGCTAGAGAAGAAAACTAGCATTAGGATTAAGAACTTTGTTCCATATTAGGGAATACCATCCAAGCCTATTAGTAGGCTCATCCCTTATATTTTGTGCTTCCTTTAGAGTTATATCCAAAACTGGGATCCCATTCCATAGGTAGATATCTCACTCCCAGTGGCATCTAGATGTGAAGAAGAAATAGAAAGAACAATGATGGAAGATAGTTATTGTAAGGAGCAAGGAACTGTTGCAAATTACAATGAGGCATAATATGGTTGGGGAAGTACTGATCCTTATTGGAACACGTACACTCCAGGGTGTCAGAACCACCCAGATTTTTTTTGGTCGAACAATGCAAATATTTACATGGGACATCAAGACCTACTTGAATTTTAGTAAGATGAGTTTAGCTCATGGGATTCCAAATTTGACAAAATATGGCGAAGCTAACAAATATGGAAGAGAACCAGAAGAGGATGTTTTCTACCCAGGAAGAAAGTCATACGAGACTAGAAAAGAAATTCGATCAAGCTTTTGAAAATCATGCCACTTCTATTCACAATATGGAAATTCAAGTAAGACAGTTTTCTCATAAATTTTGTATGAGCAGTATGGAAGACTCTCTAAGCAATATTAAATTATTTCAACAAGAGCAATATGAGGCTATCACACTTAGAAATGGGGAAGAACAAGAAGAACCAGTGGAAGACTATGCTGAAACTTACCTTATAGAAGACCAAGAAATTAAGAAAGAAGATGAATAAAAGGATGAAAAACCTACTTATTATTCAACAGTTCTTGATATATCATATATGAACATTAAAAAATCTTAGGTAGATGTTCATGAAAAGAACTCTATCTTTTAAATTGATGATGATCAATATACATTCAACATAAATGACATATAGTAGCTCATTCAGGATAATTGATGTGATTGAATCTTCTGAAGAACAAATGAATGAATAAATCAAAATAGACATTGAGTTTGAAGAAGTTATGAAAATTTCTGTTCGGGAAGCAGAAGAAGAAGATGAGACAAAGGTGATTAAGGAAGAAAGAGAGCAACTCACCTTCATACAAGACAAATTGTTGGATTTAATAGAAGATTCAGGTAATTTTGTTATTCCTTGTTATATTGACAGTTTGCTTAAAAAAAAGACAATATTGAGCTTAATTGGTTTTCATAATGTTATCCATATTGTCCTTTTGATTATTTTGCAATTTATAGCTTACTTACAGGCAACAAAATCGATGTTGAATGAAAAAGGTGGAAACAGGCCGCTTATAATTGATACTAGCTAGGTTTCCAAAGGTAGAGCATCAAGCTATCAATGTTAAAAGAAGCGTTGTATGGGAGGTAACCTATAGAATTTTATTTTCTTTTGTTTATCTTTGTTAACTTGTTTGTTTGAGTTATTGGTTATGATTGTATTTGATTTGAGCTTAATTGATGCTTATTTGGATTTTATTTAAATTTTAGCTTGTTTTCTCTTGAATGTGTTGTTGATTGGATGATTTCAATGTGTTTGTAGGTCGCCAGATTGTTGAGAATGTATTTGAGGCTTAGAAGAAGGTTTAGAAGTGAGAAAATTGCACCAACCAATGATTGTGGGAATTGGTAACTTTCCCATGACTGTGGGAAATCTCTCCATAAAGTTTCTTGAGGGAAACACCACAATCATGGGAATGTGTATGATTCCCATGACTGTGGGAAATCTCTCAATAAACTTCTTGAAGAGAGAATCCACGATCCTGAGAATCCCATCTGAGGGAAAATTTTAAAACTCCCTCTTCTTTTCTTCTTTCTTCATTCTTCAATTTCTAACATTCTCTCTCTCTAAATGCAAAACCCACTCTCTTGCTCTCTAAATTCCTTCATTTTTCTCTAGATTCTTGGAATTTTCTTCATCTCTTTTCATAAATCTTTCAATCCTTTGCTCTTATCATGCATTAATCATTCAAAAATATAAGGATTAGGTAAGGTTTTTTCTCTCTCTAAAAAACGAGTTCATCCCTTTCTTTCTTACTTTTACTGGTTTTCTTCTTCTAATGGCACCAAATAAGATGGTAGCTTGGAAACTGACCAACAAATTGTGGCTTCAAGTTTTCGATGGAGGTAAGCCCGATTTGGTAGCAACGTTAGTACCCCATTCCCCATTTATTCGGAGGATGAAGGTATGTGTTTCCGAGACTTTAGAGATTAAGAATTAGTTACTCCTAGATACTTTGCTTTAAAGTATTAGAAACTATAGGAGTGAAACATAAGGTTGAGCGATTGGCTGCGAACATAGGTTGATTTATTAGTTGTGATCTGTATATTTACCCTATGATGACTATAGAGTTTTTCACTACAGTACGCTATAACCCTAAAATGGATGTATTTTGATTTAGGTTGGTGACAATGTTTATATATTGGATTATAATGTCATTCATGCACTTTTTGATTTGTCAAACACTAAAGTATTAGATAATCATGATGACTTTTATCTTGATGATTACTAGAAAACTCTAACAGGTGAAGAAAATATTGACTCTCAAAATGCACTAAACACTTTAATCCGAAGCACTGAGCATTTACTTTTGCATAACTTTATGTACTTAATGGTGTTTAATAAAACTTAAAGTAATAAATGTTCAGCCAAAGAACTTTTCTTCCTCTGGTGTATGGATCGAAAAGTAAAAATCAATACACCATATTGGATTTTTTGATTAATAGTGAGTTATGTGAATAAGAAGAGCTCTTATTTTAGCATGCCTTAACATCCCAAGCAGTCCTAGAGCAATAAGAAGAAGCAGTGGAAGAGGAACCAACTGCACCAATAGAGGTCAACAGATTTCAGCAAATCCTCGACTAGATGGTCTCCAATCATGATTATATGACATCGCAAATTAATAAGCTTGGCACCCAGATGAGGCCAGTCCACAAGGAGCAGCGGTACTTGAAGAAGAAATTCCTTAAGTTCTTTCAAAGGAATAATTTTTAAGCCCTGTCGCCAACATCATTGGCACCACAATCTCTATAAGCCTTTCTTACCCTAAACTTTTGACATTATGTTGTTAGTTGTTTATGTCTTTTGTTTGGTTTGATGTCATTTGTTTGTTTTATTTCTTTTATGTGGTTTGAGGTCATTTTTTCTTATTTGGTGGTTGACTTGTCACATTGAAGACAATGTGATCTTTAAGTACGGGGAGGTGACATTGACTTTGTCACTTGCATTTTTTTAATCACCATTGTGCATTTTGTTAAATAGGATGCATGTTTAGGCATATCATTTTATTTTGTATAAAGTAATGGACTTGCACTTGAATCATTTTGATTTACTTTATTATGAGATTCTGTCATGCTAGTTAGAATTAGATTAAATGCATGCTTAAACTTGGATTAGGCTACTTGAGTAGAAAGTGAATCATGTTAAGTGATGAAAAGTGGTTGGTTACATAAACTTACTCACAATTTGACATTTGAGCAATGAGGTAGTGTAGAAATGCATAATGAATTTTCATTTGAGACATTGTGAGGATTGAGCTTATATGACTCCATTTATAGTCATTCTATTTCTTTATTGTGTGACGCTTCCATAGGTTATTACCTTCAAAACTTGCTTTGAATTGGTTTGAGTCTACTAGATGCAAGCTTAATAGAGATGCTTAAGGCGTTTTTTGTGTTGACCCTTGGCTTAAATGACCTACCATTTGATTATCCCTTGCTATGCCCATTGAGCATTAACCATTTTGTTTCTAAAATACCCAAAAATTTTAAAACACAAACCCCCATTAACCTACCCATTCTCAAACTTAGTAGAGTATTAAGTAATGCATTAGTTGGGATTATTGCAGAAAATTTTATTTTTCCGAGATGAGTTGAAGATAACTCTCCTTGTGAATCACATTGTATATAGTTGCTATTTTATTCATAGTTTCTTCCATATAAAGACAAGAAAAATGAAAATGAAAAAATGTTAAAAACAAAAAAAGGAAAAACACTTGAGTAGCATTAGTAAGTACAGAGTAGTGGCATTTTTACACATGTATCTCAGATTTATGTTTTTTCATCCCTTCTTACCCGCTTTGTACTTTATGAATGCTTGTGTTAAACCCTTTATCCTTTTTACCCACCTTAGCCCTTACCACATTACAACCCTCAACAAGTCTTTTTGATCTATTTTTGTATGCAATCATAGTAGAGGAGAATTAATGTATTAGCTAGCCTATTATAATGCAGTTTCCTATAGGAAGTTTAAGCAAAGCACTAACAATCAAATACTTGAGAGAAATGCGTGAAATGGTGAGGAAGATCTATTGAATTTAATGATAGATATCTTTGATGAATGTTGAGAGATTGAGTTGGGTAATTTATGTAGGATTGTACAATGACAGTTGACGACCTATAAACTTACATTCATCATGTTAATTGATTAGCTGAAAGAGAGATCTTGGCTAATTTAATTGATTACTTATAGGATAACTTATTAACTAGTTAAATTGGTGGAGTGATTTGGTAGATTGAGAGATTGCTTAATCAAATTCATTTAATTTGATTAGGAACAATTAGTTACACCTTAAGAAAAGGTAGCTAATACAATTGGACATCTTAGGTGAGACATAACTCAATTAATAAAATAAGAGGGAGACAAGATAGGGAGAAAGTGATCTTTAGTCATTAAAACCTTGAATTCAAATTTTCTGCATTTTGGTATTTTCAATTGTGCATGGTTATTCATTTAGTTTTAATTTAATTTTCAGTTTATTTCCACAAAAATTTCATTTCTTAAATAAAGATTAATCTGAATTAAGTGGTGCCTAAGCATCAATCCTTGTAAGATCGATATCTACTTTTTAACTACAAGTCACGACTCTTATACTTGCCATTTTTGAGCATAAAACTAGTGGACTATTTTGCAATCAACAATTTATCAAATGTTTTTTAAGATAAGTTGTCTTTTATGCCAACTATTAGCAAAAGATGTCTATTTTGATTTTATTAAGGAATCCCTTAATGTATTTAACGTTTTAAGAGAAAAATTGATCTCTGTATCGATTTTTTGGCTCCTGATTGGTCTTTACCTTTTGAAATTATGTGGGATGCTTCTGATTTTGTTATGGGAGCTATTTTGGTCCAGAAAGTTAAGAAATCTTTGCGTGTAATTTATTATGCTAGCTTAAATTTGAGTGATGAACAACTAAATTACACAACCACTAAAAAATAGTTGTTAACTGTGATTTTTGCCTTGGAAAAATTTAGGCCTTGTTAGGATCAAAGACTATAATACATTCTAATCATACAACTTTTAGATATCTTTTGACCAAATTGCATATTAGTTGGATTTTTTGGTTGCAATAGTTCGATGTGGAAATAAAAGATAAAAGAGGGAGTGATAATGTTGTTAGTAAAGTGCTTTGGTATACTGCTTATGTGAATTATCTTACATGTGGCATTTTAATACCTAACATGACTTTTCAGGAAAGGAAAAGATTCCTTCACTTAAGCAATTACTACTTTTGGGATGATCTATATCTCTATGGATTTGGAAGGATGAAATCATTCGAAGGTGCATTCCAAAGGAAGAGTAGGTAAGTGCCTTGACCTTTTTCTATGAACTCCACTGTAGAGACCATTTTGGAGGGCAAAAAACTACTTCTAAGGCTCTTTAAAGTGGTTTGTATTAGGCCACTTTGTTTAAGGATGCTCATTTCTTCTGCTTTAAATGTGATAAAGGCCAACGAACTAGAAATATAAGTAGAAGAAATGAAATTCCCCTAAAATGTTGAATAATTTGATATTTGGGCTATTGATTTTATAGGTCGTTTCCCAGATCTTGTGAATTTGAATACAGACTGGTTGCAGTTGATTACTTGTTTAAATGGGTAGAAGCAATACCCGCCCGAGTTAATGATGCTAATGCTATTGTTAAATTTGTAAGGGAAAATATTTTTAATAGGTTCAGGATTTCATGAGCAATCATAAGTGATGGAGGAAGTCATTTATAAAATTAGCTTTTTAAGAAGCTCATGAAGAAATATGCAATAACTACAAGGTGGCGATTCCTTACCTTCCACAAACTTTTGGACAAATGGAAAAAAATAACAAACAAATGATGCACCCATCAAGGAAGGATTGGTCAATAATGTTAAATGATGCACTATGGGCATATCGCACGACTTAAAAAACCATCTTAGGAATGAGGCCATATCGGCTTATTTTTGGGAAGGTCTGCCATTTTCTTGTAGGGGTTGAGCATAAGGAACTATGGGCAATTAAGACGGTGAACCTGAATATGGATGATGGAGGATGGGAGCTTTCACTTTAAATTTCAGAATTGGATGAGTTCTAAAGTGAGGCTTAAAAGAATGCCAAAATCTACAACAAAATAACAAATGCCTTCATGATAAGGGCCTTATAGGTAGGGGCTTTATACTTGGAATGAAAGTTCTACTGTATAATTCTCGGCTGCATTTGTTTCCATGGAAGTTGAAATCAAGGTGGAATGGGCCATTTGAAGTAATTGAGATCTTCCTATATGGAGTTGTGGAATTGGAAAATATTGCGAACAAAGGAAACCTTTAATGTGAATCGCCATCGACTGAAACTATATTTAGAAGGAGCAATTGAGAAGAAAATTATAAGTACATCAAATGACCCACTATGAGATTATCATATGGATATTCTATCAAATGTCAGTGATTAATCTCATCATAGAAATGGTTCAAATATCCTTTGACTTGAGGTACTCCAGGACATCTTGGATATTGATCCTCTGCTTTGAAATTATTCCATGTTACCTTAAAAAGAGATCGCTCATAGGGTGGTGATTAGGTACAACATAGTATTTGAAGGTAACTGGGTAGCCAATAAAGGATTCACCACTCTAATAGAAGGAGATGATACCCATGGCCTCTTGTCAGGGTCATTACTCGGGAGCCTTTAGCCAGAGCAACTATATGTCATGAAGAGCGTCTTCAATGACCTATAGAGTAATGAGATCTCAGGAAAAGAACTAACATTACTTGGACTAGATTTGACATATTTAGACTAGTTGGAGTTGACACATAGCCAATACTCCAAACTAAGTAGGGTATAGGATGATAAAGGGACGATTACACTGTAATTGATTATGGAAAGGCTCACAAGTTGGATAATTAACTATCGAAGAGTTCAAATGTTAATCTACTTACATTTTGATAAATTGGCATCATGTTTTGCTCAGATTAAGAGTTAATTCAGGTGACCAAAATAACTGAGAACCTAAGGGCCACAAGTGTAAAAGATTGGATGAAAAACAAAGTGTGCATTATTGTCTATTAAGCAAGTCAGACAGGTGGTGCATAAGTGAGTTCTTCACTTATGTAGACATAAATTTTAGCCATAAAACACACTCAATAGAGAGGCTAAGGGTATATAAGAGTTCTAGAAGCTGAGAGGAGTGATCTTGAGATTTATTCATACAATCTTAAGCAATTTCTACATGAAACTTGATCTTGATCTAACTCGCACTAAACCATCTACTTGAACTCATCTTCTTTGGTTCTCTAACCACCTTTACACACTAATTTTTCTTCAACTTTGCATGCTTTATAGAGGCCAAAGAAGGTATTTAATGTTTTCTACAACCCAAACAAACAGAAGATTTAAGAAAGGAGCAGTATTTGCAAAGTACGTATGTTATAATTTCATATTTTTAGAATCTGTTTGTACACATACATAGACTCTGGATTTTCTGGGGATTTTGCAGGGTTGGAATTTTGATTCCAACACTTCCTTTGCCTTGCCATTTATGTGATGCATGGATCTATGGCTCCCATACTACGGTGTCAGAGCAAGTTATGCATCTATAAGGTGATCTATTGAACATGTGTAAACTATTTGCTGAATTGTGACTGATATGCATGTTAATTTCAAAAATTCATATAAATTTTAGAATTATTTTGACTTTCTTTCACAGAAATGTTTATGAGATGTTATATTGTGTTTCTGTTAAAGAAAATTTCAATTGAATGTTATTTTCTATTTTATTACGAATTAATCACCAATATGTCCATATGTTGGTTTCTTGGAATTTCTGGAAAATAAAATGTATATGCTGATTTTGAAATTTCTTAATAATACTATTTTTTTCTAATTTTCTTTCAAATAAATGTCTAAGGTTTTATGTTATGTTTCTATCAAAGTAAAATGCAATTAAATGTCATATGTTATTTTATTACAATTTTAGTTTCAGCTTGATGTATGTATGAAGGGAAAGGAAATTCTTTAAATTTGATGAACATGTATGCTTGTAAATTAGAATAATTTTATTAATTTTTTAATGAATTTTCTTCATGAACATGCATATATGATATTGCCAAGTGTATGAGATGCATGGAACATGTTTTTGAAGTGAGTGATTAGTTATTCTCGATTTTACATGCATGTTGGTGGTGTATGACAACTTTTAGTGGACATATGATGTGCTGGCTAATTCCACTTAGTTTATAAAGAATTCCTAGGAATTAGATTTTGTTATTTTTTTAGGCACATTTAGACTATGCATATGACTTTGTAATTTTTTTAGAATGAATTGAACTTGATTTATTAATAGATCAGGTCAAAGTCAACGCTAGTAAACTTTTAGAAAGCTGACGGAATTTACTTGTTTGATAACTTATGTGCATGTGTTGACCTTAAAATTTTTTTATCAGATAAGAAATGTATTATTTTGATGCTAGTAGTATGCTAAGTGCATGAGTTTGAAATTAAGGTACCAGAAAATTTTCGAACATGAAATCGATCTCTTTAGTTTTTAGTAGGTTAACTCATTTATCTTGATAATTTTGACCGTCAAGATATTTTTTTAGCTTGTTTCGAAATTTTCTTGATAAAATTGAGATGACCTAGGGATGTTTTAGATAACTAATTAATGTTCCAAAATTTCAGAAATCCTAAAGATTAATTTAGAATTAATCCAAGTAGAGCATAGCATTTCTAGTGTGACTAGAAAAGGCGTATGTACTAGAATTAAAGTGTTTAACTTGGACATCAAAATAATTGAATGTTAGGGTTCCTAATCAAATCACATTCATAATTTGAATTAGCCGAGACTAAAACTAGTACCTAATTCAGTTCAAGTGTGGAATCGAATATCAAACTTTAGATGCATAGTCAAGTCACAACCTAAATTAAACCTCCCTTATGCGTTATATGCATTAGATGCATTTTAAAGGTGGTTATAGAGATAGGCCCAATTTAATTGAGTTGTTTATAATTTGAATATATATATGTGATATATGTATAATACCATCCAAGTATTTATGAAACCTAAGAATAAATCCCTCAACCAAAATATTAGGACTTACGTCTGCCATTGATATGGCAAGAACCATAATTCTTTTAGTGTTGGGTTGTTAGGCAAACCTAAGCCCACTCTACACGAATATTTAAACCATGAAAATTAGATTTTTGGATTAATGGGTTGGTCCTTACTGTAAACATTGATTTTATGGGTAAACTCAATGTTAACATGGATAGAGGAAAAGTTGGGTAGTATGCATGGGATGTATACGCATCAAGAGTTGATAACTCAATAAGTGTGCTAAAACAACAGTTGATGACATAAGTCGATAGCTGTATAACTGAATGCAATTGGCATGAATGATACCTATCGATTGAACTAAGATGGTTTGTTACACAAACCCACGGTCATTCCTAGTGATATTGGATATTGACACATTAGGAAAACTATAATTTTTATGGATTTTATAGTGAGGGCTATAGATTTACATAAAATAGTGGGACCAATAATGCATGTGATTAAAGTCCTTATTGATATGCATTTATGTTCATTCTAACACTTTCTCTTACTCTTCTAGTTTATTGAATCACCACGATGTTTTCGTCTAGTGTGAACTTATGCTCTCTACTTGATTCCAACAAACTTATAAGACTAAACTTATTAGATTGGCTATGGAATTTGAGAATTGTTCTCAAATATGAGAAACCAAGATATGTCTTTGATGAGCCACTTCCTGATCCCCTAACTACTAATGCTTCTGATGAGGTCAGAAAGCTTATAAGAAGCTACTGGATGATAGTAAGCTGGCTAGCTGTATTATGCTAGCCTCTATGTCAGCAGAACTGCAAAAGCAACATGAGGCTATGAATGCTCATACTATAGTCTACCATATAAGGGAATTGTTTGATAATCAAGCTCGGTCTAAAGGTTTGAGACATCGAGGTTGGTTTCTACTCTAAGATGGCTGAGGGATCATCTTCACTACAGTACGCACTGAAGATGAATGGATACATTGAGAGGTTATCCATTTTGGGTTTCATAATAGATCATGAATTAAGTATAGACTTAATTCTGACTAGTTTGACTGATAGTTATTCACAGTTTGTGCTTAACTATTGGATAAAGCAAGTATCCACCTTGATACTTGAGCAGATTAATCTACTTAAAAAAATTGAGCAAACTATCAGAAAGGATAGTAAGACTATGATGTTGGTGGACTCTACTTTTAGTTTTGCAAGAGGAACCAAAAGAAGAACAAGTACAAGAAGTTAGTGGGATGCGTAGCCAAGAAGAATGCAAAGGAGAAAACACCAAAGGGAATATGCTTTCATTGTAATAACGAAGGGTATTGGAAGAGGAATTGTAAAGCCTATATAGAGTCTCTAAAGTAGAAGAAGGCATTAGATGCTCCACCGTTTACTTTAGGGCCTCAGGGATAGTAGACCGCTTAAGAAGGAAGAGATAGACCTACGTGTGGGAATGGAGCAAGAGTTAGTGCATTAGCCATAGGAACCTATGTTTTATATCTTTTTAATAGGCTAGAGTTAATTTTGGATAATTGCTATTATTTACCCGTTGTGACAAAGAAAATTGTATTTGTTTCATATCTTAATAAAATAGGATTTCATTTAACTGGTTCAAGCAATGGTTGTTCAATTAAGTTAAATGAAATGTTGTATAGTACTACTACATTGTGCAATGGTATTTACATATTAGATATGTGCAATCTAATTTTAAATATCAATAACAATAAAAGAAAAAATGCGATAATTAAAATCATTTTACTTGTAGCATTGTCGCCTTGGCCATGTAAGTGCGAGACGTATGGCTAAGCTATATAGGAGTGGTAGCTTAGGGTCATTTGATTATGAATCATATGAACACATGTGAATCTTGCTTGTTAAGCAAGATGACTAAATTACCTTTTAAAGGAAAGGGTGAATGTGCGAATGGGTTATTAGGCCTAATACATTCTGATGTATGTGGTTCAATGTCCATTCATGCCATAGGTGGTTATATGTACTTCATTATCTTTATCGATGATTATTCACGATATGGGAATGTGTATCTAATGAAGTACAAGTTTAAAGCATTTGAATTGTTCAAACAATTTAGATATGAAGTAGAGAAATAGGTCAGTAAAAGTGTCTAGACACTTCAATCAGATTGAGGTAGCGAATACTTGAATAAGGAGTTTTTAAGTTAATCTTAGGGATAATGAGATTGTATCCCAATAGACTCGACCTTACACACTGCAAACCTGAATGGAAACCTAGCTAAGGATACATATATGATATAACCCGAGGGCTTCATATCCAAAGATGTCAAAAAGGTATACAAGCTTCAAAAATCCATTTATGGATTAAAGAAAGCTTCCAGGTATTGGAACGTCCGATTTGATGCAACAATTATAGAGTTTGGTTTCTCATAAAATCTCGATAACATATTACTAATAGGAAATGTATGTCTAAAGTTTAGAATTTTTCATAATTTGATTGTCCTGAAATTTGTCCATGAAAGACCTTAGAGAAGCAACTTATATATTGGGAATAAAGATCTATAAAGATAGATCAAGGAGGTTGCTAGGTCTCTTATAGTCTACAAATATAGTTAAAGTGCTAAAGAGGTTTAGTATGGAGCAGTCCAAGAGAGGGTTTCATCTTATAACTTATGGGATAAAACTCTCAAAATCTGTGTGTCCCAAGATGCAAGATGAGAGGACTCGCATGTGCTTGATTCCATATGCTTTAGCGATAGGATCAATCATGTATGCTATGTTATGTATAAGACCCGATATATCGGATGCTTTAGGTGTTTCAAGTAGATATCAATCGAATCTTGGTGAGTATCACTAGGCGGTTATCAAGAATATCCTAAAGTACATGAGAAGGATGAAGGATGTATTCTTGGTATATGGAGATGGAGATCTAGTAGTGAGTGAACATATAGATGTTAGTTTTCAATATGACCAGGATGACTTTAAATCAGGTTATATTTTCACACTGAATGGTGGATCAGTCAGTTAGAAGAGTTCCAAACAAGAGATGATTGTAGATTCAATGACTGGGGTCAGAGTACATTGCAACTGTAGAAGTGAAAAAAGAAGTTGTTTGGACCAAGAAGTTCATTATGGAACTTGGAGTGGTTCTGAGCATTGTAGACTTGATATTTCTGTATTATGACAACAATGGGACTATTGCCTAAGCCAAAGGACAAGGTCTCATCAGAATTCCAAGCACGTACTTAGAAGATATTACCTGATTAGGGAGATCATTGATAGAGGTGATGTGAAGATAAAGAGAGTGCCCACGGATCCTTTGACTAAGCCACTTCCTTAATTGAGGTTTGATTCTAGTGTACTCGCCTATGGTATTAGATACAAAGACGATTGGCTTTAGTGCAAGTTAGAGATTGTTAGAGTAGTGCTCTAAAGGTAATCACCTTTAGCACTTTTGTACAAACTTCATTTTGATTAATAAAGCGAAAGGTAATTTTCATTAATTTGATGTTCATTTATTTATGAATTGATGTCATTATTAAATCAAATTAATGAAGTTCATGATAAAAAACATAGCATGAAGGAAATCATGATTAGATCATGATAGTGACATTTCTATCATGTGCAATTATATTTTTATCTAAATTATCCCTAGTCATAGGATTAATGAGATAGGACATTATTAATCTAAATAGACTAGCACATTTTATACTCTTTGATTTGATCAAGTAGTCCATCTCATAAATTGTAAACATGAGATGTTTAGAGTTAACAAGTGGAAGCTTACCAAGAGTGGTAAGTACATTAGATAACCCGCTATGACATTATCATATGGATGTTCTATCAAATGTCAATGATTAATCTGATCATAACAATGGTGCAAATATCCTTTGACTTGAGGTACTCGAGGATATCTTAGATATTGATCCTATGCTTTGACACCATTCCTTGTTGCCTTAAGATGAGTTCGCTTATTAGGTGGTGGTTGGTTATAATTATTGGTATTCGATTGTAATTGGGAAGCTAATAAAGGAGTCATCACTCCTGATTGAACAAGATGATACTCATGGCCTCTTATGAGGGTCATTACTCAGTGTCTATGGCCAGAGTAATTATGTGTCATGAAGAGAGTCTTCAATGGCACATAAAGTAATGAGATCACAGGAAAAGAATTAACATCACTTGGACTAGATCTAACATAGTTAGTTTAGTGGGAGTTGACACAAAGCCCATACTCTAAACCAAGTAGGGTATAGGATGGTGAAGGGGCAAATTGCATGGTAATTGACTATGGAAAGGTTTGTAAGTTGGATAATTAACTATTGAAGAGTTTGAGTGTTAATCCACTTACATTCCGATAAATTGGCATCATAAAACCCTTTATGATTTGCTTATATTAAGAGTTAATTTAAGTTACCAAAATAATTGGGAACCTAAGTTCTCACATATAAAAGATTGGATGGAAAAAAATTGTGCTTGGCTGTCAGTTAAGCAAGCCATGATTGTGGCTTATAGGCCATGATCATGACCGACTTAATGATAGGTGGCACATAACCGAGTTCTTCACTTATGTGCACATGAATTTTAACCGTAAAATACACTTAATAGAGAGGCTAAGGGTCTAGAAGAGTAATAGGAGTTGATAGGAGTGATCTTCAGATTTATTCATGAAATCTTATGCAATTATTGCATGAGATTAATCACATGAAACTTGATTTTGATCTAACTCTCACTAGAGCATCTACTTGAACTCATCTTGTTTGGTGCTTTAACCACCCTTACATACTAATTTTTCTTCATCTTTGTGTGCTTTCTAGAGGTCAAGGAAGGTGTTTAGTGTTTTTTTACAAAAACAAGGAGAAGATTCAAGAAAGGAGGAGTATTTGCAAGGTATATATGCTATAATTCCATGTTCTTATAATTTGTTTATACATAAACATAGATTTTGGATTTTCTGGGGATGTCGTGGGGTTGGAATTTTGATTCCAACACTTCTGCTTCCTTGCCATGTATATGATGCATGGCTCTATGGCTCCCCAACACTGATTAACTTAGATTTCGATTATAAGGACATTAGTTTGTTGTGATTAAAGAATGGAACTTTTTTTGGGTAAGAATTTGAGCCTTTTGAAATATTCAACAACAAATTCAAGTATTCTTTGTTGAAAGTGTTCTTTGAGGATTAAGGAACTCTAGAACTTGCTTTTAAATACTAGCTGGGATCACATAATCTTATGTAAACATTGAAATGATGAAGGCAATTATGATCTACCCCTTTTGCTAAAAGGCTATCATAATGTTACCCTTAGTGAGCCCTTTTGAGCTTAACATGGAACCTTTTCTTTCTTTAAACGCAAAATATGAGCCTTTACCTTAATTATTTATCCTCTTTATTGTACCTACTATAAGAAAAATTGAGCATTTGAATTGGTATTCCTGGTTTTAGGAAGTAATTGCTTAAATAAATATGGGGGATCATAGCATATAGTTGTCTATGATGTTAAGATCGGGTATGGTTGTAAAAATCATCTCTCCTCTATATTTTTCTTCTCTTGATTTCCTTGTTTTAAATAAATAAATAAATCATTGAAAAGAAGAGAAAGAAAGAAAAAAACAAAAATAAAACAAAAGAAAAAAGGAAAAGAAATAATAAAAAAACAATAAAGGGAAGAGAATATGACCAGAAAATGAAAAGAAAGAGGAGAGATACAAAAAGGGGGAGTGCTAACCTTGTTAAATGAGAGGAAATAATTGAGTGTTTTATGTTTCCTTGTTCTGCATTATTTTAAACGCTAAATTTGCTTTGTGGTTTTAAATTGTGATCCTCCTTTTTCCTTACTCTTATCTTGACCCCATTATAACTAAAATAAATACCTTCGAATTGATGTTTCTATTTGATATAAGTAGTGAAGATTAGATTAGTAAGCAAGCTTATGATAGATGCATTGCTTGAAATGAACGATGAGTGAATATATCCTACTTTTGAATGCATAAGAGGATGGTGAGTGGAGTGAGTGTCTATCATATTTTTTAATGGCCTTTAAGTTGAAGTACTTGTTAATTTGGCTAAGCATGCAGAGAATAGTCCATTCACAGAGTATTATGAGTTTCAAGATCTAAGGTTTTGTTTATTAAAATGATCATTGAAATATTCTCTATTATTTGGAAAATTAATTGTTTTCATTGGTCATTCTTGTATAGTCTAGTGTTCTTTATTTTTGCTTGAGGACAAGCATAAGTTAAATATGGGGGGATTGTTACATATAATTTCTATTGATCATATTTGCCTTCATATCTTGATTTTGGTTACAAATTCTAATATTTTAATCCAAATTTGAGATGAGTTGAATGAAATTGCTACGAATATTTTATAAATGTTAAATGGATTGTCTTGTGAATATTACATGAAAGATTATGCATGAAAGAAAGAATGTGGATGTGAATTATGCACATAACATTAATTAATTAATATATGTAGTGGAGTCACACCAAGTCACAAGTGTGTCAAAGGTAGTCACACCGTGATTCCAAGAGTCGCGAGTATGACAAAATTTTCTTTAATTATCTTAATATTATGTGTCATGTGTAGGGTTGACGACATGAAAACCTAAACCTAGCCTTCAAATACAAAGAGAAAACAAGGAATGTGGAGGCGAGGGACACAGACACACAAACAAAGAGAAAAAAGATGAGAAAAGACAGAAAAAGGAGGCTGGAGAAGAGAAGATCAGTCAGTGGGGAAGAAGAAGAGAAACAACAACAGATAGAGAGAACCAAGGGAGCATTCATCTGACAACCTATTTTTTTGTTATCTCTGTTTCATCTCTATTGCATTATAGATGTTGGGCACCAAATTTTTTTTAATCATTTTAGTAAGCATGAATTGAATGAATTTTGTTATCTTGTTGGATAAATCATTTTAATTGGAGTTTACTTGTTATGTCAAGTTTAGGAGGATTAATTTCATGGATTGATGGAAATTTAAAGTATGAAATGGAAGAATTAAGATTAAGTGAGAGTGTAGTATGGTGTAAATTAAATTGAAGAATTAGGAATGCATAAGGGTATTTTGGGTAGATTACTTAAGGTTAGAAGCACTAAGGCATTAAAGGAAGGGTAAGGTGGACTT
>JAOSBN010000008.1:23308201-23323389 GCA_027563595.1 Erythroxylum suave | reverse complement strand
TATCTAGAGCGTGATATACGTTAACCTAGAGGTTTTCCCACTAAGACTAAATTGTTTTGGATTAACTTTTAGATATTGAACTGTTACTGATATGATTGAGATGATTCTAGACATTAATGGGTTGAGGAGTTAACGCATATGATAAATGACTATACACATTGGATGAAAGTGTTAATAGAATATTATGTGAGCTAATGCATTCCATCACCTTGTTATACAAGATTAGATAAAAGAGTTATGACTAGTGTGAAAAAGAGCTTAAGGCTTATAAATTTGTACAAAGATATGGAACAATAAATAGGCACTAAGTCACAACAAAGTAAAAATGAAACTAGAGTCACATGTGCATTTGCATATATAACTTTACGTGTATCATGTGAATTATTACTGAATTGTGTTGATATAGTGATATGCAAAGCTTATGTACATGTTGATGATATGAATAATTGAGATAATTGATTGGATTATTTTGAAATTATTATATCAGTTGTTTGTAGTTCATGGTGTACTATTGAATATGATGTATATTGTGATTTGTTATTTAATATAAAATGTTGTGATACATATGCTAAATTAAGAAATACACTTATGAATTTGATTAATACTTGTGATAATTGTTTTCTGACTTGAGTGACCACATCGACAATGGTTCACTTACTGAGTTCGCAAACTCATCAAATGTAACACACCACTTATATGAAACACGTGCCCATACATCCTGGGGACATTCGAGCACATGCACAGTGGAATCAACGTGTTAGAGCAATCACAGTCACTTATATAGCATCATACAACAAACATGAATACTCAAAACATTAACTCCTTATTTCATTTGTAAAACATATTTTTCACTTTAGTATTACACTCATACTTCATAAATGTACTGTATCAAAAGCATATGAGGGTCTTTACAACATTTTACACGAATGCGTAACTATACAAAAGATTCTAACTAATCTCCATATTCTCAGATGACTGACCTTTAATTCATTGCTTGAATCCAAAATCTTAGTACTTGACTTCTTCTAGAATGTCTTAGAATCTAAGTTTCCTCTTTTGTACTTGGAAGGCAAAGTTTTAATTTTGATAAGTTTTGTAACACAATGAGTGAACCATCATCGATGTGCTCACTTATATTAAACCACAATGATAATTCACAATTCAATTTACAGTTAAATCACATCACACATATTCAATATCAGATCACATTTTTCTTCAGAACAACTTATTTCAACCATTTAAATCATACATATCAAATTGGATACGTAATGTACATGTGACTCACTTTCATTGTTACTTTGTTCTGAATGAGCACCATTTTAACTATCCTATATCTATTGTGAATACCAAGCTCATTGATGACTGTCCCATATCTTTATTCAATATTAGGCTTAATTTACTAGTGAGCTTGTGGCTCTTTGTACACATTTTCTGAGCTTTAAGCTCTTTTCCACTGGCTAACGTATGAGGTTTTGAGCCTATATTACTGCAATTTTATAGTCATTCTATTTCTTTGTTGTGTGTCATTCTCCCCTAGGAAGATTACCTTCAAAACTTGCATTGAACCATTTTGAAACTACTAATTGCATAGTTTATGGAAATAATTAAGGCCTTCTTTGTTTTAAACCCTTAGCTTAAATAACCCACCAAGTCATTTTTCCCTTGCACCTTTGAAGCTTTAAGCTTTTTTGTTTTTGTATTAATCACCTTAAATTGAATCCAAAAAACCTAGTAGCCTTATCTTATTACAAGTTTAATGAAGTACTAAGTAAGCATTTGATGTCTATAATTTAGGGACTTTTGTTTTGTATTGTATTGTGAAATAGTTTTAGAGATACTTCTACTCATGTTTTGTTGATATATGCTACTATCATTTCCTTTTGTTTTTAGTTTTATTTAAGTAAAAAAAGATAACAAAAAGAAAAAAAAAGAAAAAGAAAAGGAATAAAACATAGTAGCATTAGTTAGTGATGAGTAGTTGTAGTCCATTGAATTCATATGTTTATCTCAGAATTTGTAGTTTGTTGTCTCTTTTACTTAGTACTTTGTAAATGCTTGTGAGTAACCACTTGACCTTTTTATGTTACCTTAACCTAAAACCCATTACAACATAAGTAAAAGCCCTTTTGATCTATGATAGCACATATTCTATATAGAGGAAAATGGGTGTATTCACAAGTCTATGGTAGTGTAGTCTCTTAGATGGAGTCTTGAGTGAAACACCACCCACCACATACTCGAGTGATATAAGTAAGCACTGTGAGAAAAGTTCATCTTAATTTTATGTTTACCTTTGATCAATGGTGTCTTCATTTGTTTTTATTTATGTGCACTGATGAAAAAATTATGATATATGTAGTAGCTTAATGCTTGAGTTGCTAATGTCTGAAGGATTGCATATACTTGATTTTCTTTGGAAACGAATTGATAGAATTTTTTTTGTGTCTAAATTGCTTGAGGACAAGCAATAGTTCAAGTGTAGGGGTATTTGATAGGATTGAATTATCTTATATTTTCTTATGTATTTCCATGTGATTTCAATCCTATTTTAAAGCTTCATTTCTGTTCAATTTATGTTGACTGCTAGTTTGGATATTTTGATATATATTTGCGACCAAAAAGACAAGAATCTAAAGAAAATTGGAGCATAAATGTTTAACAAGGAAAAGGCACAAAATAAAAAGAGATTATAGCTTGTTGGTGGTGACATAAAACAAAAATGGGGACATGAAGAAAAGAACATGAGCTGCATAGACAATGGTGAAGCAAGGAGTAGCTCATGTGTACATTAGATGCATGCATGGTGAAGAAATGGCTATGAGAACAAAACGTTGTAGCAATAGGTGGATAAGTGAACAACGTTTACATTTTATGTTTCATGCACCAGCCAGCAAAATGATGTGCTCATAGAGGGACAACCCAACACCAAAATGACATCAACAAAAGGAGCAAAATGCTAGGATTAAACGTCAATGCTAGCATTGCATGCATTTAACAAATCGTGTTTAACACTAGTATTAAACGCTAGCATTTAAGGTAGCTAGAAAGGTTAGGAAGAAAAAAAGCGGGGTATTGAGTGAACAAGAGGGGGTGACCAAAAACCCCAAACTTTATTTGTCCCATCAGCTATAGTAAAAAGTGGCGGTAGTGAGGAGAATAGGAGAAGAGTGCTTTAGAGAAATAGAAGGGAGTGGTGTTTTAAGAAAAGAGTGAGTGAATAGTGAAGGTGGACTAAAAATCCATCATCTTTATTTGTCACTTCAATGAATAGTGAAAGAGAGAAGAAGCTTGGCCATTGAAGAATAATTGAAGGGAGCTTCAGTACGGTTATAAGTGTGGGAACTGAAGCATTTTCTTAGGAGACCAATAGAAGGATAAACGTCCCGATGCCAATTCGGTGGTGACATCAATGCCGATGTCCAAGGTTAACTATATTTTCTTGTTTTTCTTGTTTCTTTCTGTCATTAGAAATTGATTTTGTTATCCTATGTTAATTGATTTTGGTTTTGTGTATAGATAATCGAATTTTCATTATTTTTTGTTTATTTGTTTATGAACCCCATAGGGTATTATGAAAGGATGATTTTAATGTGTTCATTTCATTATTTAATATCATACTCACTGCTAGAATTTCGATATAATTTGTAATTGTTATATTGAAATTCATATGTAGTGATTCATAATCATTAGGGATAATATGAACTAGGTTAAATGATGCATCATATGTAACTGTTTCCTTAATTAATCAGTTTTCCTGATTCCTAATGCTACAGCCTAATTATTATAGAGATCATATCTTACATTATTTGGTAGTTAGGTTTAATTAATGATCATATCTTGATTAAACAAAATTTAAGGGAAAACTCGGGTTAATTATTAACCCATGATTAATAATTTCTAAGAGAGGTTTGAGAACAACAAATCATTGAATTATGCTTAATTAAGGAATAGGTCAAGATTGAACTAAAGAATCGGATCCCTACTGAATTCCCTAATTTTACCATTTTCACATATTTTCTTTAGTTTGTTTTTATTAGTTAGTTTCATTTATTTTCTTATTCCAAAATCCAAAACCCCCCTCCCCCCCAATTTCGTAAACACTGATTAATTTCATTTCATAAGCTAACCAAACACTCCCTATGGGATCGACCTAGACTCACTACTGCTACAATAGTAGTCAATTTATTTTATTTTAACTAGCATTATGACATGCAAGTCATGAATACAAATGTATATGATGTGAATTGAATATGATTGTTTTTAAATTGGAAATTTCTATAATTATATGTAATGTGTAACCACATAATGCATCTAATAGTACATTATTTCAATGTTTGTGCTTATAAGATATATTAAGTTTGATTAGATGTGCATGTGTATGTTTAATTTTAGGAAAATGGAATTAAGACATGTGTTATGCATTACATCTTTTGCATGTGATTCTGAAACCTGAAATGGTTTGTTTTAAAACTGCAAAGTCCTAGTTAAGGTAAATAGACTTGCCTAGAAGGGACTACAGCTGCTTATGTGACACTTCGGTGTCTCCTAATGTTGACACTTTGGTGTCTCTTAATATTGACACTTGAGAAAAAGGATTAGCAGGCTAACTTGTTTCATGTTTTAATATATGTTAAATTTTGATATAAGCTAAGTTCGATTCTGATACAACTAAATTTTGTTATTATATAATCAAGTTCTATTTTGACACAATCAATTTTTTTATACTTTAAAGTTTTGTTTTGTTATTATGATATTATGTTCGGATACTTGTAACTTTTGTTCTGAAGTAAGTATATCCTATTATGATATGTTATATTCTGCTTTGATGCAAATAATATTATTTTGTTCTTTATTTTGAACAATTAATGGTTGTATATGATTTGACTTGATTTAGTGCATGTGAATGATAAACGATTGTTAGAAACAGTCGTTAGACTATATCTTGTTTGATTATTCCCCGCTAAGCTATATGCTTAGCACGGTGGTTTTGCCTCAGTCTAGGTTTTGATAAGAAGATCTAATGCTGGGACAACCGCAATGGCCAAAGAATGATGTCTAATATTTTGGAAGATGTATATTTGTGTTTAAGTTTAAGATATATTTCAATGTAGTAAGTCATTTTGTATTTTATTTGTTGCTTTGTAATAACCTTAATACAGGATGGATTTGGAACTTATGGCATATATTTAGAATAGTATAATATGTTTGATATGTTTTGTTTACAACATCATCTAATGATATATAATGTATGTTGCTTCAGTTTTTAGAAGTGTTTGGATTGTTTGGCATGTTTTGATTCTATTTTGTATGGCATTTGCATATCTTTCTAGGGGGTATGTGGGTCTTATATTGTTTACTATCAGAGCCTAGTTTAGGCGATTTTGGTTTAACCAGTACTTAACAATTGCTTATACTTAGATAAAGGAGTTGTGCTTGGCCTAATATAGGTTGTCCCATGTTTTGGTTTTAGATTTGAGTATGGAAAGATTTCATTAAGTTATTAACAAAGTTGTGAAGAGTAATAATCCATTGCGATCTTGTCTATCTATATCAGGACCCTTTGTGGTCAATCGAGGTAAAGCTAAAGTGCCACTATCTTCACCTTGAGCTCCAGGGAGGCTTTGGTTAAGTTGTCACATGACATGATGATGTTATTTCATCGTATGACCACATCTAAAGCTCTGATTAATCAGTTGTGAAGGTCTGGAGTTGAGTAATTTACTAGAATATATCTAAAGGAGTCTAAAAAGGTAGAATTTTTGTTAGAAAAAGTAAATAGGGTATTAGATGAAATTAGTTCCCCACCTGAACAGATGGTGCACTATGTTGTCTCCCTTTCTCAAGGAGCAGCCTATGAATGATGGAAGTTTGTTCTTAGATAACCATACATTAAACCAACCATACATTAAAGCGAACCACACATTCGACCAAGGTGATTTCTTACATAGTTATGGTCAGAACAACCCTAAATCAATGTATAAATCCATTATAATCATTAACAACGTCCTCACAATAAGTCCACACATCTTCTCAGTACAATAACTTAGTAGAAACAAATGAGGGAAGAGAAAATAGAAGGCTCATAAGTTAAAGAGCAAAGTTGAAATTTGGTGTGGTAGTTTTGAGATCTCTTCAAATCACTTGATTCCCCTTGAAAATCCACCCAAAAGTGTGTCCATCTTCTTCCTTTTGGTGTGCTAGCCAACTCATTTCCTTTTCGAAGGTTTAAAATTGTGTTTTTATACCCTTTTAGATGCTTAAATTAACTTTGGATGCAAATGGAGAAAGCTAGAATTGTTAGCTAGAAAACTGGAAAATTCCAGCTTCTACTTAGGTCACGATTGTGACCTGTTATCTTCTAGCCTTATTTTCTTCTTTTGTTTTTCTTTGGTACCTACAACAATTCCATATGTAAGTAAGTTGATAATCAACACAAATAAGGTTCAAATCCTACCTAAACATTGACATACATCCTTATAGAATGTATGTACTTCAAAACAAATGAAAAGCATGCTAAACCTAAACGTAAATACTTCATTTCTAAGCAAACATAAATTTTATCATATACAATCACATACACATGCTTTTTATATGAAAATGACACAAAACCTAGGCTAAAAAATCCTAATATGTATAATAAACATACACATTATCACATAAAATGACTTAGACAATCCTATAACAAATATCACCTATCAACTCCCCCATACTTACACTTTTTCTTGTCCTTAATCAAAATCAAATAGAATACAACACAGTACACACACAATGCACACAAATTGACACAAGCATGCGCACATGCAACATAAAAATTAATGGGTCAATTTCCTCAACATTATGTAATTAACTTGGTCTTAAACAACAATTATTCAACAAGGTCTAATATATCAACTAATTCCATTATGTTTTAGCACTTTAATATAAACATACCCATCAATCAAGATATAAACAACTTAGACTTACACCTGTGAGACTTATAAATATGTGTTTACTATTATCGAATAGCTAAAAAGGTTAACTACCACTGATTATCCTCATATGAATACTATTGCTATTTTTACAAGATCAATAGGTTCTTATTCACACACATCACTTTTTCAAGTTTTTTAATGCTAACCTATACTTTTAACGTGAAAGCAAATAGTTTATGGTGAATGTGCCCTGGTTACTTAATTAGGTTTCCTTTTTCATTCAGTTGCATTAGAGAGTCATTTTAGCCTTTCGATGCGAAAATAAACATTTATACTGAATGTCTTCAGTTAGTTAGCTATATTACTACACATAACTGGCTACTGGCTCTATTATTAACCCTACGAGTCAATGGAAGAGTTATTTATTAAAAAAACACACTTTTTTCTTTTTTCACATTTTTAACCTACTTCACTTCTTTATAGGCAATCATTTACTTGAAAGGTAACAAAGATTATATGCCTATTTAAATGACTTCTAATGATAAACACTTGAAAACGAGTGGCATAAAATGTAAAACTAAGTTTTATATCCTACTTAACATACATATTTATATTAAAGACACTTAATAAATAACTTCCTAAGTCAATATATTTTCACAAGTTAAATAAATTTTTTCAAAAGTAGGCTAATTCTAATTAAAATTTCAACCATTACCCATTAACATAGTCAAGCATATGCAAACCAAAACACAAAAGAAAAAAATTTAGAAAAATCATGAAAAATGCACATTACACAAACATGGGGAGTTAATGCAAGCAACATGTAATGAGTCATATATATAAGTAGCATGTAATGTAAATGCAATTACATACCACTCCCCCATATGTGTATGCCAAATTGTCCTCAATGTATGAAAGTGATATGTAATGGGACAACTAATAATATAGCATAAATAGGAAACAAAAATAAAATAAATAAATAATAAAGGCAAGGGAATGCTTACGGAGATTGTGGTGTAGAAGGTGTTGCCAACGACATATTTACTCCTTGAAGCTCAAAAAATTTAAGGAGTTTCTTAGTCTGATAATTTTGTTAATGCGTCATCTTTTCTAGTCGTGCCTTAATCTCTCTTTTTTGTGTCAAGAAAAGAAAAACATAGAAAATGTTAATTAAGCAAAATAAACAAAAATAAAACAATAATGTGTATACAAACAAGTGCTTAGGGTGAGAAGGAAAGCTCTTCCTTATCCTGGGGCAAATTTCCTTCAAAATAAGGCTTACACCAGTGGCCATTGATCCTAAATGTCTCACTTTTTGTCATTGGTTAACTCCAATACTCCATGTGAGAAAACTTTAGTGACTTAAAATGGGCCACTCCATCTTGATTTCAACTTATCATGAAACAATCGAAGGTGAGAGTTGAACAATAAAACCATATCTCTAACCTTGAACTCCTTCTTTTTTGAACGAGCATTATACCATTTCTTAGTTCATTCCATATACAATTTTTCGTTCTCTTATGCCTATAATCTTAGCTCCTCCAATTGTTTTAATTGCAACAATCTTCTTTCACCATTAATTTTATATCAAAGTTTAGCATTTTGGTCATCTAGTACGCCTTATACTCTAACTTCACTAATAAATGCAAGCCTTGCCATAAACTAATTGGTAGTTTGTGGGGCCAATCGTTGTCTTAAAGGCTATCTTATAGGCCAAAACTACATCATCTAGCTTGGTTGCCGAAACTTTTCTTGAACTGTTTTCATCTCTAAGATCTTTTTCAATTCTGTATTCACCACTTCTACTTGCTAACTCATCTGGGGGTAGTAAGGCATTGCGACTTAATATTGTGCCCCATCTGTTTTCAACATAGCTTCAGATTGTTTGTTATAAAAATGTGTACCTCTATCACTAATTATGACCTTTGGCACTCTAAACATATTAAATATTCACTTAATAAATCTTTAAACTACTTAGCCATCATTTTTTGGGGCTGTTGTATCCTCAACCCATTTTGATACATAATCAACACCCACCAGGACATAAGAATTTTTGAACAAGGATGAAAATGGGCATATAAAGTCTAGGCCCCAATCACTAAATATTTCAAGCTCTAGGATTGTCAACAATGGCATCTCATCTTTTTTAAAACTGTTCTTGACTCTCTGGCATCTCTTGCAGTTTTTCATAAAGTTCTATTCATATTTTTGAACAATGTTGGCCAAAATAATTCACACTCCAACACTTTTTTGGCTTTCTTGTTGGCCTTATAATGCCCTACATACAAATAACTATGACATCGAGTTAAAACAGCATAAAATTCATGATCTGGAACACACATCTAATTAATCCATCTGCACAACTTTTGTACAAAATTGGTTCCTCCCATATATATTGTGCACAATTATGTAAAACTCTTTTTCTTTACTAGTATGAAAAATTAGGTGAAAGGCTACCACTTATGATGTAGTTCTTAATGCCCATAAACCATGGAATAATTTATTCATTTATAGAGAATAACTACTCATCGGGGAATTTTTCATTGATTTTTTCTTGTGGGTGCAACTCCTACCTTTCTAACCTTGACAAGTGATTAGCTACCATGTTTTTCACTCCCTTTTTATCCTTGATCTCAATATCAAATTCTTGTCAGAGTAGCTATTGGATCAATCGTGGCTTTATTTCCCTTTTAGAAAAAAGATACCTTAATGTTATATGATTTGTAAACACAATAACCTTCAAACCAAATAAGTAAAAACAAAACTTGTCATGTGCAAAAACTAGAAAGAATTATGTCATTTGTAAAAACTACAACTAATTGATTTTTTTTTTGTTGTATAGTTAATTTGAGGTCCTATTAAATTCTTATTGGTGTAGTAGATGGCATGCAACTTTTTATCTTTACACTACCCCAATACATTAACTCAAATGGTAAACTTCAATCTGGTAACTATAAAATTGACGTTGATGTCAGTGCACCCTTTAACCTGTTAAAAGTAAGTAAACAATCATTATAAAAAAGGTACATCTTTTACTAATAAAAGAGTAAGGTTTTGCAGTTAATGAAAAATTCTTTATAAATAGTCGGTAGTATCTAACATGCCCTAAAAGTGCTCTGACTTCTCAGACATTGTTTGGTGGTGGAAGCTTATCGATGAATTTGATCTTTTCTTTATGCACTTCAATACCATTACAAGATATCTTGTGTCCCAACATAACTCCTTCCTGAACCATTAAGTGACATTTCTCATAGTCTAAGACTAAATGTGACTCTTCAGACTGTTGGAAAACTTTGTCTAAATTTTTTGATCATTGCTCGAAGGAATCTCTAAATATTGAAAAATCATCCATAAATACTTCCAGAAAATCCCAATCATGTCTACAAAAATTGTCATCATACACTATTGAAATCTAGTTGGTGTATTACAAAGTCTGAATGGTATTTGTCAATATGCAAAAGTGTAATATAGGCATGTAAAAGTAATCTTCTCTTGATCATCTACATATATAAATACTTAATTATATCCAGAATAACCATATGAAAAGCAATAAAATGTAAGTCCTGTAACTCGCTATATCATCTGATCAATAAAAGGCATTAAAAAATGGTCTTTCTTTGTTGCTAAGTTGAGCTTCTTCTAATCTATATAGACCAGCCACTTGATAATTGTTCAGGTTGGTATCAACCTACCCTTCTCATTTTCTATCAATACCTTTCTTGGGTATGTACTATACTGAACTTGCCCACTCGCTGCCTAATATTACGTATATAAGTCTTGCATCTAGAAGCTTGATAATCTCCTTTTTGACAACTTCCTACATATTTAGATTCAATCGTCATTACCCATCTCTCACTATCTTACATTCATCCTTGAGATTTATTTTTTACATAACAATGCTAGGACTTATCACTCAAATATCTGATATTTGACACCCATAGCTCTTATTCTTCTCTTTACAATCTCAACCACGTTCTTTTCCTATTCCTTATCCAACTAATTTGAAATAATTATTGGCAGTGTTTGATCCTTACCCTAAAATGTGTACTTTAAATATGATGGTAGTGGTTTGCGCTCAATGGTTGATGGTTTCTCACAAGACAGTGGGGTTTATGACCAAGTTCTCTCTATGAGTTCCTATTTGATTGTCATCTAACTCCCCTTCTTTTAAATTATCTAATTATTGTCTACTTTACATTTTTGCTCAATCATTACCCTTCACTATTCCTCTACAAAATCATCCACCACATTAACTTTCATACAAATGTTTTTCTCAACCTTTCTTTTCAATGTCCTATTGATGATGAATCAACCTTTTCATCACCAATACATAGAATTAAGATCCCATCATTAACAACAATGAATGGTCGCCCAGTGTTCATAAATGGACTTCTCAGAATAGGTGGATATTGCTTGCCTTTTGCACTATGAAGAATTGCAAAGTACATAGGAATAACAAATTTACCAACTATTGATGGTAATACCTATCTACTTGTTTTACGCTCAAGAACTGCGAGTGAACGGATCATGACTTGTAGTTAAAAAGAGCAGATATCGATCTCACAAGGATTGATGCCTAAACACCACTTAATTTAGACAAAACTTTCTTTAAGAAATGAAATTGTTAAATGTGAATAATCTGAAAAAATTTAAATTTAAGTTAAAAGACTATTCTAAACAATAGACAATACCACAATTGTAGAAATTCTGAATTCAAGAATTTAAATATTAAAGATTACTTTTTCCCTATTTTATATCCTACCTATTTTATTGATTGAATTATGTCTCACCCCAGATTTCTGAATGTACTAATCATCCCATCTTAAGGTGTAACTATTTATCCCTAATTGAATTAACGGGAATCGATTGAACTCTCTCAACCTACCTAATGACTCTACCGATTCACCTAGTTATTAAGTTGTCCTATAGGGGATCAATTGACTAGTCGAGATCTCTCTTCTAACTATTCAATTAACGTGATATTGCTAGTCTATAGGTCACCAACTCTCATTGTACAATTCTGCATGAATCTCATCTCACTCACTCTCTCAATTTGTTACAAGATGATAATTAAGAACAACAATCAACAAAGACAATTGCATTCAATTCAATAAAATATGACTTCTAACAAAATAGTTCTAAAGAAATCCTTACAATGAAATCAGCCTAACATGGTCTCCATAACATAATCAACAATCAAATAAACTAGTTTTACAAACAATAGAAGAGATCGGAATGACAGAAATTGAAATAGAAAGTCTCCTTCTCTTCTTTGCCAAAATCTGGAATTTTGGTGTTGATGTGCTATTTTTCCCAATCTTGATGATGGTCCTTATCTTCAATCCTTCCTTAATGCGCCAAATATGTATTCTTCACTCAAGGATGTTGTTTCTATAGGTAGGTGTCATCTTTGGAAAGATGAGGCTTAATGATGCTTAAATACTCCAAAAACCCTAGGTTTAATGAAGCCTTGCAGATTACCTCAGATTACAATTCCCACGTCCGTGGGAGTTTGCCGTGGGAATTTGTCACAGATGCACTCTTCTTGTCTTCTCCCCTTTGATCTTTTGTTCAACCTCTAAGTTACTCCCTCTTCTTCCTGACACAAAAATAGTCAATTCCTAACCTCAATTAGCATAAAAAACACAAGAACAATGATGGAAACCAAACTTAAAGAAAACATACAAAATGAATCCTAAACTAGAACAATAAACAACAATTAAACTAGAAAATACATGCTAAGTTACTATAAAAACATGTACTAATGCACACCTATCCACATCCTCACACTTGAATCTTTTCTTATACTCAAGAAAAATAAATACAACCACTCAATTCTATCACTTCATTTTCACAAAGATCAAAATATACAATCCCTCAAATTCAAACCAACTCAAATATCAAGTTAATGCACATATCATGACTACTTTTTCATTGGTGTATATAAGCAAACTCAAAATTTGACAAAATCACTTAAAGATAAGTAAAGATGCACAAATGAATCTTCCTCATGGTTTTCACTCATTTCTCTTAAATGTTTAGGGGTTAGTGTTTCGCTCAAACTTCCTATAGGAAACTACACTACCATGGGCTTGCTAATACACCAATTCTCCTCTACAATGATTGCATGCATAAATAGATCAAAAGGACTTGTTTGGGGTTGTAATGTGGCAATGGTTAAGGTGGGTGAAGAGGGAAAAAGGTTTAAGCATAAGCATTAGTAAAATAGAAAGCATATAAAATGGGATAACAAAACATAACTCCAAGATATACAAATATAACTAATATTCTACACTTATTAATGCTACTCACTTTTTCTTCCTTTTCTTTTCTTTCTTCATTTTTCATTTTTTATTTTTTATTTTTCTTTCTTTTTCTTCTTACATGGAAGAACTATCAGTTGAAACTAGCACTGTATACAATGTAGTCCACAGCTAGAAATATACTCAACTTATCTCGGTAAAAATTGCACACAATCCTAACTAATGTTTTACTTAATACTTTATTAAGCTTATGGAAGGGTAGGATAATAGGGTTTAAGGTTTTAAAATTTCAGGTGTTTTAAGAAACAAAAGATTAAGGCTCAACGGGGGTAGCAAGGAATAATCAACAGGTAGGTCATTTAAGCTAAGGGTTAACACAAAAATAGCCTAAATCATCTCTATTACGCATGCATCCAGTAAACTCAAACTAATTCAAAGCAAGTTCTGAAGGTAGTAACATAAAGAAGTAACACTCAACAAAGAAATGAAACGACTATAGATGGAGTCATATGGCTCAATCCTTACTTTAGCTCTAACGAAAGGTCATTATGAATCTCTCGACTATCCTATTGTTCAAATGTCAATTTGTGACTAAACTTATGTAACCAACTACTTTTCATCACTTTATATCATCTTTCTATTCAAGTAGCCTAATCCGAGTTCAAGTATGCATTCAATCTAATTCTAACTCGCATGACCAAATTTCATCGCAATATTTATAGGAGTATCTCAAGTGTGGCTCCATTGCTTACACAAAACACCATTGCTGTTACAAAGCACAAATAATATGCCTAAACATGAATCCTAATTAACAAAATGCAAAGAATTCAATTAAGAGAGTCAATGTCACCTCCCAACACTTAAAGTTCACATTGTCCTCAATGTGACAAGCCAACCATCAATGATGGGAAAATGACATCAAACGAAACAAAAATGATAACAATTCCAACAAAAGAAATTGACACAAACAAATAATATCAAACCAAACAAAAGAAGACGAAATCAAACCAAACAAAAAAAATAAAATGAGACAAATGACATTATTCCAAACAAAAGATATAAAATCAATTACATGAAATCAAATTAAACAAAAGAAATTAAACCAAAAAAAAGACATAACACAAACAAAAGATATTAAACAAAACAAAAGAAATAACACAAATGAAAATTTTAAGGTAAGAAATGGCTTATGGAGATGATGGTAACAACGTCATAGGCGAAGGAGCTTCAAAGTTGTTCCTCTGATAGAAGTTGCGGAACCTTTTCTTCAAGTAGCGTTACTCCTTATGGACCTATCTCATTTGAGTTCTGATTTAATCAAGTTGGGATGCCATCTGTTGTTGGTTTGTGGTCACTTGGTCGAGGATTTGTTGAAATCGATCGACCTCTGTTCCTGCACTTGGTTCTGCTTCTACTGATTCCACCTCGGGCTCCAGAGCTATGCGAGATATGGAGGGTCTGTATGTAGTTGTAATAGTGCCCCTCCTGCTTCTCACTGTGCACGTCTAAGGATTGTTGAGTTCCATAGAATCAAATTCCACAATCTCGAAGTGCCTCAAATAGAATTCTTCTTCTTAATAAATTAGGAATAGAGCCTGATAAGTTGTCATTAAATCGAACTTACCATCACTTGAAACTCGCAGATGGAATTCGTTGACCAGTTTCGTAGCCATCATCTTCCTTGGTGGTGCCATTGTAAGAAGAAAAATTGCAAAACTGAGGGAAAGAGAGTGAAATTTGTATTTTAGAGAGAGAGAGAGCAAAATCTTATCTAAATCCTTGCTTTTTGGAATGATTAATGCATGAAAAACATGAAGGAATGTAAGATTAATAAAAAGATATGAAGAAAAAACCAAGAATCTAAAGGGAAAATGAAGAGTTTTAGAGAGTGGGCGAAGAATTTTGTGGGTCAGGGAGAGAAGGAGTGAAAATTTAAAGAATGGGTGAAAAAAAAAATGAAAGGGAAGTTTAAATTTCCCTCCTATATGGATCATGGGAATTCTAGAAGTCCCAT
>JAOSBN010000008.1:23295681-23308101 GCA_027563595.1 Erythroxylum suave | reverse complement strand
GTACAATCATTACATGTGCAATATTTCACTATTCTCATGCATATATGAATGTATGAACATAGCCAAACAATTTTTTTAAAACACTCTTAGCCCATTCCAAATTACTATTTTACCCTTCCCATCGATGATGGGATGTTACATCGATGATTATTTATGTACATTGTTTTCCGCGTAATATATAAAGTATGAGATTGTTTCCAAAAAAAATTTATACTGAGTTTTGACTAAGTGATGTAGTGCTCCACCCTCACAGGGCACGGACTTGGATATCACCATCGATGTCGGGTTCGGGTCATGCGTGAGTGGGGTGTTACAGTGTTGATGTATTATATTTTCCTAATCTTGATCATGATCCTTATCTTTAATCCTTCCTTAATTCTCTAAACATGTATTCTTCACACAAAGATGGCGTTTTTACAGGTGGGTGTCATCTTTGGTGAAGATGGAGGCTTACTGATGCTTAAATACTTCAAAAACCCTAAGTTTAATGAAGCCTCTTAGATTGCCTCATATGAATTGTAATATGAGGC
This sequence comes from Erythroxylum suave, assembly GCA_027563595.1. Classification (NCBI taxonomy): domain Eukaryota; kingdom Viridiplantae; phylum Streptophyta; class Magnoliopsida; order Malpighiales; family Erythroxylaceae; genus Erythroxylum; species Erythroxylum suave. The sequence continues at coordinate 23,307,571 of JAOSBN010000008.1, read as the reverse complement.
AATCTAAGAGGCTTCGTGGGAATTTGCATGATTCCCATAAATGTAGGAATTTGTCACAGATGCGCTATTCTTGTCTTCTCTTCTTTGATCTTTTGTTCAAAATCCAAGTTGCTCCTTCTTCTTCCTTACACAAAAATAGTCAATTCTTACCCTCAATTAGAATCAAACACACAAGAACAAGAATGGAAACCAAACTTAATGAAAACATACAAAATGAATCCTAAACTAGAACAATAAACAACAATTAAGCTAAAAAACACATGCCAATTACATATGAAAAATTGTACTAATGCACATCTATCACCAACCTTTACTAAAACATCTTCTACAACTCTAAATGATTTCTTTATTGACTATTCTACTAACTAAATGGCCATCAAGGCTAGCTTTATATCATCCAGCATTATTTCTTAAAAATTAAAAATGATATAGTATTAATACTTGCATCAAGATCACACAAACATTTAGAAAATTCCACATCATTAATAATGTAAGAAATAGTGAAACTCCCTGGATCTTTTGATTTTGATGGTGTATTATTTGTGATTATTGAACTACAACTATTTGTTAAGGCTACTATCTACTTCAAGTCCCAATTCCATTTGCAGGAAAATAGCTCCTTGGGAATTTTGCATACTTGGGATATGTTCAAACACTTCTAGAAGTGAAAATTCAAATTTAGCTTTTCAAGCTTTTGAAAAAATTTAACAAATCGGGTCTCTAAAGGGTTCTACCTTAATCTATATGGAAATGGTAACTTAGGTACTTATGTGGAGGTGGAATGTAGGGGGGTTTCTCCTCTTCTGTTACCTTATATTTGCATTTTTCTTGACTTATCTTAACCTGATATTTGGCTTCCTTCTGAACCTCTTTTGCTAACTCCTTCCAACTCCTCAAATGTATTGCTTTCACTTTTTCCTTTAGGTTTGATTCAGTAATACTATAAAGGTTACTTAAATTTCTGACCTTCATTGTGATTGCAAGCTAACCGAGCTATATCTCTATGTTATAAATGAAAGAAGCTTGATTCTTGAGAATCAAGTTAGCCTTTACTTATGTCTTCTTCTGTTCTTCATCCATATTATTATCCTTGAAGCCTATGGAATCTATTATATCCATTATTTTAAAAACTGGGATTCCATTTTTAACTCAAGGCTTTCATACTTTGACTCCTAATTTCCTGTTCTATCTTGGAATCTTGGGGGTTGTTTTGATCACAAATCTGCAACTGCATTGTTAGTCTAAGAAAAATTTAGATGCTTTTTCCATCCAAAGTTATAAGTGTTTGAGAAAGGAAAATTACATGAATGATGCGCCATACCCAAATAATTTTCTTGTTTCGTTCCATCATTGTTCATCAAATAACATTATGATGATGTGTATTCATATTGTCTACATATTTCACAAACTTGTTGCATTACATGAGTTTTTAAATATTCATGGTCTTTAATACACGATCATGTTTGTGTCTGTGGAAGTATCGAAGCTCATGTAAAATCGAAAATTCTAAATTTTTTTAATATACATGATCTCTCACATGCCTATGTAATAATCTGTGTATGTCCTAGAAATCTTAAATTTTACTATAAAAGGAAGTGAGCAAAAGGAAAACAAGGAAGAGTCGACCCTTTGTTGTGGATTCTAGATGTAAAAAAAATAGAGAAGGGACAATTTTGACTAAGCAACATATAGAATCTGAATGATTCATCAAGAGATCTAGTAAATTATAACATCAATCTTCAAACTTGCAAGAACATTCAATAAAAGAGAAAGGGAGATTTAGAATTATGATGCCTTTGTTTTCTATCCATTTTTCTTCCTATTTTTTAATTTCATTTTATATTATCTAAAACTAAATGTTTTTGGTGTCTAGGTGTCATGAAACCTAGTTAGGATAACAATATGTCTTAATTCTTTTATTTAATTCAATTATTTTAATTAATTTATTATCAGACAATTATGAGTTTTATGCATCTTCAAATAGATCCAAAATATTAGTGTATGATTTGATTTTATATGATTAAGATTGAGAAATCTTTTGTATGAATAGATCTACCATAATTGAAAGAAGTTTATTACAAACTTAGATATAAGTCAACATAAATTCTTTAGATGAGGATCATATCTAATAATGGAATTCATAAATCAATAATGCAATCCTAGGGACTTCAACTAGAAGAATTTCAACTCATCAAGCTAGAAAACTTGTGAAAATGCTAATTTAACTGACTTAGATCCCACTTGTAGTATATCTACAAGGTCTACATGCTAATTCCTTGATCTAGAAAACATGGAACAAGGATAAAGGAAGACTTAGGAAGAAGAAATGCACCCATACTAAAATTTCTTACCTTTTGCTAAAAAGTTACATTTTAAGAAGACAATTGTCATAAAATGTCTTTATTCCTCCTAGCCCTAATTGGGAAAGAAGTGAAGACTGGATATGCAAATGGGGTGAGTATTTTACCACTTTTACAACACAACAATATTAATTTGCTAAAATTATGTCAGATAACACATCGTTTTGCCTCACTATTGATGTAGGAGAGTATTCTTGAAATGTTTTATCATTGTTTACTATTTTCCATCAATCAAATTTTATTTTTTAAAAAACCTATTTTTGAAAATATAATTGCAAATCGAATTCATCAATACCCAATGAGAAAAACTTTTGCAGAGGAGATGAGGTGGGAAAAACTGATTGAATTCATCTATTTACCTAATAAGGTAATAGAAAAAAAGAAAGATAAAAAGAAGATGGAAATTTTGTGGAGGATAGTGAGTGGGAGAAACTAATTGAAATCATCTATTTACCCAATAATTAGAATGCTAGGTCGTCTCATGAATCAGACACACAACTATTAGCCAAAATGGATGACCCCTTTATCGTTGTGCAATCATCATCTTGGTCCCTTTGTAACTGCTTAAAGAAGTCAAAACCTCCAACTTTGAATGTTGACTAGCCCTCTTTAGAGGTGGAGATTGATTACCCCAAGCATGACTGTGGTCAACAAATGCAAGAATTCAGAAATTTTGATTACTCAGTATCCCTTATGCTTTGGCCTACAATTAGTGATGATTAAGAATAGGCCGATAATCAACAGTGGGAGATGAGGAAGTGCCAGAAACCATACACAAAACGCCAATTCGGTCATTCTTCAATGAGGAATCGATCCTAAACACAAAAATATGGGGCTTCTTATGACACTAAAGTGACTTTTTTATAATGTCCGAGGTATAAGCAATTTGTCAAAACTCTGACGACTGAAAAGGTTAGCTCGAATGCATTCTATCACTTTTATTACTCTATTCGTACTGATGGTGAATTCCAACAAACTGGATGAGGTTAAGATATGGTTCTATGTTTCTAATGCAACTTCTAATTCTTCAAATAAAATATGGATGTTGTTCCAACATGGCTATACCATGCTCACGAGAGAATGCTCGGACTAATTTATACACCTAGAGGTACAAGATGCTACTGAGACCTTCCAAGCATTCATTTTAACTTTCTATTGGCAAGTCTACAAGGTTAGAAAGGGATGCTTTATGGACCGACCTATAATTAATCCATTTAACCTACTCACATGCCCCTTGGCTTGTAGGTGGAGATCTTAATGTGATTGTGCCATTTGAAGAATATCTAGTCATTCCACCCCAAATGTGGGATCTATGTGTGACTTCCAACAAACCATAGAGACTTATAACCTTACTAAATTTCCCATCACAAGTGGTACTTACACATGGACGGGCATAAAGAGCAATGGCTGAGTGTGCAAGTAGTTCAATAGATTACTCGTTAACTCTTCATGGCTTAATAATTTTATGACAGCTCGATTGATGTATCACCAGATTCATCATCTGACCATAATGCTTTACTCTTAAAAATGGATGCTCCAACCTCTAGTCTTCAAAGCCATTTCACTTCTAGAATTTTTCGGGTTACAAAACCAGATTTTCTCGATGTGGTTAGATTCTCATAAGAAGAACCTATTGAATTGTACGACATGTTTCGATTTGCATCAAAGGTGAAGCACTTGAAGATAGTTCTAAGGGATTGGAATAAAATCACCTTTGGTAACATCTTTGACAAACTTAAGCACGCAGAGGAACAACTGAAAGACTTGAAACAATCTTTTGACAACTTAGGTTTAAAGGAGGATTAAATACATTTAGACCAAACACAGGCTATATATTTAAGAGCCCTCTCAGATGAAGAATAGTTTTGGAAACAACATGCTAAGGTAAAATGGCTAAAGGATGGGGATCATAACACAAAATTTTTTCATGCCTCTACATTAGAGAAGGGAAACAAGTTTTTGTGTGACACACATTAAGCATGAGAATGGACACTGGTTCAAATCGGATGTGGAAATTTCAAACCATATAGTGGATTATTTTCAGCAACTCTTGCAGGAAGATGAGACCTCCAAGACCCTTGATCTAGATAATCCCATCCTATCTTTTATACCAACCTTGTTCTCAAGTGAAGGAAATGTGACCCTTCTTCAACCTGTTTCCTTAGAGGAAGTAAGATTTTATGTTTGGCCTCTACTTAAATAGCACTCTAGGGGGAGATGGCTTTCTTGGAGCTTTCTATATAGCACCCCACTCCCATCTGTCATGTGTTCGTACACCCTTCAGACACAGGTGCAAATGTCTGACAGAAATGGCATGCTAACTAATTCACTTTTACTATATCTCATGGCATCATCATTAAAATCATAAATAACACAATGTTAATAATCTAAAATTTCCTCATTTCATTTCATAAACCAGAATTTCCAATCTAGCATTATATCCATCATCAAGGTTTACACAATATTAACCTATCCGAGTCCACAGCTCTATCTACAAGTATGCTACATATATGAGGATTAAATAAAAAGCAAAAAGTAATCCTTCATTCCCAGTTGACCAACCTTTGAGCCATAACTTCTATCCAAGCATTATGTAAGATTTCTCTTAAGTAATCTTAGAAGCTAAGTCGTCACTCTCGAACCTGAAAATATCAACATTGTAATTTGGTTGAGTTTTGCAAACTCAGTTGAGTAACCATCCTCGATGGTTCACTCTTATCATGCAACACACAATTTATGTTATCATATAATTCACATCATCTCAATTACCATCATGTAACATCACAAAGCACTCTATTCACAATTTTCACATTTCAAAGTCAATACAATTTATCATTTCATTGTGATCATACAAAACATATTCATTGATAAACATTCGTAACTTTCATACTATAAAAGTCCTCAATACGTTGCAATTGCTCAATTTATTCATATCATATATGTATGCAATATTTATGAGACTCAATTTCATTTATTATGTTGTTGTGACCGAGTGCCTTTTTCACTGGCCTGTATATGATGTGGATACGAGGCTCTATCATACTGTCCCGTATCTGTTATGGATACCGGGCTCTATCATACCAATTAAGTCATGGGCTCTTACCATAGATGTCTGAGCTTTAAGCTCTTTTTCATTAACAACTCTAGTCACAAATGCTTTTATATTTCATGCATTTATAGAATAAATGCATTTCATATTTTCAATCATTATATTCAATACACTACATTCACATTAACATTTCTCATTCACAATGTTCTTTGAACTTGGTCCAACATTCAACATACAAGTTGAGAACATATAGTCAATCATATTCACATTCAAGTGGCATTTCTAATACAGTCCCAAATATAGAACTCCTAGAAAAATCAATTGTCCGGAATTAACGTAATCACATTCACATAATCATTCAATGCAGAATGTAAACAACAATAATTTAATGTGAGACCATCTTGGGTTACTCACAAGTGCTCCCTTAAGCTAATTGTCGTGAATTCCTGGTGAATTCTGGAAGCGATTGCTCAATGTGCTCCTCTATATGCAATCACATATATTTATATTTCACTCATGTGCATTTTCATAGGAATAATCGATTATAAACACATTTATGAATGTATTATGTATTATGCATGTTCAATGAAAAATTCTCAGGTATGTTTCTTTAATACATAAATCTTACTCATTTGTACATCATGACTGATACATCATTTAGTTTGCAATTAGGATTATGCCTTAAGTAAACCTAATCACTTTCCTTTCATCATTCATAAATTCATTAATCTTTTCCTAGTATTATACGTTCACCAAACTTTTTCCAGCAACAAATACTCATGCATTCACCAAATTCTTATTCATAAATACCCTATGTTCTTTAATACTCATTCATCTATACCTTATACACATTATTCATGTCCTAAAGATCATATTTACATTAAAAGAACTCATTTATTCCTTTAACAAATCAGAATTTCCAGATTTGAACTCAACCAGATCCAAAACAGTGACTTCAAATAACTATATAAACTTATCAAGATATCTTCTGGTCAAACTGTTTCTTAGAAGCATTAATATGACATCAATAATCATTTTTCATGTTTTATACTTTAACTAATTCGAGCTCTAAATTCCACAAAAATTAGGAGAAAACATAAGGTTCACGTGCAGGGTATCACAAGTAGTATTAGGAAAACAAGTATAACTCAAGCTCTAGTCACTATATTATCAAGCCACTTTACAGAGATCAAGATAAGACTTACATTTACAATTTTCATTTTCTTTTATTTTGTTCAAATTCATGCCCTAAAGATATGTAAAATAGGCTGAAAGGGGAAGATGAAATTAAAACCAAAATTTCGACCTACAACTCCCATTTTCCAGAATTATTATCAGTATTATGCAAGTTATAATCAAAATACTACACATTATTATCTCAATAGTACGCAGTTCTCAACTTCAAGCCAACTTTCAAGACCCTTGAGGATAGAATCCAAATTATATTCCTTCCTAAAAATTGTGTCCACATATCTTTAGTTTAATCTAAATCAAAATCCATCCATTTTGGATAACTACAGATCAAGATATGGCTAAAATACAGATATATGTTCAGTAAAAACACTCCATATAACATATTCCAGCACACTTCTTCATCAACTTTACATGCAATTCATTCCAATTCAAACATCATTCTCATACCATTTAACATTTTATAAAGCTCAGATTTTTAGTAACCTTTTAAGCTTTCAATTCACCTCAAACTTCAAATTAAATCAAGTCTCCATGCAAGCAAAATTCATCACAAACTGAAGATGAAAATAGGTTGATTTTGGATAGTAAGGTGACGGTGACTTTAAGCAGATTTCTTAACTATTTTGTGTCAGGTAAAAAGCTGGTTTTGGTGCAGAAATTTAGCTAGGGTTCAGGAAAAATTTCAGAGAGAAGAAGGAGGAATTTTCGGTGGAGAAAGGTGAGAGAATCAGCAGACACATTGCTATTAGAATGTTCTCCATCATCATGCTAGGTGTCAACTTTTAAACTCACCATATGTCTTAAGGCATGTAATACATTTGCCTAATTAATTAGCTGCAACTAATCCACTCATAATGCTGCCATTTGTCACCCTTTTATCAGTCCACATGTCACACATTAATTGGCCCATTTGTCACTCCATAATTAGCCCATTTATCAATTAATTAATAATCCAATTGTCAATCATTTAACTATGCCAAATGTCACTCAATTTTAGGCTTAGTCATCCTAATTTTCCATGTCTCAATTGGTCTTGCCACTAGGTGTCTTTCCTAGTCCAAAAATGCCCCAAATTTTTAGAAATTTCTGAAATGTCCGAAATGTCACCAAAAATGCTAAATCAATTTTAATACACACCAATTCAATTTTTAAGACAATTAGTCCACAATTCATGTTAATATCACTTATACCACGAAAATGTCAATGAATGTATGTACAAATATTTTAATAAGCATCACATTATTCATGTGTATGTGTATTCCATATGATGTATGAAATGCACTTCCAAATTCTTAGTAAACTCTCAATAAGATCTATGCAACTTTATCAACAAGATCTTCACCAGGATTTTGTGTGACCGATTGACGCTGATTTTACCTTGCTTAATTTCTAGCAAACAAACCACATTTCTATGGCATAGACATATCGGATAGTATCCTTTTGGCCCAGGAAATGGTCCAACAATTAAATTGTCGATCACATGGGCATAACATCATTCTAAAATTAGATATGATGAAGCCTTTCGATAAGGTTTCATGGCCATTTCTACATGGTTTGCTATTGAGGTTTGGTTTCCATGTCTCTTTTGTTTCCCTTATTATAAACAATTTAACTGCATCTTGGTTTTCCATACAACTGAATGGTTCTCCCTCCAGCTTTTTTAAGTCCTCAAGGGGTTTGAAACAAGGTGATCCCCTATCACATTTACCGTTTAACTTACTCATAGAGGCTCTCAGTCGCAGACAAAAGAAGTTGATCCAGGATGGTAGATTTACACTGTATTCATTAATGTGGAATGCTCCAGTTGTAACACATCTTTTTTTCGCAAATGACCTCATTATCTTCATTAGAGGTATCCAAAGATGTTTACAATTTTTTGGTGCTTTTCTGGAGGAATATGAGCAATATACGAGCCTATGCATCAATAAGAATAAAAGTGTCTTCATCATTTCAAGTCATTGTTTGAATGCCCAAATGGTTGCTTTATATCCTGGGCATTAGGAAATCCTCCTTACCGCTACAATACCTTGATAGATTCCTCTACGAGGGAAGGAAAAAAACAAGTTCTTATCAGCCTATAGTGGAGAAAATTCAGAGGAGGGTAGAGGGAAGGAAAAGCCCCTTTTTATCATCTAGGGGCCGATTGATTCTAATACACTATGTCCTTTAATCCATGCCTATTCACATTTTGGCCACAATGACCCACCTAAGAGTATCCTAATCTAGCTTGAGCATACTTTTATGAAATTTTTTCAAACTTCTTCCAATGATGAAACGCGGCGCATATGGAGATCATAGGATCGGTTGGCCTTCCCAGGTAATGAGAATGGTATCAGAGTTTGCCAGCCAAAAGACATACAATTAGCTTTCACTTTCAAATTTTAATGGAAGCTAAAGCATAATCTGGGCATCTGGGCAAAATTTATGAATCAGATCACTTGGTAGAAATCTTACAAGTGTAAAAGCTTAGTGATATAAAAAGACATAATGAGTTAACATTTTAAAATACAGATTGGAGATTGTAACTCCTTATTATGACATCCTAATTTGCCTATCCTTGGCCCCCTTACCCTAACTTTGATTACAACCATTAATTCAAATATGCACTTCAATCAGGCCTATCAAGATGGCAGATGGTAGACTCACCTATTTGAATCAGACATGCAGTCAGCTCAATTGCAGGAAATTACTTCGCGACACCCGATGTTTTCTAAAATACCATATAGTAAAATATAGGCGCCTGTATAGTCTAGTATCTTTTTAATGTCTTCGACCTTTGAAGTAGTTGGCTAATGACACAATGACCTAAAGGGATTCTGCGGCCTGAGATCCCACTAAAAATCTTTGCTTTCATATAGCAGTTAACAAGTTACCTACTGCCCATCGATGACATATTGCCTACTGTGGGATTCAAACTACTATCCAAATGCACCTTCTATCTCAGTGATGATTCCAGCCAACATGCTTTTATAGGATGTAATAAAGCTACTCGATTATAGAGGTTCTTTTTATAAACTGAATATAACCATACCATTAAATCTGTGGGATTGTTTCCATATATGTTGGACACCTGACTCAGTTTTTCTTCCTCTTCTCCACCTATTCTCATCGACAATATGCTAGAAGCTATGGAGAGATAGAAATCAGAAATTATTCAAGGAATGAGTCAACATAGAGGCAACGTTGTTGGGAGGGGTTTTTGAACTACTTAACTAATTCACACTCCTCATTCCCTTGGAATTGCCTTATCCAACATGGAAAGCTCATCAAAACTTCACGTTTCGGCATATGCAACACACTAATCGTATACCCATAGTGATCAGTTGGAAACGATTGACAAGTTTGAAGCTTAATTTGGATAGATCATCGCTGGGTAATCCAGGAAACTCGAGAGCTAAGACAGTTCTTCGAAACAACCTGGGAGAGGTTCTACACACTAGCACACAATTTCTAGGTTATTGCACAAGATTGGAAGCAGAACTCCTAGCATTACTACACAGTCTCTAGCTATGCAAGATATCTGGCTTCAAGATGGTGGACATTGAAACAAACTTGAAGATTATTATGGATTTCTTATCTGTTGCTGCTAATTGGCCATGGCGTCATCACTCCCTACTCCTTCGAATTCAAGGCCACATTGTTGAGGATGGGCACTCCTTTTCCTATGTCAACCGACAAGCTAACTCAATTACAGACTCTTTAGCAAAACATGTAGGAACGCATCAATCCACTTCAACCTTTATTTTTGCTACTTTTCCATATCACATTAGACCCTTAGTAAGACCAACAAGAATGCCCTTACATCCGATACACCATATAATTGTAACCTTTGGCTTTTTCAGGACTTCTTAACAAAACGGGCAGCTGAACCCTAGCAGTTGATACGCATCTTCATCTTTTGGTTTTGCCTTTGGAGGTCAAACCAAAAAAAAATTAATTCCAAGGATTGCAATATAGAATGCAACCTCGGGTTGTCTCACTTAATTGGAACCTAATGCAATGGATCTAATCTAGCCTAAATGTCATGAAATGCAACTAAATTGGTTGGGAAGGGGGTTTGGTTCTTTAGAAAATTAACAAAATTATACTAAGTAAAAAGGAAATGTGTAAAAAGGTGTTTTGGATTTTTGGGAATAAGAAATTGAAAGTTAAAACAATGATCAAATTTGATAAAATCCTCTTGAAGAATAAGCTTTGGCTATCATGGTTCAAAATAAATCTTTTTGGAGTAAAAATCACTAAGTTTCAAAATGAATAACCTTAAAGACCTTTAAGTCCAAGGCTTTAATCAATGAACTCCATTTCTTAAAACTTTATTAAATGCACCTTAGTGAGTGCCAAGAGTGAGTTAATACAAATGATCAATTTGGTGATCAAGCATCATCTCATCATCAAACACAACTAGGTAGATAAAAGAGAATTATCAAAATCACAAAATGACATATATGAGACTTCATATATTCAAGCTCCAAGTTCTACATCAATAAACCCAATAACACAATTCATTGTTCAACACTTGATTAAACTATAATCAAGAAAATCCAACTACAAAGCATAAATTCTAACTCAGGAGTTCATAACAGTGTAGAAAGATATGAACAAACTACTCCCCTTTGAAGCCCATTGAACTCAAGCCACTGCTACATCTTCAAGAGGAACCGATGCTTAGCAAAGCATTGCTCCTGGAGAACTCACAATTGGAACCCTACTAAAAGCTTCCATAGCAGCAGTAGCAGGAGGTGAATATGGCAATATATAAAATGAAATAAAATGGTGGATGATGGTGGTGGATGACAGTGAAGTGGATTGAGGAGTCGAGAAATGATGAGAGAACTTCTCTCTTCTTGTCTGATGGTATATGGTGTGTTATACGTTGCCAGTTATCCTAATTTAGTAGGTTTTAAAACAAATAAAGCTGGGTCGGGTCGCACAATGTGTGATTTTTCCCAAAAATAGTTCGAGTTTTCGAAGGTTCGCCACAACGACAAATGACTTTTGCCGCAGGGAACTTTTCCCGAAAGGATTTGTTATTCGCTGGCCCCTTCACCACGGTGGCGAAAGAATTAATCTTCGCCGTAGCGAACTTCTCCCTAAAGTTCAACCTGGATTTATCATTTTTTTCGGCGGCAAACTTCCTATAGCGTTGACTTCACTTCAATCTTCTCTCATTCCATTTCTTCTTTTTGAACTCCCTTTCCTTGAGTCTCCTATAATAAAAAGATGGTAGTTTGCAATATCAATTGTTCTTAGAAAATTAATTAGTGCATTTAATCTTAATTTGTAGCAC